>CM067352.1:26266251-26283751 GCA_034190875.2 Urechis unicinctus | reverse complement strand
TCAATGGGCGATACATCTTCTGTTACATCAATGGGCGATACAGCATCTTCTGTTACATCAATGGGCGATGCAGCATCTTCTGATACATGAATGGTCGATAAAACATCCTCTGATTCATCAATGGGCGATACTGCATCTTCTGTTACATCAATGGGCGATACAGCATCTTCTGTTTCATCAATGGGCGATGCAGAATCTTCTTCTATTATTAGTACAGTTGATTCAATAACCAAACAGGTGAGTCAATCAAAAGTGCAGATAAGTCAATAATAAAAACAAATTATCAGTACATGTGAGTCAATTATCAGTACGGGTGTGACCTGTATATGTCTAGAAACGTTTCTAGGAATTGACTAAGCTTTCGCCCTAACAACATACATGAAAACCAACAAATAAATGTGATTCGGAAATCATTGGAGGTTTTACCAATGGCCCAACTATGAGAACAAAAAGCTTTGGGACTTGACCTACCCGGAATAGCAGCTCTATCGTCCGACCTACCCGGAATAGCAGCTCTGTCATCCGACCTACCCGGAATAGCAGCTCTGTCGTCCGCTAGCCATGCAGCAATGTCTATGTGACCAGTCACTCGAGCCTCATCGATTGGGGTGCGTTTATTTTAGTTCTTAAGGAAAACTGTGTGTGGATCCCACTTGGTCAATATTTCAACACAACCCCTATTTCCACGCCGTGCTGCATAATGTAAAGGAGTGCAATGTCCAATATGTTGACTTCGTGGGTCAGCTCCTGCTTCCAGTAATGCCGTCACAGTCGGCGGGAAGCCCCCCAATGCGGCTCTGTGTAACGGGGTCCAGTCAAACTGATCCCGAGCGTTAACATCCGCTCCGCGAGTCAACGCCTTCTTGACAGCAGGTGTATTCCCGAGTTTAGCTGCTTCAAACAGTTGTTCCTTAGTCGCCATACTGTCTCTGGCGAATACAACATAACAACAAGAATGATTTACGTATGTTCAGAAATTATAGCCTGGCTTGGTTTGATTCAAGAACACGACTCTCACCTTTATAGATAGATATAAAATCCTATTTGTTGTATCGAACGTAGCAGCATTGTTAGCCAGCATACTATTCGACCTTCTCATTTTACGCACTCCTGCTATCTTAACCACTACAACGATAAAGATAAATGCAAAGATAAATGTTTGAGTTTGCTCGTCAATTTTTGCCCGTATGTTATACCTTGTAGCTTATCGCTAAAAAACATCCTTTTAGACTAACGAAGCACTCAGATAAAACGCGGCTTGTAATAGAAGTGATCAAGGTAGAAACTGGCGTGAGGTCAGACTATACCCGGTCTAAGTGCCTGACAAGTACTACAAAGAAGACTGGACGAGCTTCCCATTCAAGAATTACCAGCGCCGATGATGGCGGCAACCAAAATCAAATCAGAAGTCGCAGTCCCCCAAGAGCCGTGGGTCGAAAAGCTGGAATTTGCCAAAGGTGAGTTGAAGGTCGACGGCGCTGTTATGATTTATTCCATGTGGAAGACACCCACAGCAGACACCACCCTTAACGATGCGAGTCCTAAAGGTTTTGCCACAAGGGGATTAACTATTAAGTATCAAGTTTCTGCGCGAGGGAGCTGAGAGCATCTGGGTCATTGAGGACAAGGTCGACCTAGTCTGTGCATAGATAAGGAAGGGCAGTCACGTCGTTGTAATTTCCCGCGCCACCAAGCTGGAAATGTTGGTAGGTATCGATCAATTATTCTACCTGAACGCCTCCCCAGTCACCACAGTGGTGTATGGCATGTACCCCATTCGTGTGCCAGACCTCGCCAATCTGGACCCACTCTGCAACGGCGAGTTTAACTGCATCGCCAAGATGGTAGTAGACTACTTTGAGGGCGCTCTCAGAGGCCATGGGCTCACAGAGACATGGAGACAGTGGGAGGAGCGAATCTATGGACCAGACTCCACCATTCACGATATTATAGACCTCGAGAGGACCATTAAACGTGCCATCGTCTAAAAAAAACATTGCAGGCGAGAACATATACAACAGCGGAAACTACCAGCGCAGCTGGAGGCGGCCAATAGAGTTCATCGCCCAAATCGGTCATGTCTGGTCAAAATACCTACAATTCCCCCGCTCCAGGCAGGTTGAGATTCATAAGGGAGACATTCAACAGCCCACGAATGACCAGCCAATTGCAGTCAAACAGCTCAATGAGAACTAGCTTGTACTTAGGACGACAGAGCCTACAGAACGTTGGATGACTGCAAGAAAATGAAAGAGGTCTACACTCAACTGGGTGATGCGGCCCTGCGCCGACAAGGTCTTTTGAATCAACCACGCGGTAAGCATTATAGCCAAGGAAAAGAACAGCTGGTGGCCCACTCAGTTCAGCATCCTGAATGACGTTCAGAAGGCCTGTGTCAAACACGGACATGGTGAGCTGTGGAACCCGTCCAGTTTGCAAGGCCAAGGCGTGGCCAGACCATATTTTGCGTGGTTTAGCCATTCCACCCACCGCATGACGTGCGTACCTATCAATGGCCCGCTGCCACATGACATCAGTACCGGATTTGCCAAAGTACAGGAGTGGGAGTTCAGGGCGGGTATACACCCGGTAATCTTGTCTTGGTTTGGCAAGCACTTTGCCAAACAGGGCTGGGCTCCCACTGTGTTAATGGCCTACCTGGTCGAGTCAGGCCTCCTTGTCTACCTGCTGGTGTGAGAGGCTCTTTTGGAAAACAACAGGTGTGGCTTCCACCAGACCACAACCACAGCTGTAGCAGCATCGGAATGTTCACGCAAGGCAGCTGACTGTAAAAATCTCACCTGTAGACTTGTGACGACAGCGACGAGCTCGACTACCTTGCGCGAGATACCCTACAGAGTGGTACCCTGGTGGAGGTGCTGCAGAAGTACTTGCTGAGCCACATCCTCACCGGCTAAAATGGAATCCAGGCACAATACATGTACCTGTGCACAAGTATGCTGGCCTATATTCATATTAATTTCGTCATCATTCTTCAGCGCTTCACGCCTGATGAGGCTGTGTGCGCCGCACGCGCCAACTAGCTCTTCCAGTGAAGAAATCCTATAGTGTTCACACCCACCCATCGTCTGGCCAAGGAGATGCGCCGCAGAGGCGTGCAGGCCAAGATTTATCATAGCTCTTTTAGGTGTAGAAGTGAGGTGGAGTGGACACCAGAGCGCATGGAGCAGAAATACATTCCACGCATTGCCATCTGGGACGAGGTCTGCACAGCACCTCAACTCATCTGTGCCTCTACTATACCATCCCAAGGACACCCGGAAACAAAATATCAAGGTACCCATACAGGGTACACAGACTGTACAGAGGTACTCGTTCTCAATGACATCGTCAAGGTGTCCATTGAGGCTTCAGAGACCGCAATTCAAACAGATAGCTTGCGGCTTGTCTATGCCCTCACCGTCCACAGCTCACAGGGCCTCACCATCAAAGACCCCGCAACAGGTCTGGATCATCGACGACTTATTGCATTGGTTGTTAAGGCGGAACTATGTACATGCCATAGCGGTGATATACCTTGCAAGTGCTTAGCACTTGCGCAACAAACGGGTTGCCATTGAGTTCTGCGACTAGTTTGGTCGGATTGGAAGAAACATACAAACAACACCTAAGAAGATCTGTAGAGCTACCTGTCCAAGCGTGCGCATCATTCTAGCAGCTAGCCGTGCCTCATATCTCACATATAACTTGGTGATCTCTTCATCAGTCATTAATTCAACCTGGTCTATTATCAGACGTCCTCTGTACTGCGCACCCAGGTACTGACGGGCCTGACCAATCACAATGACCGCAGTAAGCCAATCTGTTTTTTTCGTAGAAAACATGTCCGCTGTGGGTTTGTCAGCTGAGATAGGGCCTTTAGCAGCTGCAAGGTCCAGGATGGACTGCTGAGTCTCAGTGCCCGGAGGACACTCTGCAAGGAGTCGATGAATGATGCTATTGTGATCCATATTGCGTGCTGTTTCTAATATGTACTTTCGAAGACTAATAGTCCACAGACTCGTACAAATGAACTGGTGCAGTCGGAAACGACACCACACAATGATACCTAATCCGGCAGTCGATGACACAGCTGCTGTCAGTGTCTCGACTTATATAGTCTCAATCGAGGCATGTGCAGTAAGTTCATCAGTCTTCGGCTGCAGTTTTTCTTTGCTAGTAGATGGCATTCTGCGGCACTTTCCTCCGTTGTCGGGATAACTTCATTCTCACGCAGGACATCTTAAATGGAGTCACTGTCCTTGGTATGAAAGGGTACCCTTAGGTTCTTCAGCACAGAGTTGTACTTTTGGGTGAGGACCCAGACACTTTGCTGCGCATGGCGGTCGCTAAAGGCTAGTTCGCATGACATGTCTTTCTTCTTGGTTAGGGTTTTTGTGGCTGAGCAAACATCAATAATGTACAGGGTACTTTTGTCCTTAAAATAATGGTACAAAGTCCTCAAGTAGTCATGGAGCCGCTCGCCAGGATCAACCACGTATACCTCTGAATCAGACCACACCCATGGCGCGACTGATAGGCCTCGTTTAATTGCATGGTAGGGCAAAGGATCACAAAATGCTCAAAGGCACCGAAGAAGGGCCCTTCAAGTAGGACGAGCATGAAGACGCTTTTTCCGTAAACCTGTCTAGCCACAGACAACAGCCAAGCCGGGACCTTCTGGAAATGTAAATAAGTTGTAGACTGCGTTGACGAACCTGCCATCCTTAATGTTAAGCTGTGCATCCATAACAACAAATATATAAACGTTCAATGCACCAGCCGACTCTGCTTTTTTGTGATCTGTATGGTGATACCCTCAGACGCATTCTCCACACGCCTGACACTAACATGTAGCTGGTCGTAATCACTCGTCCTCAAGTCGAGCCACCGGCCATACTTGCTGATTATGTACTCTCCTAGGGACACGTCCGCCATGCTTGGTCTTGTACAGCTATTACCACACGGGGTCTCGTTTACTCGTTGCTCCAAAGGCACTTTCGCCTCATCCCACTGTCAGTAGCCACGCATGACCTGGGCATAGAGTTGGTTGAGAATGCCCTCTATGGTCACCTCGACCTTTGTAATCTTTGGGTCTTCAAAGTGCAGTAGGATGCCCTTCATGCTGCGAGTAGGCACGTTCAGGTTGATGTTCCACAGCATATCACTTACATAATATGCAAGCTTCCTGGGGCGGAACACACGTTCATACAGCCGACCTCTGTACTGGGTGCGGATCATGCGAGCCAGCTCTGGTTGGGTGACCATGTCATACTCCACCGAGATGCCATCAATTGTGTATCTGGTGTCCGTGTCACCCGTTCGGTGGAATATAAAATCGGTTGCCATAGGCATCGGCTATTGCCTTGTCCTCTACCTCGGTCTCATCTTTGTCTTCACTCGTATATTGGTTACATTTCCGTCATCTGATACTGGGCACTAGCTCTCTCCTATACAGTCTTCCATAGTTCGCCGTAACAGTGGTACACATCGCTGTCATCGATGGACATGACCTCGTTGCCTTAAATCTTGATTGTTGTTTTCTTAACCATGGCGCGACCCAAGTTTTGTACAGCGCTGCGGTTGGCGTCGGAAGAGGTCAGCATGATTGCACTGCAGGCGATCTATGTGTTAGCCTACGGTCAATCACGTATAATGTGGGTTGGTCAACCATGAATTTAATGAGTCCATTCAATGGCAGTCAAGGATTTCAGAAGACGGAAGATCTGTCAAATTAAAACCTGGTCTCTGGCATTTTAAACTTCTGCAGGAAATGATTGCAGCTATAGGTCTTAGTTTAGAGGTTGATACTGCTGATGGGGGGTTTTACCCTCAGAATTCCTGAAAATGGGGCGGCGCGCATATCAGACTGTGTTAAAGCTATTGGGTCTTGATGATGGTCAGGGTAGGCGATTAATTCCTTCAAGTACTGACACAGGTGACCGGTCCATGAATTTAGCATCTTAGCCCACTTCAGGTCTCTCTAATCGTATTAAAAGCGGAACTGTGCATGAGTTTAATGTTCAGTTACAGTATAATAAGAGACGGCTCGTGGACAACCACGACGTTCCGGTTAGCGTTGTCCTTGAATTTATAAGATGTCGATAAAAATGTGTATCTATGGACCTCAACAGAAAAAGAACTGTCTGTATATGCAAAGAAGGCCATTGTAGTGGATAAGACTGGTGGTAATATGACTTGAGGCATGAACATGCAAGTTAACAAAATACGTCGGCTGCGTGACCTCACATCGCCAACGGATGCTACCAACAAACAGTAAGTCAATCGACAAAAAAAGGAGACCATCAGAGAATCTACTCGAGAGCCAATAATTACGTTTTGGGCTGAAGTAAATCGTGGCACCTATTTGAATGAAGAAGGAGAACCTTGGGTTGATATGTGGGCGATTGGTGGTATAATCTCACTCGAAAATGATTGTTGCTTTGCCATGTTATCGCCCCTCACCGATGAGAATCCAGGGCACTCCTATCGGTTGAATGAGATCAGTCTCAAGAAGCAATTCCTCGAGAAAGAGATGGAAAAATATTGTGCTATGTACAAGAAATATAGGCGTGTAGTTTACTCAGTGGATGCAGTAGACACTGGTTTAGTTACTGTTAGTATGTGTCTTGGCGCAAGTGGCGTAGGTGTTATGTCTACAGTAGTTGCCATTCCTATTGCCACAGTGTTGGGTGCTACTGGGGCCGCTTGTTAGCTACTTGAAATCACTGGAAAATTTATCAGTTGGCGACTGGCCATAAAGGTAAAACATCATGATCAGATCCGCATTCTAGCGCAGAGAAAATTGAATGCCACTGCTGACATTGTATCGACAGCACTAGAAGATGGTAATATCTCGGATCATGAGTTAAAATTCTTCTTAGCTGAGGTCACAAAATATACCCAAATGAAGGGGAAATTAAGGCCAGATCTGTAAAAGCACGCCAGACTGTTTCAATCGATAAAAAAGACGAAGCTTCTTTACCATTGAGCGCACTGTGAATTACCCGCCTCAATACATATTTACGTTGTGTAAAAAAGTACACATATGAATCAGCCTATTGAATAAATGAGGGTATAAGGTATAGAAATGAACACAGAAGAACGTAGATCTGCCAAAAGATACCAGACTGTTTCAATAGATGTAAAAAACGAACTGATCCAACGTGGAAAAGACGAAACATTAGAAGACGTCAGAAAAAAAGGGGGGCTCTTACTTCTACACCAGCGATAATGTGAATGATATCGACCCACTCCAATACACAGAGTGATTTCATTGCGTGGACATTTACGCGCTGTATATACCAAGCCTTTCGACCTATTGAATAAACAGGGTGATAGGTATAGAATGAACACCAAAAAGCATGTTGATGTTAGATATAGATTATCTGAGAGAAGAGAAAATGGATATAGAGATCGAGCTAAGAGAAGACAGTGATTTTGAGACTAAAAACGATGACCTTGTGGAACTGAAAGATATTGTGAGAGATATTGAGTCGAAGAATGATGACCTTGTTGAGTGAGTGGAACGCCTGGAGCAGCCAGTTAGCAGGTGTGAGATGCAGGCCACGAGCTTTTGAAATTTTGGTTCAAGATAATACACGTCAACAAGGTGTGGCCAGTCCCACCACATGCTATGTAGTGATGGTCACAAGATATGTGGGCTACATATCAACAAGGTGTCACTCTCCCTGTGCCTGTTTGACTCAAAGCGGTGGATACCATGGCCTTAGGTCATGTTAATTTACCAGCAAACTAACATGGCGGTGTCGGGGACCAGGTTGCTGCCAGTCAGACCCGACCCGCCTTTCTCTCAAGTGAAGCTCACCCTAAAAAACAACAAAAGTGAGCAGGGAGCAAAAATCGTAGTCCTGTTTAAGCCATAATTTAACGTGTAGTACGGATAAGTACCGGTGGACTTTCTATTCTACTGATGAGTCACAAAGTACATCCCATAAAGAAAAATAGTATAAAAAGCCCCCAGTGATGTCGACTACTCTCCAGTTTCAGTAGGGCCACAGGAGCCCCGAGATAATGCCCCTGTAACCCCACCTCCACCGGAGAGCAGTCTATAACCCTACTGCGCCCTTCGGGGCCTATTGCGAGGTCCGAAATCATGTACCTCGCCACGTCTAAGTGTGTATTGTGTGGAGATCCCGGGATAGCTCTTTACAATACACACTTAGAGTTTATTGATAACTTGCCAGTCCGGTTGATACACCTGGGATTTCAAACCCACAGCCTGTGGGTCGAAGAGGGAAGCAGTGAACCACTATGCCACGGGACTGCAATCTTTTATTTAAAGGTGTTACCGAGGGATGAAAACATGAGCGGACTTTGACCCTAGAAGCATTGTTGACAACCAGCGGTAAATCTCCGTTTGCGTAGGTTATATTTTTAGACAGATTGGCCTCAAGTGCTTAGCGCGAGGTAGCCAGCTGACACCGGTCTGTTGGGTGACATGGCTTGGTCGATATGACGATTAGTGCCTTACCATACATGCTTGGCGGGGGCACTCTACCTACATATTTTTAAGGGGGAAATTGCTCTATATTGGTTGAGAGATGGTATGGTGCCTTAAAAAGATAAGGCCGATTAGTATGCTGGCTCACACTGCTGCTTATGTCACCATTCACCTCGTGGGATGACAACTTTACAGATATACATGCTATTAACTCTCTATCGCAGTGAAACAGGCGATTTTAACGTACACCGAAGATTGTGTGTCTAGTTCAACTTGCGTATGTAGATCGTGTCCGGTTTCAATGTGGAGTTCTTCTTCCAAATTGACGAGGAAATGTTTACCAAACACTCCCCGCTTTAACTATAATTTTTTGATTGACAATACAAAGTGGTTCTCCATAACCCCTTAAAAAGGTGTATGTCGTCACATGACAGCATGTGTCTCTGCGTCCTCTCTGCTTCACTTTTGTCTTGTCAAGTCCTCTTTCTCTCCCCTCCCACTCCCCAGAGTCATCTAGATCTATATTGTTCTCCTTCCTGGACAGTGTGATTTGGATCCTGTTCGCATTCGCCAAATTATCTTGATCAGTCGCGTTTGTGGCTATATGTATGTATATAAGTATGTTTGTATGTATATTTGTAAGAGTTTTGGCACGCATACAGGTCGCAATTTTCAAACTTTTTCCGAACATGTTCTTTTTAATGGTCGGCCCTATTGATGCGCAGAACCCAGAATTTTTTTTTAACCTTCACCACAAGCTCGGGTCAGGGTCATCAAAAAATGTGAAAAACTCCGTTAATAATGGTCGGATTGTTACATAATTTGGTAGATCAAACTAATAGTATTTTTTTATAAATATATATCATACATCGAGCCAACTGTTTTCCCAAGCGCACCAGGTCGAAAAATCGCGGTATTGGTCCAAATGTAACAAAAAGTTTAATGAATATTTCATGCGCTTATTAAATAATCAATACGTGTCCTACGATATTGAAAATTAGATCAAATGTTCTTTGCAACAGCTTAAAATCGTATCCTAATATTTCATGGTCACGAAAGCACCAGAATTTTCAAAAATGTTCAATGTTTAATATCTCTGTGCATAATGATTCGATTTTAAAACAGTGTACAAAGTGTAATGCAATTGTGAACTTTTTCTGAATATATGTAACTGTTATTAATGCATTGTTAAAAAAATTTAGGAGGTCGAAAATTTCTGGTAGCCAAAATCTATAAACTTTTTTATGTTGCAATTTCGCCAAAAACAATATATTCTGAAAGCCGAATCAATTATCACTCTTGTATAGTGCTTCGTCAAAATATTCATCGCTTTCCAAGCGCGTTGTGTATATATAATCGGAAAAATCGGTCAAATGGTCATAACAATTTTGTCAGTTGTTGTCATGGACACCGTCAACCGTACGGAGAAAGTTTTATGAATGCCGATGACGTCACTTCCGGTAACGAACGAATCATATTGAAAACGAGACTAAAATCGGAATTTAACGCATCGTTTCTCCGTCGTTAATGGTCGTTCTGTAATTTGATTTCCACTGAAAAGAAAGGTCATATAATTCTGTATATATCAATAAATTACATTGTATTGTAATTTATCCAAAATTTTCTCACAAAGTAAGTTTGAGGAGCAGCGGGTGTCACTTCTGCTGGGTTTTTGCTGGTTTGTTTACAGCAGCCTACACATCATGCTGCACAAAGGTCGCCGCTGCTCTCTGCTTGCCTCACTGGCACCGCCATCCTTATAGTATTCTCATAAACTAAGCTCAAAGAGAATTAGCAGCACAAAATTTATAAAAACAATTGTAGTATATTTGTGGCAGCAACTCATCATCAATACCATCATATTGATTTGTCAGCATTAGTATTATGACCATCTCTACCATCCTTTGCCTTCGCCATCTGTCTTTACCCTCTGGAACATAATTTTAATAAGCATCAAGGGAAATCATGATTGTTATGAATTTTACATATTGTGGTCATCATGCCATTATCATCATGATCATCATCATGATCATCACATCAATAATTCATAGTTCTTAATCATGAAACTTATAATTTTCATCATCATTAACCTTCCCCACTGCACATTCAACACTACATTGTCGTTAATACAGTAATAGGATTGTGAAACACCCCAACTTGAGAATATATTATGACAATTGTTATGTTTATTCCATGAGAATGATACTACCAGTGTTTGCATGTGCATGTAGACTGTGTCTGCATCTTGTGTATTGTAAACAAATAAGCCAAGATATATTTCAGGATAAACAAGGCAATCAATATTGTCAAATAGATTGCAAGCATTAAACCTAGAAATCTAGAAACATGATACAAGGAAAAAATATGTGCACTACATATATCCACCATGAATTTGCATTGACATATCACATACTAATAAAACATTTTAAATAGTTCAAAGAAATACTATGGTCAGGTATTGCTTTGTAGAATTTTTTGTAACTTTTTTCCCCCACTCAGATATCAATTTCACAGATATGATGTCTTGGGCATTATTAGATTTATAATGATACATCAAGTTGCTTGTGCCAGCGTTTATTACGTGTGATTGGCGCGATCGGCTGACTACCTTGTAATGGCAGTGGGCGCCCTGGGATAAAATGACGTTTCGGGTAAAACAAGATAAGGATTTCATATATCCTGCGGCAATACCTTGGTTAAAGCTTACCTGATTGTATCATTTCACCTCAAAACGAATAAAGAACTATGAATGTAAACCTAAAAATACAAAATAAGGTTGTTTAAGTAAATGGTGTAAGACATCAAGTTTTGCGTAGGCAAGGACAAAGGCAGTAACAGCTAACAATTTCGGCAAAGAGGTCAGTTCGAGAAAAAAAACCACAAAAGGACACATTGGATAGAAAAGGCAGATGTTACATCCGTAATAATTCATCTTGATATAATTAATGAATTCCCGGATGAATTTTCTTTCTAATGGTCACCGTTCGACCAAAAAACTTCCGGGTACAACTTCCAGGTACAAAACGAAAGTACGGTATATACACATACGTAAGATAATATTGGGTTTTGATATATTTACCCCATGCGTCGTGGATGGTGGATCGGTTGGGTAGATTGACATATAATCTGCGGATATGAGGCGCGACAAACACGTAAACGCTCTGACGCCAAGCCTCCGAACAATGAGCCTACTCCGGGTGCCGATTCGCTACCGGATTCCAGTGTGGTATGCAGAAAGTAGCCAGTTCGGTTGTTCGCGTAGTCGCGCGCGCCGCCCTGGTGAGCGTTGTGAAACTAACTTCTGTTGACTTCCAGTTTGACGCGCTCGTTCTCACAAACCAGATGTCTGACAGATCTGCTCGCTGCGTAATGCGTGTAAAGATGAAAGGTTCAACGTAGAACTTGAGTTGAAATTGCGTGTTACGTCGTGTGTGGGCCAAGGTATAATCACTTCGTCAATATGAAAGCGAATCAAAGTTCATATTTGCATGTAACACGCAAAGTAAATAAAGTGCATAATCGAATATGGTTATATCTTTGCCACTGGGATACTAGTCAGCTGGTAACCACTGCTATGCGGTGGGTTGATCCCACTAGAGTTCATCAGCGGATTGTAAGTTCTATCCCTTGCCCAGCAACCTACACTGTAGAAAAACTTGGAAGATAGCTGCCAACAGGCTTGCTGGTGATTAGCATGGCGGAGAAATTTGTTGAATGTTGTGTTCACCTAAAAAACATCACAGGCTGTGCTCTTGTCACTTATCGCAAGCTCCTAGCTTCAAAAGAATAGTCAGTTGTAATCATGTCCAGTCTGACTAGTTTTTCACACAGAAACCACCTACTCTGAGAAAGACATCAAAATCCAGGAACAGGGCTATCATTATTTGAAGCCATTCTAAGCTTGTCAAGAAGACATACAGTATTTGGAAGAAAAGCACTTGCATGTGCATTCCTTGTCAACTTCAAACAACCTTTCTTGAAACTTTCATAATTACCTTTGTAAGAACTGTTACATGTATGTATATCCATATTATTTTAACACTCCCAACTGTTATTGTGGTACTACCTGCTGACTATATGATTTTTACAGGGTACAGCATTCCATCCTTGCCAATTCATTCTCAAAAGTTAAATATATAAATTCATGCTGTTGTTATCATTATTTCATGCATATGTCTTTATACTGCTCCCAGTATTGATGTAATTTTTTACATGCCCAGCTGTAGTTTGGTTATTACATTAACACACAATATAAATTAGATTTATACAATAAAATCTTAAACATATACCAAGTAATCACTGGTTTATTATTTTTATAACAGTTAATAACTTTGAAGGCTATTTAAAGTGCTTTGTTACCAATAACAAATGAGCAGAAAAACACTGATAGATAAAGATTCACAGACTAAGCCTATATAAAAAATAAAACAATTATTTTGGTAAAGCACACTTTAATACATGTTTACATGACAATCTTATGACGCATTATAATACATATTTAGTGCATTAACTTGTGCCATACTCATGTACAATTAAGCTACCTGTGTCACAAAAAATCACATACAAATAATACACACTATACTAGCCCAGCCCCGGTCGGACGGTAGTATACATTAGCTCTTTCGAACTAAGTACGGGTGCATGTACTCCCTCACAAGGTGATAAATAGAACCTGACGTTGGTCTTTTGGGCTAATCTTGAATGAGTCTCTTACACCTGTTATTTACACAAACGTACAGTTTGAGGAAGCCATCCCGTGCCACCTGGGTAACACTGACAGCAGGCGCACGACGAAGCAGAAACCAGAAGTCAACAGAAGTTAGTGATGATTACGTGTACTGCGCATGCGCGTATATAGGCAAAATGGCGGCCATGCGCATAGTGGCGATTGAAGTAAACAAAGTGTCGTAACTATTCAATCTTTGATCAGTGAATCATCAGTGGGATTATTTGTCGTGGTAGGAATAAAAAGAGTTAATTTAAACTTTAATTGGTTGCGATAGGAATAAAAAGAGTTAAGTATGCTTCCATTTTTGGGACAAGCGAATCATTAGTAAGATTACTTGTCATGGAAGCAACAAAAAGACGACAGCATACTCACATATTGAATGTAGCCACATAGATTAAAAAAATAAGGCTTCTTTGTGCATACCAGTGTAATTACATGCTGAAAGTAGCCACATCTATAAACTCAGGCCACTTTGTGAATATCAGGCTACTCCCATGTTAAAAGTTGCCATGTCAATATACTTGTGCTACTTCCATGCTGAAAGTAGCCAAATCTATAGACTCAGGCTACTTTGTGCATAACAAGCTACCCCCATGATAAAAGCAGTCACATATATAAACTAGGGATACCTTGTGCATACCATGCTACTCCCACGTTCCAAGTTGCCATATCAATATACTCGGGCTACTTCCATGCTGAAAGTAGCCACATCTATAAACCCATCCTACTTTATGCATGCCAGTATTCTCCCCTTGCTGAAAGTAGCCAGACCTATATACTCGGGCTACTTCCAGCATCAAGTTTACAACGGGTGAAAAAAAAATGTTGATTCTTGAGTAGTAAAAAGTCAATATGGAGCAATTACAAGCACACCTGTGATATTTGTCTCTGTCTCTGTCTTTGAGCAGAAGCTCCAGAACATACTCAGACACCATTGGCCTAGACCTAGTCTTTACCTCTCAGTTTATTTTGCAGGACAGTCTGCAAGGCTGTTGGGCAATCGCTCCTGTCGACCACTTGGTGCCCGAGCTGGCACGGGGGGGGGGGGGGGGTGAAGTTGTTGCTGAGCGGGTGCAGTTGGCGGTGGTTCCTGGAGCTGTGGGATGGGGGGGGTGATAGGGTCGTTGTCATCTTCGATCCATGAGGCTGGTCGGGGGAGAGCAATAGTTGGTGTGTGGAGAAGGTGACAGCGATTACATCTCAGGTGCAGGCTAATTTTTGATGATAAAAGATCTGGGGAGCCCATCTTTTTTATCACCACGGCTGGCTCCCATCTCTCCTCCCACTTGATACAGAAAGCGTCTCCTGGCGAGAGAGGCACAAGTTCTTTGGCGTCTACGTCATACCTGGCCTTCTGTTTTTCTTGCCTTTAGAGCAGCTGTGGCCGTGGATGTACTACCAATGGTTTCAGTAACTGAATCGAGGCCGTTGACTCATCAAAATGGTGAGTAAGCCATGCCAGCAATCGGGGTCATTCGGTACACAAGTAGGGCTAAATATGCGTCTGTACCGGCGAGGACAGCTCTCATAAGCATGTGTTTCATTGTCTGCACAGCCAGCTCTGCTTGGCCATTTCACTATGCATACACGGGACTAGTTGTGGATACTTTGAAGCCCAATCTTAGCAGTCTTCTGTGGGGCAATCTCTGGGGAAAATAGTCTCCAACTACCAGGTAGTCTCTTCCACTTAAGGTCATAACATTTGCTGCTGGCTTTTCCCACGCAAAGTCCTTGACCTCATGTGGAATGAGGGGCTCCTTTTGTAGTCTTGGATAAGGTGCAGCATAAAGGGTTTCCAGGAACTAGAAGCCTGTCAACATGGAAAAGTAGGCCTTCAGCTACATTGTCTTTTATATCCCAGTAAGGTTGGAGATCTGGGGGGCTAGGGTCTTGCAGGTCTTGGGCCAGCCATGCAAGGTGGCGGTAGTCTCAAAGTACTTCCACTTTTGCTCATCTAAACTTGCCAGTAGCTGGTTAGTGTCAACTACTCCATTTTGGCACCATTTTGTCCAATTTAAGACCTACATTTTCATTCCCTGATGTAACGCTAAATTACCCACCTCAAACACAAACACCTTATACCCTGTTGCCTTTCCTTTTGTTCAATGTTATTGAGGACCTGCGTATGCACATCATCGCACAGTGACTTGGTGATATCACTCATGTAGGTATCGAGGTCTTCTTCTATCACCTCTACTGCCTGGAATTATTTTGGGTGCTGCTCATCTTCTGTGATAAGCCTTGGCTGACGATGGAACTGGAGGAAAACAATGCAAAAAATTTATGAAGGCTTGTTTTTGTGTCCGATGCGAATATGCTTCTTCACCCAGGAAGTTGCCCCAGTTGTCTTGGTACTCATTTACCACCTTTGTGCGACGGTCTTTCAATCTTTGATTTGTTTGTTCGTCGAAACCGTTGCATTGTGGATGGTATGCGTGTGCGCTGTACACAAAACGTTGTTGAGAGTTCTTCATTGAGGAGGTAGACAAACTCCTTCCCCCGATCAAACAGCAGTTTCTCAGGTGGACCCATGTGTAAACAAAGCGGCGGATCCCTCTGCAGACCTCCTATGCAGATCTACAAACTTAGTAAAATAATCCGTAAGTAAGAAAGTTAGTAAGCACATACTTATAACCTGTTGGTGTTTCCTTGAGTGGTCCAATGAGGTTCATACCTACAAGGTGAGGTAAGACGAGGATCATCATCATAGTTTGTGGGGACCATCATGTTTGCGATCTCCAACTTAGGCTTGAGGGACACTCATAATTGGTATCATCATCACCATAAGCTTGAGGGGCCATCAGGGTCGGGATGGAGTCATCATACTCAGGGTTATCATCATTATAGAAATGTGATGGCCAACATCAGGGTAGCAACAACAAAGTGTTAATCTTTCAGTTATCAGTATACCATAATTTATCCTTACAGAGCTATAGAAATATTGCTTCCAAGTGTTTCTCGTTGGTATTTGATATTTTGAAATATTTTGTCACATTGGGGTAAAGACACATAACCAATCCCTGATATCTTCCCTAACACCCTTCCATCAGTAGTGCTCTGTTATCTTACAGCACGTGTTATTTATGCCGGTTTGGCCAGCACTGAGGGCCGAGTGGCAGGTATAACGAATGCTCTCTCTTTCTTTCTTTCTTGTTTGTGATGGCTCGACGCTATCTACCAGACTGGCAATAGAAGACCGCAGATCCTGTAAGAGAACAATAAATCAACACAGCTGCTGTAAGTCTTCCTAAGAATTAAAAACTTGGTGAGAATCACTGAAATGAAAGAGATACCATTGCTGCATCTGACGTGTACATGTTGATTACAAGTTGAGTAACTGAAATATCAGGTTATATACCTTCATCAACATTCTGTGCCTTGGAGGTCGCCTTCCGTATAGCCTTCTTGGTCTTCTCCTCCAGTCCGTAGCGGTGCAAGATGTGGTCGATGTAGGTAGCATAGACCTCGAATCGATCACAGTTGATTTCGGCCTGGGAATCTGAACGAGAAGACGACTTGATCCCTGGAGCCTCTGAATTAACCACTGTTTTAGACTGCCAAATTTCTGTAAATGAGAACAGTTGAAACAAATAATATCAATAGCAGCGTAGACATAGAGTAGCTGGGCAAGCAGTGATGACGCAGAGCTGCAGATGCAAGCTCGGTGGTAATGGTTTGTCAAGCAAACAATAGAGTACTTTGCTCCAGACAGAATTTTCTAACACACCCGAAACCACAAACCCAAATGCAAATCAGCACCCCAGCTCTTAAAAGATTTTTCTTGGTGTTCAGTCTGCGAATAGTTGCAGAGTGATTCGACCGCAAGTGGTTTAACCGTACAGGTTATATATGAATGGTGATGTGTGAGAGTCAGCTTATATACAGCCAAGAGGTCAAGACACAGCGACTGCGTTAGTTGCTTGGCCCCTTTGTTCCAGTCTCTATCCATGGCAGCTCATATCTACTCTTGGGGCGTCGCTGGCGCATTGCGCACCACAACGGTCATTGATCTTTCCGGCCGTTGGTAGAGTTATCCAATTCTGACGAAACGCTTCCAAAATATTAATATTTCATAACTAAAAACAATCAAACAAGATAATCACTTTACTGGAATATCTGGGTTTTATTCTCAGATGCGTCAGCGCCGTAATTGCGTTAAATTCACAAATTATCGTAATATTCTTACTACTCAAACCATCTACTTTCAACTGATGTATCATACAAGAATGAAAGTGAAATAACATTGCGTTTGATACCCCCAGTCTGAGTTTATAGATGTGGCTACTTTCAAAACGGGAGTTTACTGG
>CM067352.1:26223751-26261251 GCA_034190875.2 Urechis unicinctus | reverse complement strand
TGTGGGCCAAAATGCTGGAATTCGCCAAAGATGAGTTTGAGGTCGACGGCGCTGTTTTGATTTATTCCACGCTGAAGACACCCACAGCAAAAATACCTACAATATCCCCGCACCAGGCAGGTTGAGATTTATGAGGGAGACATTCAACAGGCCTGAATGACCAGCAGATTGCAGTCTGGCTACTGGGTTGCGGCGACAAACAGCTCAATGAGAACCAGTTTCTACTCCAGGACGACAGAGCGTACAGATGACTACATGAAACTGCATGAGTTCTACACTCAACTGGGCGATGCGGCCCTAGCCAACAGGGTCTTTGCAATCAGCCACGCGGTAAGCATTATGGCCATGGAAAAGAATGGCTGGTGGCTCACTCCGGTCAGCATCCTGAATGATGTTCAGAAGGCCTGTGTCGAACACGGACATGGTGAGCTGTGGAACTCCATGGCGTATGACACCAAGGATGTTGTCAGCAGCGACATGAAGAGCTGCTACCCATCCAGTGTGCAAGGCCAAGGCGAGGCCAGACCATACTTTGCGTGGTTTAGTCATTCCACCCACCTCATGACGTGCGTAGCCATCAATGGACCGCTGCCACAGGACATCAGTACCGGATTTGTCGAAGTACAGGAGTGGGAGTTCAGGGCGGGTATACATCCGGTAATCTTGTCTTGGTTTGGCAAGCACTTTGCCAAACAGGGCTGGGCTCCCACTGTGTTACTGGCCTACCTGGTCGAGCCAGGCCTCCTTGCCAACCTGCTGGTAAGAGAGGCCATTATCTCTTTCGGCAAACAACAGGAGGTATGGCTTCCACCAGACCACAACCAAAGCTGTAGCAGCATCGGCAAGTTCACGCAAGGCAGCTGACTGTAAAAATCTCACCTGTAGACTTGTGACGACAGCGACGAGCTCGACTACCTTGCCCAAGATACTCTACAGAGTGGTACCCTAGTGGAGGTGCTGCAGAAGTGCCCGCTGGGCCACATCCTCACCTGCTACAAAGGAACGCAGAAAAATACATGCACCTGTGCACAAGTATGCTGGTCTATGTCCCCATTAATTTTGTTACCATTCGTCAGCGCTTCACGTTTGATGAGGCTGTGTGCGCTACACGCGCCAACAAGCTCTTCCGGTGACGAAATTCTATAGTCTTCACACCAACGGGGAAGAAATTATATAGTCTTCACACCCACCCATCGCCTGGCCAAGGAGATACGACGCAGAGGCATGCAGGCCAAGACCTATCATAGCTCCTGTAGGTGGAGAGGTGAGGTAGAGTGGACACCAGAGCGCATGGAGCAGAAATACATTCCACGCAATGCCATGCGGGACGAGATCTGCACAGTACCATGAACTCGTCGGTGCCTCTACTATACCACCCCAAGGACACCCGGAAATAAAACATCAAGGTACCCATACAGGGCACAGACCGTACAGTACCATTGAGGCTTCAGATGTCCGCAATTAAAAATTCAAACATAGCTGGTGGCTTGTCTATACCCTGACCATCCACAGCTCGCAGGGCCTCACCATCAAAAACCCCACAAAAGTTCTGGATCATCGACGACTTATTGCATTGGTTGTTAAAGCGGAGCTATGTACATACCACGGCGGTGATATAGCTGCAAGTGCTTAGTACGTGCACAACAAACGGGTTAGCCATCGAGGTCTGCAACTAGTTAGGTCAGATTGGAAGAACCATACAAGAACATCTGTAGAGCTGCATGTCCAAGCGTGCGCATCATTCTAGCACCTAGCCGTGCCTCATATCTCACATATAACTTGGTGATCTCTTCATCAGTCATTAATTCAACCTGGTTAATTGTCAAATGTCCTCCATACTACGCATCCATGTACTGACGGGCCTGACCACTCGCAATGACCACAGTAAGCCAATCTGTCTCAGGAGCAGTTTTCGAAAAAAACAGTCCGCTATGGGTTTGTCAGCTGAGATAGGGCCTTTAGCAGCTGCACTGTCCAGGATGGACTGCTGAGTCTCAGCGTCAGGAGGACACTCTGCAAAGAGTCGATGAATGATGCTATCGGAATCCATATTGCGTGCTGTTTCTAATATATACTTTCGAAGACTAATAGTCCACAGACTCGTAGAAATGAACTGGTGTAGTCGGAAACGACACCACACAATGATACCTAACCTGGCAGTCGATGACAAAGCTGCTGTCAGTGTCTCGACTAATATAGTTTCAATCGCGGCATGTGCAGTAAGTTCATCTGTCTTCGGCTGCAGTTTTTCTTTGCTAGTAGATGGCATTCTGCGGCACTTTCCTCCGTTGTCGGGATAACATCATTCTCACGCAGGACATCTTAAATGGAGTCACGGTCCTTGGTGTGAAAGGGTACCCTTAGTTTCTTCAGCACAGAGTTGTACTTTTGGGTGAGGACCCAGACACTTTGCTGCGCATGGCGGCCGCTAAAGGCTAGTTCACATGACATGTCTTTCTTCTTGGTTAGGGTTTTTGTGGCTGAGCAAACATCAATAATGTACAGGGTAGCTTTGTCCTTAAAATAATGGTAGAAAGTCCTCAAGTAGTCATGAAGCCGCTCGCCTGGATCAACCACGTATACCTCTGAATCAGACCACACCCATGGCGCGACTGATAGGCCTCGTTTAATTGCATGGTAGGGCAAAGGATCACAATATGCTCAAAGGCACCGAAGAAGAGCCCTTCAAGTCGGACGAGCATGAAGACGCTTTTTCCGTAAACCTGTCTAGTCACAGACAACAGCCAAGCCGGGTCCTTCTGGAAATGTAAATATGTTGTAGACTGCGTTGACGAACCTGCCATCCTTAATGTTAAGCTGTGCATCCATAACAACAAATATACAAACGTTCAATGCACCAGCTTTTTTGTGATCTACATGGTGATACCCTCAGACGCATTCTCCACACGCTTGACACTAACATGTAGCTGGTCGTAATCACTCGTCCTCAAGACAAGCCACCGGCCATACTTGCTGATTATGTACTCTCCTAGGGACACGTCCGCCATGTTAGGTCTTGAACAGCTATTACCACACGGGGTCTCGTTTACTCGTTGCCCCAAAGGCATTTTCGCCTCATCCCACTGTCAGTAGCCGCGCATGACCTGGGCATAGAGTTGGTTGAGAATGCCCTCTATGGTCACCTCGACCTTTGTAATCTTTGGGTCTTCAAAGTGCAGTAGGATGCCCTTCATGCTGCGAGTAGGCACGTTCAGGTTGATGTTCCACAGCATATCACTTACATAATATGCAAGCTTCCTGTGGCGGAACACACGTTCATACAGCCGACCTCTGTACTGGGTGCGGATCATGCGAGCCAGCTCTGGTTGGGTGACCATGTCATACTCCACCGAGATGCCATCAATTGTGTATCTGGTGTACGTGTCACCCGTTCGGTGGAATATAAAATCGGTTGCCATAGGCATCGGCTATTGCCTTGTCCTCTACCTCGGTCTCATCTTTGTCTTCACTCGTATATTGGTTACATTTCCGTCATCTGATACTGGGCACTAGCTCTCTCCTATACAGTCTTCCATAGTTCGCCGTAACAGTGGTACACATCGCTGTCATCGATGGACATGACCTCGTTGCCTGAAATCTTGATTGTTGTTGGCGCGACCCAAGTTTTGTACAGCGCTGCGGTTGGCGTCGGAAGAGGTCAGCATGATTGCACTGCAGGCGATCTATGTGTTAGCCTACGGTCAATCACGTATAATGTGGGTTGGTCAACCTTGAATTTAATGAGTCCATTCAATGGCTGTCAAGGATTTCAGAAGACGGAAGATCTGTCAAATTAAAACCTGGTCTCTGGCATTTCAAACTTCTGCAGGAAATGATTGTAGCTATAGGTCTTAGTTTAGAGGTTGATACTGCAGATGGGGGGTTTTACCCTCACAATTCCTGCGCGCATATCAGACTGGGTTAAAGATATTGGGTCTTGATGATGGCCAGGGTAGGCGATTTATTCCTTCTAGTACTGACACAGGTGACCGGTCCATGAATTTAGCATCTTAGCCCACTTCAGGTCTCTCTAATCGTATTAAAAGCGGAACTGTGCATGAGTTTAACGTTCAGTTACAGGATAATAAGAGACGGCTCGTGGACAACCACGACATTCCGGTTAGCGTTGTCCTTAAATTTATAAGATGTCGATAAAAATGTGTATTTATGGACCTCAACAGAAAAAGAACTGTCTGAATATGCAAAGAAGGCCATTGTAGTGGATAAGACTGGTGATAATATGACTTGAGGCATGAACATGCAAGTTAACAAAATACGTCGGCTGCGTGACCTCACATCGCCAACGGATGCTACCAACAAACAGTATGTCAATCGACAAAAAGAGGAGACCATCAGAGAATCTACTCGAGAGCCAATAATTACGTTTTGGGCTGAAGTAAATAGTGGCACCTATTTGAATGAAGAAGGAGAACCTTGGGTTGATATGTGGGCGATTGGTGGTATAATCTCACTCGAAAATGATTGTGGCTTTGCCATGTTATCGCCCCTCACCGATGAGAATCCAGGGCACTCCTATCGGTTGAATGAGATCAGCCTCAAGAAGCAATTCCTCGAGAAAGAGATGGAAAAATATTGTGCTATGTACAAGAAATATAGGCGTGTAGTTTACTCAGTGGATGCAGTAGACACTGGTTTAGTTACTGTTAGTATGTGTCTTGGCGCAGGTGGCGTAGGTGTTATGTCTACAGTAGTTGCCATTCCTATTGCCACAGTGTTGGGTGCTACTTGGGCCGCTTGTTAGCTACTTGAAATCACTAGAAAATTTATCAGTTGGCGACTGGCCATAAAGGTAAAAAAACATGATCAGATCCGCATTCTAGCGCAGAGTAAATTGAATGCCACTGCTGACATTGTATCGACAGCACTAGAAGATGGTAATATCTCGGATCATGAGTTAAAATTCTTCTTAGCTGAGGTCACAAAATATACCCAAATGAAGGGCGAAATTAAGGCCAGATCTGTAAAAGCACGCCAGACTGTTTCAATCGATAAAAAAGACGAAGCTTCTTTACCATTGAGCGCACTGTGAATGACCCGCCTCAATACATATTTACGTTGTGTAAAAAAGTACACATATGAATCAGCCTATTGAATAAATGAGGGTATAAGGTATAGAAATGAACACAGAAGAACGTAGATCTGCCAAAGGATACCAGACTGTTTCAATAGATGTAAAAAACGAACTGATCCAACGTGGAAAAGACGAAACATTAGAAGACGCCAGAAAAAAAGGGGGGCTCTTACTTCTACACCAGCGATAATGTGAATGATATCGACCCACTCGAATATACAGAGTGATTTTATTGCGTGGACATTTACGCGCTGTATATACCAAGCCTTTCGACCTATTGAATTAACAGGGTGATAGGTATAGAATGAACACCAAAGAGCATGTTGATGTTAGATATAGATTATCTGAGAGAAGAGAAAATGGATATAGAGATCGAGCTAAGAGAAGACAGTGATTTTGAGACTAAAAACGATGACCTTGTGGAACTGAAAGATATTGTGAGAGATATTGAGTCGAAGAATGATGACCTTGTTGAGCGAGTGGAACGCCTGGAGCAGCCAGTTAGCAGGTGTGAGATGCAGGCCACGAGCTTTTGAAATTCTGGTTCAAGATAATACACGTCAACAAGGTGTGGCCAGTCCCACCACATGCTATGTAGTGATGGTCACAAGATATGTGGGCTACATATCAACAAGGTGTCACTCTCCCTGTGCCTGTTTGACTCAAAGCGGTGGATACCATGGCCTTAGGTCATGTTAATTTACCAGCAAACTAACATGGCGGAGTCGGGGACCAGGTTGCTGCCAGTCAGACCCGACCCGCCTTTCTCTCAAGTGAAGCTCACCCTAAAAAACAACAAAAGTGAGCAGGGAGCAAAAATCGTAGTCCTGTTTAAGCCATAATTTAACGTGTAGTACGGATAAGTACCGGGGGACTTTCTATTCTACTGATGAGTCACAAAGTACATCCCACAAAGAAAAATAGTATAAAAAGCCCCCAGTGATGTCGACTACTCTCCAGTTTCACAGGGCCACAGGAGCACCGAGATAATGCCCCTGTAACCCCACCTCCACTGGAGAATAGTCTATAACCCTACTGCGCCCTTCGGGGCCTATTGCGTGGTCCGAAATCATGTACCTCGCCACGTCTAAGTGTGTATTGTGTGGAGATCCCGGGATACCTCTTTACAATACACACTTAGAGTTTATTTATAACTTGCCAGTCCGGTTGATACACCTGGGATTTCACAGCCTGTGGGTCGAAGAGGGAAGCAGTGAACCACTATGCCACGGGACTGCAATCTTTAATTTAAAGGTATTACCGAGGGTAGCCCTACAAGACGTCTGCGTAGACGTCTTACCGTTTCTCGAAACAACGCCACTCAATTATTTTTAGATCGATTCAGACAACTACCAAACACCAAACATACACAAGTGATGGAGTTATAGAATGCAATGATGTTTTACGGACAATTTCATTCCTTTTCGGCTGGTGATTTCATCCGTGGTAATTATTTATAGTTCGATCAACTTGGGAAGCGGTAAAAAGTCAGAAACACAGCAACATGTTTGTTTACAAGTTCAAGACCACATGCATTGCGCGGGGGGGGGGCACTTAAGTGTAAAGATATAGTATACATGTGCCGCACGAAGGGGGTGGTTTTTTCAACATCTCGACTTTTACGATGGGTTAGACATTCGCATAATACCTTGTACGATGGAGAATACTTTTTCTCATTCTCAACGAGTACAACGGGTATAGGTTTTCGAGGTCCCGCGGCACACCCCTATCCGAGTTAGGGTAAGTGCCCCCCACTTGGAATGCTAAGGCAATGCGGGAAATCGCGAGAATTAATTGTTTCCAAAATGGCAGACATCGTATCGCGATTTGTTAGGAAACGAACTATCGATGCCATTTATTGAAGAATAGCGTCGAGTGGTGGTAAGTTTTTTGGCGCGTAAAGTCTATTTTTTGTAAAGGCTCTTGATATATGTTATTTTCTAGGTACGTAGAGTAGTCCTTCAACCCAAACGAGAACTTGCCGACTGTGTTTGACGAACTCTTCGTAACGGTATAAATTCATGTTATCGTTACACCGGAGCTATACCGAGGGATGAAAACATGAGCGGACTTTGACCCTAGAAGCATTGCTGACAACCAGCGGTAAATCTCCGTTTGCGTAGGTTATATTTTTAGACAGATTGGCCTCAAGTGCTTAGCGCGAGGTAGCCAGCTGACACTGGTCTGTAGGGTGACATGACTTGGTCGATATGACGGTTAGTGCCTTACCATACATGTTTGGCGGGGGCACTCTACCTACATATTTTTTAAGGAGGAAATTGCTCTATATCGGTTGAGAGATGGTATGGTGCCTTAAAAAGATATGGTCGATTAGTATGCTGACTCACACTGCTGCTAATGTCACCATTTACCTCGTTGGATGACAACTTTACAGATATACATGCTATAAACTCTCTACCGTAGTGAAACTAGCGATTTTAACCGTACACCGAAGATTGTGTGTCCAGCTGAACAAGCGTTTATAGTTCATGTCTGGTTTCAATATGGAAATTAAGTTCCTCTTCCAACTTGACGAGACAATGTTCATCTAACATTCCCGGCTTTAACTATAATGTTTTAATTGACTATAGTGGTTTACCTTCAAATGGAGTATGTAATAACATGGCATCATGGGTCCTTCCTGGCTGTTTTATGTTATGACACAGGAATAACAAGGTAATACATCGCGTGGTAGTGTGATTTGGATCCTATTCATTTGATAACTTACCAGTCGCGTTTGTGACTATGTATGTATGCAAGTATGCATGTATGGCACGCATACACGTCGCAATTTTCAACATTTTTTCCGAATTTGTTCATTTTAATGGTCGGCCCCGTTGATGCGCAGAACCCAGATATTTTGTTTTGACCTTCACCACAAGCTAGGGTCAGGGTCATAAAAAAATGTGAGAAACTAGTATCTCAGATAACTAATAATGGTCGGATTGTTACATAATTTACATCATTTCAAACCCACAGCTTGTATCTATTATACATCGAACCAACATTTTTCCCAAGCGCACCAGGTCGAAAAATCATTGTATTGGTCCAAACGTAACAAAAGTTTAATGAATATTTCGAGCGCTTATGAAATAGTCAAATACGTGTCGGACAGCTTAAAATTGTAACCTGATAATTCATGGATGACGATAACACATTTCCGGTCACGAAAGCACCAGAATTTTCAAAAAAGTACAATGCTTAATATCTCCGTGCATAATGATTCGATTTTAAAACAGTATACATTCTCTGAAAGTGTAATGTTATTGTGAACTTTTTCCGAATATATGTAACTGTTAAGAATGTATTGTTAAAAAATTTCTAGTTTGTCTTGTTCCAGATCTCAATTTCCCTCTGGATATAAAGTCTCATGGACAGTGCAAGGATTATTTGTTTGCACTCAGGTCTCAATTTCCCTCGGGATATCGAGTTTCTAGCGATTATCGTTGGTCAGCTTCTAAATAAATCTGTTAACTTTTTTTAAATGGTAGGTGTAAATGATGAGCAGAACCCTAGAGGTTTTGTTTCCAACTTTTGTCTTAAACTAAGGTCAAGGTCGTCGAAATAAATTTCACATCATCATTATCTCCCTGGAAAATGATTCGATCGTACAAACAATTGTAGATTATTCTAGCTTGATTATATTGTAACTTTTCTAAATAAATGTAATTGTAAGATATCCATGACGATAATAATGATAATAGATGTTTTTTTTATGATGTAGATAACCATGAAGAAAATTTGATTATTATAAAACGAATATAGAACTATGAATGTAAACCTAAAAATACAAAATAAAAGAGTGTTTAAGTATATGATGTTAGACATCAACAAGTTTTGCGTAGGCAAGGACAAAGGCAGTAACAGCTAACAATTTCTGCAAAGAGGTCAGTTCGAGAAAAAAACCCACAAAAGGACACACTGGATAGAAAAGGCAGATGTTACTTCCGTAATAATTCATCTTGTTATCATTATTGAATACCAGGAAGAATTTTCTTTCTAATGCTCACCGTTTCGACAAAAAAAACTTCCGGGTACGACTTCCGGGTACAAAACGAAAGTAAGCACGTACGTAAGATAATATTTGGTTTCGAATATTTACCCCGTGGGCTGCATACGTCGTGGATGGCGGATCGGTTGGGTAGATTGACATATAATCTGCGGAAATGAGGCGCAACAAGCACGTAAACGCACGATCTCCTGCGCATCGGCTTCTGCGCAGGCTGGGATTCGCCTCTGCAATACTCTGATCGCTTTGGGCCAAATTCGGGCCATTACGCGACGAAATATTATTACGGAATGTCATCTGTTAAATATTACAAAAACATTTTCTGTTGTGTGTGATTAGAATAATAATAATCATTTTGTTATGGAAAACCTTTTATAGGCCCATTATGAGGCATTTATCGAAAAAAAGTAGTTCCGCGGACGTTTCATGGCCGTCAAGCGTTTCTAAAAATGGCGGCAGTCAGATGTGAAGACGAATTTGTTAACGAAAATCGACTGAAAAAAGCAATAGAAAGTTACACGCCGGGATTGGAAATGACAGACAAGCAGCGAGAGTGTTTGGAGAAGTTGTTCTTTGGAAACTTATCTACCAACGGGGGGATGGGAAAAGCCTGATATACCATTTGCTCCCAGATTTGCTGCTCCCCCCAGCCCTCCGATGGGAGTTCACATGCTTTATGGAAAAAATAAAAAGACACACAACCAAAAAAACTTGGACTGCTAATGTTAGAATAACATTTGCCCAAATTTAATACTTGTGACTGCAGGGCCTTGGTTATATAACCGAAATAACTGCAGCGTATAAAGTAAAGAAAGTTCATAATCAAAGACATCAAAATGCGGCCTTTGTGGACAGTAAACACAGCTTACTTCCGAGCTTCCCCGATAAGCTCCATTCATGTTGACCATTCTTGTTTGTTTATGTTTGACGCGCGCTGCTTGTTATCGCCCGGTCAGAGGTTACAACCGGGTCAAATCGCATGCGCTCCGTGAACTATTGCAGAGATGTTATGTTAGCATTGCGTCAAACATGTCTGCCACGGAGAGTGGTAAACGCACTGACGCCAAGCCTCCGAACACCAGCTTACTCCAGTTATCGATCCGCTACCGGATTCAGGTGTGGTATGCAGAAAGTAGCCTATGCAGAAAGTCTTGATTAGGCGTACTGCGCATGCGCGTATTTAAGCAAAATGGCGGTCATGCGCATAGTGGCTTTTGAAGTGTCGTAACCAATCAATCTTTGATCAGTGAATCATCAGTGGGATTATTTGTCATGGACGAAATAAAAAGAGTTAAATTCAGCTATAATTGGTCGCGATAGGAACAAAAAAGAGTTAAATTAGGCTATAATTGGTCGCGATTGGAATCAAAAGAGTTAAATTCAGCAATAATTACATACATTAGCACTAGCAGATGACGGTATACTCCCGAAGCGAATCATTAGTGGGATTACTTGCCATGGAAGGAACAAAAAGACGACTGTATACTCACATATTGAATGTAGCCATATAAATTGCAAAAACAAGGCTACTTTGTGCATACCGGTGTAATTACATGCTAAAAGTAGCCACATCTATAAACTCAGGCCTCTTTTTAAATACCAGGCTACACCCATACCGAAAGTAGCCATATTATTATACTCGGGCTACTTCCATGCTAAAAGTAGCCATATCTATAGACTCAGGCTACTTTGTCCATACCAAGCTACCCCCATGATGAAAGTCACATCTATAAACTCGGGCTACTTTGTGCATACCAGGCTACTCCCACGTTCCATGGGCTACTTCTATGCTGCAAGTAGCCACATCTATTAAGCCATCGTACTTTATGCATGCCAGTATTCTCCCCTTGCTGAAAGTAGCTAGACCTATATACTCAGGCTACTTCCAGCATCAAGTTTATAATAATGGGTGAAAAAAAATGTTGATTCTTGAGTAGTAAAAAGTCAATATGGAGCAATTACAAGCACATCTGTGATATTGGTCTCGGTACGAAGCTTGAGAATAATCTGAAACATAAACACATGTGGTCAAATGAATGATACTTCCTAAAAATGAACAAAGACAGATTGTGCCTCTACAAGAGCCACATGGTCAACCTGAAATACAAGACAGAAAAAAACCGTCTGCAATGAAGAAGATACAAATGTAGACTGTGCCGATGCAACCATGCCCAGGTTTACTTGCCCTTTTCGCTTTCAAATGATGCCACCCTGCTTGGACTCTATTTCAAATGAATAAGAAAGTAAGCCTCAGTAAGCTCAGGTGCATTTGAATGCCATGTAGGACGTTTCTTTTATATTCTAGTAAGGTTGGAGATCTGGGGCTAGGGTCTTGCAGGTTTTGGGCCAGCCATGCATTATAACAAGGGGGCGGTGGTCTGAAAGTACTACCACTGGTATACCATACGAGTACTGAGGGAATTTGGAGCGTGGAAAACAGATCGCCATCACGTCTTTTTTTTATTTGGGAGTGATTTTGCTCTGCGATGGAGATGTGATGCATAACTTGGAAGAATCGGTCTGTATCGTTACCCGTTTTGACATGTCAAGGAACTCAAGAACTTCTGGCCCTGGAAGAGCACTCTCGATTTTCTACGACGCCGCCTCCTGTTCATGCTCCCAGTGTCATGGAACTTCCTTCTCTGAGCAGGACGCAGAGTGATGCTATGGAGGATTCTTTTGGTATGAATTGTGTGAGGTGTCTCACCGTGCCAAGGAGTCGCATCAGTACTTGACAGTCTTCTGGTCTTGGCATGTTTGTAATGGCCTCAATTTTCTATTTGTCAGGCATAAAACCATTGGCTGTTATGACATTTCCCATGTATGTCACCTGGTTATGCTTGAACTGTAGTTTGAATTTACTGACCCTGATGTTCTGTTTGCGAGCCCCCTGCATGAGCTGGTGCAGGGTTTTGTTATGCATGTTATCGTTCTCTGCAGCGATGACGTGCACTCCTCGGATGCTTATAATGCATTTTTGTATCACCTCGCTTGAAAAACTGATGCCGGATAGCATCGGAAGGAAGTGTTTCCTGACCCAGGGTGTCTGAAAGATGCACAGGCAGGAGGATTGCGGGGACTTGCCAGTAGCTGTCCTTCGTGTCAACTACTCCATTTTGGAGCCAACGCCCATTTAATACCTACATTTTTCATTTCCCGATGTAACACTAAATTACCCACCTTAAATTCAAACACCTTAATCCCTGTTGCTTTTCCATTTGATCAATGATGTTGAGGACCTGCGTTTGCACATCATCGCACAGTGACTTGGTGATACCACTCATGTAGGTATCGAGGTCTTCTTCTATCACCTGACTGGAATTATTTTGGGTGCTGCTCATCTTGTGCGACCTCTTCCACGATGGAACATGAGGAAACAAAGCAAACAAATAGAGTAGCTGGGCAATAGAGTAGCTGGGCGAGCAGTGATGAAGCAGATTCGCAGTTGTAAACACAGTGGTAATGGTTTTTCTAGCACTTTGCTCCAGTCAGAATTCCCTAACACACCCGAAACCACAAACGCAAATCAGCACCCCAGATTTAAAAAGATTTTACTTGATGTTCAGTATGTGAATAGTTGCAGAGTGATTCGACCGCAAGTGGTTTAACCATACTAGTTATATATGAATTGTGATGTGTGAAAGTCAGCTTATATACAGCCAAGAGGCCAAGACACAGCGACCGCGTTAGTTGCTAGACACCTGTGCTCCAGTCTCTGTCCGTGGCAGCTCATATCTACTCTTGGGGCGTCGCTGGCGCTTTGCGGTCATTGATCTTTCCGGTCAGGTATAACGGCCGTTGGTAGAGTTATCCAAAATATTAATGTTTTGAAACGTTGTTTTTTATAATAACTAAAAAAAATAAAACAAGATAATCACCCTATTGGAATATATCGATGTTATTCTCAGGTGCGTCAGCGCCGTGATTGCGTTAAATTCACAGATTATCGTGATATTCTTATTACTCAAACATCTTCTTTCGACTGATGTATCATACAAGAATGGGAGTCAACTGTAATTATCCTTTGTGACAAATTATAAGAAAGTGCAATTTATATTGCGTTTGACACCCCCAGCCTGAGTTTATAGATGTGGCTACTTTCAAAACGGGAGTATACTGGCATGCACAAAGTAACCTGAGTTTATAGAAGTGGCTACTTTCTACACAGGAGTTGCCTGAGTATATTGATTTGGCTACTTCCAACACGGGAGTTTACTGGCATGCACAAAATAGAGTTTATATATGTGGTTACTTTCAGCATAAGCGTTGTATATACTAGCATATACATGTTGTTGCATCTAATTAAAGCGGATTTGGCAACTTAGGCCATATGCCGCAGCATATACACACTTTCATATTTTTATTTACATGATCGCAGTAACCGCGCGCTTGGGCTCCGCTCATCCTCGCTACACTCTGCATAGCGCAACTCAGATCCTGCCCGCGCTGGTGCTGTGCAACTTTCTGCGAGGCGTAGCTCTCTGCACGCCAACGACGTACTGAATTTCTATTTGCAAATATTCCACCACAATTACAAATACACAGCACAATTTTCAATATGTAAGATATTTATTTTATTTATCTTAAGTCGCGCAAATAAACATAGCATACATCGTTACACAAAATAACAGCTTCTATGGGATCAATATATAACCTTAAAAGTGAGTTTGACAACAAAATGCACGTTATCGCTAGCTTCACGTGAATTGATGCATAAGCATGTGCTTGTGCATTTCTCGTGTGTATTTGTGTGTACATGTGTATGCTGAATCATCTACTAAGCACATCATTAATCACAACAGATGACTGAGATTGATGGCACATTAAGAATAACCTTAATGAAACTAGAGGTCGTTGCCAAAACTATAATACCCCCACCCCCCCCCCCCCCCCCTCAAACAAAGAGCCGGTTAAACGGTCAAAATTATTTTGATAAAAATACCACGTTGCCATATTGTAGTGACAAAGATGTCCCATTAGACCCTACTGATAAGCAGCTCATCAAACACTAGTTCTGCAGAGAAAGACAATGTCAGCTAAACAGCTATACACATAGCAAACCTGAAGCGATATCACACCTACTGTCATGCAATAGGTGATGTGCTGAATTCTTAAATTTCAAACCTAATTTGCATGAAAACGGTGATCATTCGAAATGAATAATCACCAAAATGTCACCATTGTCCGACAAATAGCACTGTGAATAATTTTATTGAATGTTACCATTAAGCAGCGAGAAGCCAAGAAATACAATATGTAATAAGCACAAAAATTGAATAAATAATTAAAGCACCATCCAACCAACAAAATGTGAATACTGACGAGTTCGTCTCATATGTGTACTCTGAAGTATTACCATTTATTTCATCTGTGGGCAGGCAAGGATCTTCCATACGATCAACGGGTCTTCCAGTATCATCTATTTCATCAATTGGCCGTACCGTATCATTTATTTCATCAGTTGGCCGTACCGTATCATCTGTTTCATCAGTTGGCCGTACCGTATCATCTGTTTCATCAGTTGGCCGTACCGTATCATCTGTTTCATCAATTGGCCGTACCGTATCATCTGTTTCATCAGTTGGCCGTACCGTACCATCTGTTTCATCAGTTGGCCGTACCGTATCATCTGTTTCATCAGTTGGCCGTACCGTATCATCTGTTTCATCAATTGGCCGTACCGTATCATCTGTTTCATCAGTTGGCCGTACCGTATCATCTATTTCATCAGTTGGCCGTACCGTATCATCTGTTTCATCAATTGGCCGTACCGTATCATCTGTTTCATCAGTTGGCCGTACCGTATCATCTGTTTCATCAGTTGGCCGTACCGTATCATCTGTTTCATCAATTGGCCGTACCGTATCATCTGTTTCATCAGTTGGCCGTACCGTATCATCTATTTCATCAATTGGCCGTACCGTATCATCTGTTTCATCAGTTGGCCGTACCGTATCATCTGTTTCATCAATTGGCCGTACCGTAAGGTTACCCTCAAATGATGGTAGGTAACTTTCTACAATGTGGCTTTGGTTGGTTTCAATCAAAGCATGGCGAAACGTTTCGTAATCACACGAGCCACGTCGTCCTAAGAAGTCTAGCAGCTCTGATACTTGATCATGTGATGTATTCTCCAACTACGACCAAAAAAATATATACTGTCACTGTAAGGGTCAGTGCGATTGAAGCTGTACACCAAGTACGCAAATACACACACACACACACGTTATATATATATATATATATATATATATATATATATATATATATATATACACTTGTGTTTGTAGATACACAGGACGTTGAACGCACCTGTATTTCGTCCCGCTGGCGTTTCGTTACGATCTTGTCCTGGACCAGGACATTCCAGAGAGCTGCATCTAGGTTGATATCGTTTACCAGGACAACTCGATTTTTAATTAATATTTCCAAGAACGGCTCCCTCGTGACCTCTGGATCCACAAAAAGGTTAAGATACTGATAATGATATTGTGTTTTCCCTTTGAATAATTTGTTTGAATCTTAGTCAACAATACACACTCAAACACCACTAAAAAGTTCGTGGCCTCAATGTGAACTCACCAGTTCCATCGGCTTCAGGTAGACATTTCGACACAACATCATGTTGGTTGGTTTCAATTAAGGCTTTGCGGAACGTCGCATAGTCTGATGCGCTACGATGTCGAAGATGGTCAAGTAGTCGAGATATCTGGTCATCCATTGCAGCCCCAAGCTGCGAAAACAAGTAAGGCAAGGTGTTATCTTCAACTATATGCTGGCTGGCAGTTAGCATTATCAAATAAATAATTCTAGTCGTAATTTGAAGAAAGGCAGATAGCCTATTTACCTTAATGGAATCTCGCTCCCTAATGGTGACAATGCCATCACGAATGAGAACATCCCAAAGAGATGCATCGAGAATAATTGTATCCACCAAGTGAACTCGATGCTGTACCAATACATCCCAGACAGGATTAATCTTGCTTCCTGGTGCACAGATGGACACAACTGCATTGCTTTGCCTTGAATTAGATAACAATTGCGGAAGGCATACTGTATTTCTCTGATGAGTAGTTGATAATCAAGCTGATATAACGCTATATGTCCGTATTCCATCATATCATGATTAATTGGTAATCGTCACACATTTTGACTCACCACATCGGACACAGATTTAATTTATGTAACCTCACTTTATTAATTGAAAATAGAACGTTATTGTCTCGGGCTTAAAGCGGTGCTAACCTTGCAGAGACAACTCCTCGTTGGGTCCCCCATTTGGTGTTTCATAAGGGGGGCCACCCTCTGAAGATATCGGCGTATTCGGCACATCAATGGATTCATCACTGGCTGGGCATGTTTCGGCATTTGCTGGAGGTTTTGAATCACTCCTTTGGTTATGGCTTCCGATATTATTACCAGGAACGTCCTGGGAATTATCACTTGGCATCGCATTATCATCATATTCAGGTGGTGCAATGTGTCTTCCGTCATCGGGAATCCGAACAGCTGGATTCACTTGGATAGATGGACCATTGGGAGAATATGGTGTATCCCAGACAATAGGTTCGGGCTTTGTGGGTACACATGGCTGGATATCCGATGGGGTTTCTCGAATCGGCCACCTGGCATCACACCATTGATTATCACCTCCAGTATCATCATGGGGTCCTGTTCGCTCCTCAAGGTTTATTTCTGTATTTTCAACTGCGTCTGGTTGATTCTCTAACTGAGGAACTTTATCTAAACCCGACGGGATGTTTTGGCCGACAGAGTCGTCCCTCTGCATTTCGTCCCTCTGGCGTTTCGTTACGATCTTGTCCTGGACCAGGACATTCCAGAGAGCTGCATCTAGGTCGATATCGTTTACCAGGACAACTCGATTTTTAATTAATATTTCCAAGAACGGCTCCCTCGTGACCTCTGGATCCACAAAAAGGTTAAGATACTGATAATGATATTGTGTTTTCCCTTTGAATAATTTGTTTGAATCTTAGTCAACAATACACACTCAAACACCACTAAAAGGTTCGTGGCCTCAATGTGAACTCACCAGTTCCATCGGCTTCAGGTAGACATTTCGACACAACATCATGTTGGTTGGTTTCAATTAAGGCTTTGCGGAACGTCGCATAGTCTGATGCGCTACGATGTCGAAGATGGTCAAGTAGTCGAGATATCTGGTCATCCATTGCAGCCCCAAGCTGCAATAACAAGCAAGGCAAGGTATTATCTTCAACTATATGCAGGCCGGCAGTTAGCATTTTGATCAAATAAATAATTCTAGTCGTAATTTGAAGAAAGGCAGACAGCCTATTAACCTGAATGGAATCTCGCTCCCTAATGGTGACAATGCCATCACGAATGAGAACATCCCAAAGAGATGCATCGAGAATAATTGTATCCACCAAGTGAGCTCGATTCTGTATCAATACATCCCAGACTGGGTCGATTTCGCTTTCTAGAGTATAGATGGACATAGCTGCATTGTTTTGCCATGAGTTAGATAACAATTGCGGAAGGCATACTGTATTTCTCTGATGAGTAGGTGATAATCAAGCTGATAAAACGCTATATGTCCGTATTCCATCATATCATGATTAATTGGTAATCGTCACACATTTTGACTCACCACATCGGACACATAGATTTAATTTATGTAACCTCACTTTATTAATTGAAAATAGAACGTTATTGTCTCGGGCTTAAAGCGGTGCTAACCTTGCGGAAACAACTCTTCGTTGGGTCCCCCATTTGGTGTTTCATAAGGGGGGCCACCCTCTGAAGATATCGGCGTATTCGGCACATCAATGGATTCATCACTGGCTGGGCATGTTTCGGCACTCGCTGGAGGTTTTGAATCACTCCTTTGGTCATGGCTTCCGATATTATTACCAGGAACGTCCTGGGGAATTATCACTTGGCATCGCATTATCATCATATTCAGGTGGTGCAATGTGGCTTCCGTCATCGGGAATCCGAACAGCTGGATTCACTTGGATAGATGGAGCATTGGGAGGATATGGTGTATCCCAGACAATAGGTTCGGGCTTTGTGGTTACACATGGCTGGATATCCGATGGGGTTTCTCGAATCGGCCACCTGGCATCACACCATGGATTATCACCTCCAGTATCATCATGAGGGTCCTGTTCGCTCCTCAAGGTTTATTTCTGTATTTTCAATTGCGTCTGGTTGATTCTCTAACTGAGGAACTTTATCTAAACCCGACGGGATGTTTTGGCCGACAGAGTCGTCCCTCTGCATTTCGTCCCTCTGGCGTTTCGTTACGATCTTGTCCTGGACCAGGACATTCCAGAGAGCTGCATCTAGGTTGATATCGTTTACCAGGACAACTCGATTTTTAATTAATATTTCCAAGAACGACTCCCTCGTGACCTCTGGATCCACAAAAAGGTTAAGATACTGATAATGATATTGTGTTTTCCCTTTGAATAATTTGTTTGAATCTTAGTCAACAATACACACTCAAACACCACTAAAAAAGTTCGTGGCCTCAATGTGAACTCACCAGTTCCATCGGCTTCAGGTAGAAATTTCGACACAACATCATGTTGGTTGGTTTCAATTAAGGCTTTGCGGAACGTCGCATAGTCTGATGCGCTACGATGTCGAAGATGGTCAAGTAGTCGAGATATCTGGTCATCCATTGCAGCCCCAAGCTGCAATAACAAGCAAGGCAAGGTATTATCTTCAACTATATGCAGGCCGGCAGTTAGCATTTTGATCAAATAAATAATTCTAGTCGTAATTTGAAGAAAGAAGAAAGACAGCCTATTAACCTGAATGGAATCTCGCTCCCTAATGGTGACAATGCCATCACGAATGAGAACATCCCAAAGAGATGCATCGAGAATAATTGTATCCACCAAGTGAGCTCGATTCTGTACCACTACATCCCAGACTGGGTCGATTTCGCTTCCTAGAGTATAGATGGACATAGCTGCATTGCTTTGCCTTGAGTTAGATAACAATTGCGGAAGGCATACTGTATTTCTCTGATGAGTAGGTGATAATCAAGCTGATAAAACGCTATATGTCCGTATTCCATCATATCATGATTAATTGGTAATCGTCACACATTTTGACTCACCACATCGGACACATAGATTTAATTTATGTAACCTCACTTTATTAATTTAAAATAGAACGTTATTGTCTCGGGCTTAAAGCGGTGCTAACCTTGCGGAAACAACTCCTCGTTGGGTCCCCCATTTGGTGTTTCATAAGGGGGGCCACCCTCTGAAGATATCGGCGTATTCGGCACATCAATGGATTCATCACTGGCTGGGCATGTTTCGGCACTCGCTGGAGGTTTTGAATCACTCCTTTGGTCATGGCTTCCGATATTATTACCAGGAACGTCCGGGGAATTATCACTTGGCATCGCATTATCATCATATTCAGGTGGTGCAATGTGGCTTCCGTCATCGGGAATCCGAACAGCTGGATTCACTTGGATAGATGGAGCATTGGGAGGATATGGTGTATCCCAGAGATTTTTAATTAATATTTCCAAGAACGGCTCCCTCGTGACCTCTGGATCCACAAAAGGTTAAGATACTGATAATGATATTGTGTTTTCCCTTTGAATAATTTGTTTGAATCTTAGTCAACAATACACACTCAAACACCACTAAAAAGTTCGTGGCCTCAATGTGAACTCACCAGTTCCATCGGCTTCAGGTAGACATTTCGACACAACATCATGTTGGTTGGTTTCAATTAAGGCTTTGCGGAACGTCGCATAGTCTGATGCGCTACGATGTCGAAGATGGTCAAGTAGTCGAGATATCTGGTCATCCATTGCAGCCCCAAGCTGCGAAAACAAGTAAGGCAAGGTGTTATCTTCAACTATATGCTGGCTGGCAGTTAGCATTATCAAATAAATAATTCTAGTCGTAATTTGAAGAAAGGCAGATAGCCTATTTACCTTAATGGAATCTCGCTCCCTAATGGTGACAATGCCATCACGAATGAGAACATCCCAAAGAGATGCATCGAGAATAATTGTATCCACCAAGTGAACTCGATGCTGTACCAATACATCCCAGACAGGATTAATCTTGCTTCCTGGTGCACAGATGGACACAACTGCATTGCTTTTGCCTTGAATTAGATAACAATTGCGGAAGGCATACTGTATTTTCTCTGATGAGTAGTTGATAATCAAGCTGATATAACGCTATATGTCCGTATTCCATCATATCATGATTAATTGGTAATCGTCACACATTTTGACTCACCACATCGGACACAGATTTAATTTATGTAACCTCACTTTATTAATTGAAAATAGAACGTTATTGTCTCGGGCTTAAAGCGGTGCTAACCTTGCAGAGACAACTCCTCGTTGGGTCCCCCATTTGGTGTTTCATAAGGGGGGCCACCCTCTGAAGATATCGGCGTATTCGGCACATCAATGGATTCATCACTGGCTGGGCATGTTTCGGCATTTGCTGGAGGTTTTGAATCACTCCTTTGGTTATGGCTTCCGATATTATTACCAGGAACGTCCTGGGAATTATCACTTGGCATCGCATTATCATCATATTCAGGTGGTGCAATGTGGCTTCCGTCATCGGGAATCCGAACAGCTGGATTCACTTGGATAGATGGAGCATTGGGAGGATATGGTGTATCCCAGACAATAGGTTCGGGCTTTGTGGGTACACATGGCTGGATATCCGATGGGGTTTCTCGAATCGGCCACCTGGCATCACACCATGGATTATCACCTCCAGTATCATCATGGGGTCCTGTTCGCTCCTCAAGGTTTATTTCTGTATTTTCAATTGCGTCTGGTTGATTCTCTAACTGAGGAACTTTATCTAAACCCGACGGGATGTTTTGGCCGACAGAGTCGTCCCTCTGCATTTCGTCCCTCTGGCGTTTCGTTACGATCTTGTCCTGGACCAGGACATTCCAGAGAGCTGCATCTAGGTTGATATCGTTTACCAGGACAACTCGATTTTTAATTAATATTTCCAAGAACGACTCCCTCGTGACCTCTGGATCCACAAAAAGGTTAAGATACTGATAATGATATTGTGTTTTCCCTTTGAATAATTTGTTTGAATCTTAGTCAACAATACACACTCAAACACCACTAAAAAGTTCGTGGCCTCAATGTGAACTCACCAGTTCCATCGGCTTCAGGTAGAAATTTCGACACAACATCATGTTGGTTGGTTTCAATTAAGGCTTTGCGGAACGTCGCATAGTCTGATGCGCTACGATGTCGAAGATGGTCAAGTAGTCGAGATATCTGGTCATCCATTGCAGCCCCAAGCTGCAATAACAAGCAAGGCAAGGTATTATCTTCAACTATATGCAGGCCGGCAGTTAGCATTTTGATCAAATAAATAATTCTAGTCGTAATTTGAAGAAAGAAAGACAGCCTATTAACCTGAATGGAATCTCGCTCCCTAATGGTGACAATGCCATCACGAATGAGAACATCCCAAAGAGATGCATCGAGAATAATTGTATCCACCAAGTGAGCTCGATTCTGTACCACTACATCCCAGACTGGGTCGATTTCGCTTCCTAGAGTATAGATGGACATAGCTGCATTGCTTTGCCTTGAGTTAGATAACAATTGCGGAAGGCATACTGTATTTCTCTGATGAGTAGGTGATAATCAAGCTGATAAAACGCTATATGTCCGTATTCCATCATATCATGATTAATTGGTAATCGTCACACATTTTGACTCACCACATCGGACACATAGATTTAATTTATGTAACCTCACTTTATTAATTGAAAATAGAACGTTATTGTCTCGGGCTTAAAGCGGTGCTAACCTTGCGGAAACAACTCTTCGTTGGGTCCCCCATTTGGTGTTTCATAAGGGGGGCCACCCTCTGAAGATATCGGCGTATTCGGCACATCAATGGATTCATCACTGGCTGGGCATGTTTCGGCACTCGCTGGAGGTTTTGAATCACTCCTTTGGTCATGGCTTCCGATATTATTACCAGGAACGTCCGGGGAATTATCACTTGGCATCGCATTATCATCATATTCAGGTGGTGCAATGTGGCTTCCGTCATCGGGAATCCGAACAGCTGGATTCACTTGGATAGATGGAGCATTGGGAGGATATGGTGTATCCCAGACAATAGGTTCGGGCTTTGTGGTTACACATGGCTGGATATCCGATGGGGTTTCTCGAATCGGCCACCTGGCATCACACCATGGATTATCACCTCCAGTATCATCATGAGGTCCTGTTCGCTCCTCAAGGTTTATTTCTGTATTTTCAATTGCGTCTGGTTGATTCTCTAACTGAGGAACTTTATCTAAACCCGACGGGATGTTTTGGCCGACAGAGTCCGAGGACCCTGGATGATCTCCTGGCTTAGTTCCTTCGTTCCCAGCTGGTCTGTCTGTATATTTAGCTGCTTCTTCTTTATCAGTTGACATACACCATTCTTCCGGAGTACCTGTATCGGCTTCAGACTTAGCCCCTTGATCTCTCTCCGTTGATTGGTCATTACCGGGGGATAAAGCAGCGGGCTGTGTAGCATGATCGCCAATGGTGCTAGGCGAGTCTCTTTGTTTCAAAACTGAATGCATTAAGCAGAAATTTGCCATATTAATTGTGATAAGGTTTAATAATATATGAATTATTATATGAGTGTCGACTAAGGATTTCGATTCAGTATGTCGATGAAGGACGTCAATTAAGTTATCAGTATAGTTGAGTCAATTATCAGTGTGGGTGAGTCAATTATCAGTACAGGTGAATCAATTATCAGTACAGGTGAGTCAATTATCAGTGCGGGTGAGTCAATTATCAGTACAGGTGATTCAATTATCAGTGTGGGTGAGTCAATTATCAGTACAGGTGAATCAATTATCAGTACAGGTGAGTCAATTATCAGTACAGGTGAATCAATTATCAGTACAGGTGAGTCAATTATCAGTGTGGGTGAGTCAATTATCAGTACAGGAATCAATTAAAAGTACAGGTGAGTCAATTATCATGCGGGTGAGTCAATTATCAGTACAGGTGAATCAATTATCAGTACGGGTGAGTCAATTATCAGTGCGGGTGAGTCAATGATAATGACATTGATTCAAAATATAACAAAGGAATAACAAAAATATCTGCACATATCATGCCCTTATCGCTGCTTAATGTTCCGAGTCTTAATTTCTCAAAACAATATTGTTGTATTAATGTTAGCTTTTTCCCACCGACCTGGCTCAGGTAATTCAATGTCAGGTACATAGACTAAGGTATCTCCGAAGACGCTAGATCCTTGTTTCTGTGAAGGGGCTTGCTCCTCAGGAACCATCAGCGGATTTTGCACATTTAAAGAATGCAGAGAATCACGTAATTGTAGACGTCCGTTGAATGTACTGCCTAAAAGGTCTGCTGTACGAGGCAGCGCTTTAACATTGGATGAGTGCATTTCTATTCGGGGTATCACGAAGAGCCGGATGTGCTTGTTCCACATTTTTTTTCAGTTCTCGACATGTACAATTCGGAGTTAGCTCAGGCTTTCTGGATGCAACACCTTCGATGTCTCTCGTAAGTGGACTATGGGGTCCCTTTTTCGCAGGGACCGATATAGTTCCTCCTTGAACATATATAGCTGACTTGGGTTCGCTGCAGGCATCATCTTTTATGTCCCCCTTACATTGACTATGAGGTCTTTTTCTCATGAGGACAGTCGATCTGCTGGCCCCACGACCTGACAGATTGGGATGTGATGGTATTGCAGTCGCTGTTGTTTTCCCTTTAACTCTAGGGGGATTTACCTGGTGCACATCCTGTACTCCGTTGTGAGGTCCACTTAATACACCGTCTGTTTTCCCATTCTTCCGAACCTCATCACCGGGATTGCACATGGCTACTTGGCCAATGTCATTGGTAGCGTTGCTTTTCGTTTTATCGGAAGGTCCTGTACACAATATCAGTACGACCTGTATAAAAATGATAAATCAAACCCAACGCACATGGACTCACTAAAAATAGCCGAGGTACAATTTGCATGGTTCACAACCGTTCATATATTTCATTTACAACTGTCATCGCAGCAAAACTACACATGTATAGGTCTAGAAACATGGCTAGGAATTGACTAAGCTTTCGCACTAAAAACATTCATGAAAACCAACAAAAGTGATTCAGGAAACATTTTTGGTTTTACCAATGGCCCAACTATGAGAACAACTGCTTTGGAACTTGACCTACCCGGAATAGCAGCTCTGTCGTCCGCTAGCCATGCAACAATGTCTATGTGACCAGTCACTCGAGCCTCATCGCTTGGGGTGCGTTTATTTTCGTTCTTAAGGAAAACTGTGTGTGGATCCCACTTGGTCAATATTTCAACACATCCCCTATTTCCACGCCGTGCTGCATAATGTAAAGGAGTGCAATGACCAATATGTTGACTACGTGGGTCAGCTCCTGCTTCCAGTAATGCCGTCACAGTCGGTGGGAAGCCCCCCAATGCGGCTCTGTGTAACGGGGTCCAGTCAAACTTATCCCGAGCGTTAACATCCGCTCCGCGAGCCAACGCCTTCTTGACAGCAGGTGTATTTCCGAGTGTAGCTGCTTCAAACAGTTGTTTCTCAGTCGCCATGCTGAATACAACATTACAACAAGTATAATTAACGTACGTTCAGAAATTATAGCCTGGCTTTGTTTGATTCAAGAACACGACTCTCACCTTTATGGATAGATATAAAATCCTATATGTTTTATGAAATGTCACCATTCACCTCGTGGAATGACAGCTTAACCAATCTACATGTTATCAACTCTCAATTGTAGTGAAACTATTTCTCATGTTTTGAACGGTTCACCGAAGATCCCGTGTCTAAGTGAACTAGCGTATATAGTCCATGTCCGGTTTCAATATGGAAATTTCGCCTTCCATCTTGGCGTGAAAATGTACACCCAACAGGCAACACTACACGCTTTAAATGCGAGTTATTTTTATTGACTATACAATGCGGTTTTCCGTTACCCTTTGAAATGGAGTATGTCATAGCTTTTGCTCTCAGCGTAATTTTTGTCTTGTCGAGTCATCTTGGAAATTCTTGCCTTCACAATCTCGGGTTTCCGATACTGATTTTCAACCGGTATTTGGGGCATGTTTTTCCAAAACGCAAACGCAATACACGACGCGGAACGTAGAGATTTAAGCTGTGGTGAATATTTGTTGTTATTTGTTTGGTATTGGTGTTATTTAGGGGAAATTATTTAGGAATATCGTTCTGTAGACTATATAGACTGCGCGGAAGCAACCATGCCCAGGTTTACTTGCGCCGTAGTTGACTGCAAGGCCGATGTTCACAAGAAAACGAAAAAACACCAGTGGATGGCAGTAAAGTTTCCGTCAGTTGTATTTCTGACGTGACAAGTATATAGACTGTGTGAATGCAATTGCCAGACATCAATGGCCACAACATGCTTGCAACCACCATCATCTCGGAAAAGAAAGATGAGAAAATAAATAACAAACTTTTTACCTCTCTTCCACCAAACCACAACACCACATAAAACAAAACACAAAATTAATATTGTACCAGCAAGTCTTCAGAGGTCTTTATACATATTTATAAGATGTGTGACATATCTGTATTCAACTTTTTAAAGTTAACTATCCTAATTATATAAATTAAAAATTACCCTGCGCACTCACATCCAGCAGACTCTATGGTACCAGATGGGGAGAGGAGAAGCCATACATTGTATGGTTGCTCGGACTGGGGCTGCTCCCTAACACATTTCCCCCTCAGATAACATCTACAAATATTCAACTGCATGTATGTGTCTGTTGAGGAACAGCTGATATCCCCTTTCGCTTTCAAATGATGCCATCCTGCTAGGACATTTGCACTTGGTCATCAATTGAATTAGACAGTGAGCCTCAGTAAGCCCAGATGCATTTGACATGTCGGCCTGCCATTAAGCAAGTTTGTTGGGATCTGTGAAATTGACTTGCTGACCCTCTATGCTAATAGCCCTTTATTCTTTGTAAATATTCTCTCCATCATCTTTCCCGACCAAGTACACAATATTTACGGGCTGCAGAAATTTCTTACTAATTCTAGGAGCTCAGTTTTCTAATAACTCGAGCCAGGGATTCCACTATTTTTCAGGAAAGTTTTCAGCTGCGGTTCTTTCCACTAAGAAGGGGACAGTGACGACATGGTATAGCAACAGTCACGCACGCTAACTTCGAAGAGATATCAGGTGAATACTGATGTGCTTGCAGAATACTCTGCAGACGACTGGAGATGAATGTAGTTGGCAACATTTTGGATCACTTTTTTAAGAAAATCTGTGTTTGAGAGCTGTTTCAAATGTGCTCATTACGACGTGACATCGTTCAGATGAACGTAAGAGAAGTTAAAATACACACTTGACACCTTCGGTGACGTATTTGATGTCATTTACAGCTATAGAAACACGCAACAAGAATGCGCGCAACAACGCAGGAACTAAAAACAGCAATTGGTAAACCGCAAACAAAGCGCTGACAGCTTGACAGGAAGGGAAACATGCCCCCAGTTCCGGTCAAAATCGCTGTGCGCAACGGTGGCCCCCCTAGCGGCCGCAATGGAAACCCGAGAATGTCAAGGCCCCTATTTAAATACTACAACTGGCCACAGGCAGCTGACCATGTGGTTCAAATCTGCTTTTGATGATTTTCCGAAAGCGCCATACGACGTGGGTGTGCTGGAAATGCTCACCGCATAAACCTATACGACGTAGCCCTGTTGGCTATAAGCTTTTTTTACCACGGCCAACTGTCCTCAGCTTAGAATGGCTAAAATGCAGGCAGTTTAATACTTGATGAACACAGGAAATCAAGTTGCTTGTGCCAATTTGTTCATTTTGAATAACAATATAATAATGAATTAATTCAGGACATAGCATATACTAAAAACATTGATGCAGCATGAACTTAATCATCATTAACTCTCTCTCTCTCTTCCTCTCTTTCTTTCTTTCTATATATATATATATATATATATGTATATATATATATATATATAAGGTCATTACAACTAAAACTCCATGTCTCCATGTTTCTGTCTCTCAATATCACTCTCTGACTCTCTCTCTGTTTCACTGTCTCACTCTCTCTCTCTCTCTCTCTCTCTCTCTCTCTCTCTCTCTATATATATATATATATATATATATATATATATATATATATATATATATATATATATATATATATATATATATATATTTAAGGTCATTACAACTAAAACTCTCAGTCTTAATAGCTTACTCAGAACAACCACAAATGAAATGAGATCATCAGCATACATTAGAAGATTAACAACAAGTACACTATAACTACACTGAACACAACAATTATTTAAAACCAGATGTCAATTCACCCATATAAACACTGAACAGATAGGTTGACAATATTCCTCCCTGTCTTATGCCATTAAACACACCAAATAAGCCAGACATTGTTCTGCCCCATCTCACACACACATCTGATTGGAGTACCATGCAACCAACCATTCTAACAATATATCCAGGGACAACCTCCCCCCACCAGTACAATCTAAGGTGAAGTAGTCCTATATACTGGTGTGGATTTATGATAGAATAGTCCTTGTACATCTGCCATAAAGGGCTTTCAATGAACTAAGTAAACAAATATCAATATTTGATTTTTCGGAAATCTACACATATAACAGCACTTAAAACAAATAAGAGCACAAATTTTCATGTCTGGGAAAATGTCAATGTCTTACGATTTGTTCTCTCCTTATGGCCCCTTAACTTACAGTTAGCCTCTCTCAGGGAATGATGCAACCAGATGTTCACCATAATACATATTACAGAAACATGACACCTGCGTGATTCACATTGAAGTTTCTCTAATGACACCTCTTTAGCTAGATTGCTTACAATTCTGTCTTTCACTTGCTTACTGTATAATACTGTGTCAATGAATTTGCGGCATTGTTCCTTAAGCCTGCATAATGCATCTACTAGTGATTTGCTTGGGACAACGAGCCCTTCCTTTGCACTTCGGTAATTCTTCTGGTCATGTATATCATTGACTACAGAAATTGTTGTTTCTGCATATTACACACAACTTAATTTCCGGGCAATATAGCCAGAGACATATGCTAGAACATTCACTTCCTGGGTGGAAAGGCCTTTGTCAATTTAAACAGTTAATTGCAGCGCAGAAATGCCCGTTTGTGTTTGACTTCCAGTCAGACACACTCGCAAGTCATAGTGAAGTTGGTTGGCTGCTGTGCGTCGAGTTGCTTCCACAAAAGTAGGGGGCGCTGCCTACGCGGTGTCACGGAATTTGTCTGGCGAGCTGCCGAGTCGGGTATCTTATTATAGCAAGATCTTTGAAAACACTGCGGCAGCCATTATCTAGGTCAGGCCCAGTTGTGTGACATCAGTAAAGTAAGCCCGATCTCACGATCCCCTGCGCATCGGCTTCTGCGCAGGCTAGGATTCGCCTCTGCACAACACAGATCGCTTTGGGGCAAATTCAGGCCATTACTCGACGAAATATTATCACGAAATGTCATCTCTTAAATATTACGTTATGTTAGCAAAGCGTCAAACATGTCTGCCATGGAGAGAGCTGTTCACAGAGACGCAGGGAGCGTCCCAGGCGCAGCAGTGACATCGCCGGTGTCTGCCATGCCATTTCTGGTTAGAGCAAGCGAAATTTGTCTGCCGAAGCAAAGATAGTCTGCAAATTATCAGTGCCATACCATGTCTCTTCGTCGCTCTCCTGAAGTAAAATCGTAGTTTTGCGCTAATCGTAGATCGCGCCTCGCAACGAAAACAATGCGGGAGCTGACGTCACGCGGAGGCGATTAATTATTCATGAGCTTGTCGTCTCAATACGCTGGACTGATCTTTAAAGTCGAATTTGAACCGAAAGCGCACACTTTGCCGACTGATACATAGACAGAATAGGTACTTCTGGGTTATATTTGCGTAATCTGGCGAAAAAAATGACATGATTTTTCGTGCGAAAGGCACTTTAAAGTGACGTTTCAGGTAAAACTAGATACGGATTTTGTTTATCCTGCGGCAATACCTTGGTTAAAGCTTAACTTATTGTATCAAAACGATTGTAGAACTATGAAGTAAACCTATGAATACAACATAAAAGTGTGTTTGTGTGAATGATGTAAGTCGCCAAAAGGCTTTGGCAAAGACAAAGGCAGTAATAGTTTTTAAAAAAAATGCTGCAAAGCGGTCGGTGATCATCGTTTCGACAAAAAAAAATAGTGCATAACTTCCTCAACTGCCGGGAACAAGGCGATGTGCAAGTAAGTTAATATTGGGTTTCGATATATTTACCCCATGGGCTGCATACATCCCGGATGGTGGATCGGTTGGGTAGATTGACATATAATCTGCGGATACGAGGCGCGTCAAGCTCGTAAACGCACAGACGCCAAGCCTCCGAACACCGAGCCTACTCCGAGTGCCGGGCCGCAGCCATCCGACCGGGGCTACCCCACTAGTACAAACTCACACGCGCACACACAAACACACACGTTAGTTTTGCTATTTGAAGTTGAAAAAAAATTAGCGAAACGCTCGTTTTCCTATTTGCAAATATCAATATAGTAAAACGAACAGACGGTTGATACTATACCCAGTATGCGATTTGTCGGCCATGACACCTGGTGCCGAAGGCCCACCGGAAATCGGTGGCTTCTCCCAGGCGGAACGTTTTTGCGCTTCGTGAGATTCAGCTCGCCAATTGCGATATATCACCCGAAAATGCAGTGGGATGTAGTTCAGAGAAGACAGAAAGTACAAAAGCCTCATTTAGTTCCTATACACTGTGCAAGAGCTGAAAGCAGTAATCGGGAGAAAGACGACTGAAAGTGGAAGGATCGAAGAAGGAGCTTGCGACTTTGGCCTTTTGAGCTTGGAAACTCAATCTTCCCAAAAACCCAGCAAGTATATATGAACTAAATATACAGATATGTATCTGCTATTTTGTTTTGTTCTCATTCCAAATGTGATTTGTATTGCTTTTTTTTATACTGCAATAGGCGTGTGATTATATTCGTATTTACCTCGGTTATGAAATTGCTAATCAACATGTTGTAATCTTGGCGGTGATTGATCTAAATTGATCAAATACTTGAGATTTGGTGCCAAATTTGGTATTGCTCTGGCTTTGATTTTTGTTGTGGTCAATTTAATTGATAATAAAAATTGCATTATCATGAAGTCATCTTTGTTCCAGAAATTGAAACCCAGCAACTTGCTAAACAGCCTTCTTCAAGTTGATGGTGAAGCCTCACCGCCCCATCCACAGAGTCTAACGAACTGGTCGTCTCACCCAAAGTTGGTCCCACAATTTCAGTATGAGAACCTCTACAACTATTTGATTGACACACCAGGTAAATATTTGTTTAATTGCTTTTGATTTCTTATTAGTCTTACTTGCTTATAATTGTTTGTTCAAATTGCACCACTGCTTACTTTCAACATTTTGTCTGAAGTGCCCCTTCAATTCACTTACACTGCTATTTAATTATTGCTTCAGGCATTAACAACAAGGACTCTTTGGGTGTATTCAAGGCCCTGGGTGCATACAACTATGTATACTGTGGCTGGGTTCACATGACGGCAAGCAAGTCTGTGTTTGTGGCATTGGCTGTTCGTCCGTTTCAGCACACCACAATCGCCCCATATGTGTGGGCCCTCATTCACCAAGAAGGATGGGTCAAGGGAGCAAGATGCTGATGCATGGCTGGGCTTGGGGAAGCATGCAGACATGTCGGCGCCTTGTTGTTCATGATGCTCGCTGTGAAGTACCTTGGCCTCAACCAAGTGGACACATGCATATATATTCCTGCCCAATGGAAAAAGGCCTTCAGGTAATTGTATTGTTAAAAAGTACATAGTTACCACATATGTGTGACGTAGACATCATGCCAACGACTGTCGAGAATATACATATAACTAACTTTTATTATTCATAGTTATTCATTTGTTGTTTGTCCCTTTAGGACAGATCTTGTCCCCATGAAGCTGCAGGATATTAACTTCTCAAGGCCCCAGTATGAGAAGCGGCATGTACCTAACAAGCAACCCAAAGAGGAGTGTGGAAGCACTTCCAAGTTGGGAACCCTGTACAATATGAACACGTGCGAATATAAATCAAATTAAATCATAATCTTGTTGTTTGAAATTATTACTCGAATGCTGGGTTCTATTGGGGAAAGCATAATCCACCTGTATAAGACCGAGTTCTAGCATCGTCGTCAGTGATGTCTGAAACCGCCCATCTCCTCTTCTCCTTGGTAGCTCATTTCTGGCGCAGAATAAGTATCTTCAGTCTCAATGAAGCAATAGTAACAGTATTGGAGAACTGTTCTTTTAGTGGACTGGGAGTAGTATCCATGTTAGCAGTAGTAGGTTGGTCATGGATCTACAGTCTCTCAGTAGAACCATTGGGAGTACCCAGGTGTGCAGTAGTAGGTTGGTCTTTGATCTTTGGTCTTTCAGTAGTACCATTGGGTAGTGGCACAAATGCATAAGTGTGCAAATTGCTGATAGTAACTAAATCAACATTGACCTCCATACAGTCCATTTCCATGATACTGCTGTAGTCAGGTATAGCTGGGTCAGGTACAGTGGGCTCAGTGGGTGTTGAGCGCTGTTGTGGTGGGGCTTGGGGCTCTATCACAACAAAACAAGAAATGATGCAATAAAACTTAGCTACTACAGTTGTAATAACAACAAATGCATTTGAACAACATTTAGTCATTTCGTATGGGACTCTTACCAGGGGGTAACTGCTTTGAAAACTTGAGTCTAGATCCATGTTCACGGTGAGAGGGCAATCTGAACCTGGAAGACGCAATAGTATTCAAATTAAGATCCCCAAACAGAAGTAGCTTTTAGCTGTAATGAATAGCTTTTCTGATATATTATTATAAATCAAACAGTCACCTTGTCTTAAGTATCTTCGATGGGTAACCCATGTTTAGGCATGGTGTTGGATGTTGAGGTGTTGGCATACCATAATAAATCGTGTGCGAGAGGCCAGCCTCGTGCATTGACTTTCTGCATGATCAAAGCTATCGACAGCTACGCAATTAGGCGAGGCATTCGCCCCCGGTGTTTTGTTGATCTGATGCCACCTTAGGGTCGAGAGTCCATGTGGCAGAATCTTTAAGGATATAAGCTAATTTGCTCCTTCTCGCAATGCAGACAAGGGACACTTTAAACTATAAATGTCTTACCATCAATCTTGCCTACAGTGCAACAACGGTCATAGTCCTTAATCAACAGAATCAACGAAATCCAACACAATTTCAAAAATTGTTGACCAACTTGGCTACCACGCGAATCGAAAACGTGAGCGATATCACAGCGAATTAACTAAATTATGTTGCAATGTGGGAGTCGGCCATGTTGAGTTTTTGAACAAAGTTTTTCTTGATGTGCAGTATTTTAGTGCTCAAACAGAACAATTAGACAAAACTGTAGAAATAGAAACAGTCCTCGTGTCATTTTGTGATATAATCTTTTATATTGTCACAAATGTTTTGGCATGGATGGCTTTTGTTAGTTTTTAGCGAGTTCATCGGTCATTTTGACTTGGGAACCTTAGAAATTTCGCAGGCGGCTCTTCGCCTCTTGAGCGCGGATGTGAGAGATCGAAAGTAGTAAATAGCGCGGCGCTGTCAGAGGCGGAGTTTCTTTGCCTACTACGCAATGCGTCCTTAAATCCTTCTTAACGGCGACACATCCGAAATCAATGACATCACACCTACCCCACGACGAGCTGTCTTCCACCTACTCCACAGCTGTCAAACTCGCGAGCTATTAGTGCGTAGCAGATTCCGCGTGAAAACCAGGGTTTACAACCATGGCGCAGGGTATTGCTATTACGCTATAGGAGGCATGATGCTGGGATGGAACGCCGCGTTTATGAATAATCGTGGGCTGACTACCACGAGAACGGGATCGTTTGTGCTTGTCCCGGCTTTCAGATGCTCATTTATCGCTCTTTATTGACTACACCAGGCTATATGAATAATGAAAAAAGTGAAAATATTCCGACACAGCAAAACTTGGCAAATATAAATATTGTGGAGTATTTTTATTTGACGTTACTACATTCTGAGATCACTTAATCAACTTCAGCGCTTCTTCCTGGAAGACTCCCGATGATGTAAGTCGCAATTATACTCTAGTCCAGTCAAGAAATAAAATCATATGTTTCATGGCAATAGATCGCACTGTTTTCCGTAAATATCTTATGCTTTCGCGGAAAATAGCACACCTTTAACTTTTAAAAGTTAGCTCATATGGAACTACAGCGAGGCACGGTTCATCATACTCCGTCATAGAATAGTTTTTAATGATAACACATTAACAGATTACTTTACAATCTTAAATATATATTTATGGCAGTGGTATAAAAACATTTTAAACTAATTTTCCTACTCGTGTGTATCATTTGAAGCCATTCTGACATGGTGAAGAAAACTGGATAACATACAACATACACCTGTACACTGATCGAGTCCGATCAACAGTTCAGCTGTTCAGGGGATCTTGACACTTAGAATGTCATCATTAACCATTGCCTGTGATTTCATATTTCGACATTATCTACAATTATCTTTGATTGAGTCACTTGCTATCAAGAATTGACATCAGATTATGACCAATATCTAACTATGTTAACCCATGTACCTGCCCGACTTGCTCTTATGTGTAACATTTACACTTAAATATCTTTATAATATACGGTAGGGATTAATACCGGTAATTTTTTTAAATTAGTGTAGGTATTTAAGTTATGCAACAAATATACCACTACCTATCACTATTAACATTATCACATCAGTTGGTGGGGTTGGTTGTGGGTGGGTAAATCTCAAGTAACTAGCTTTCCTCTGTAGGTCTTCCAGCAAGTCACATATAGACCACTCTGGAAAACCGGGAATATTCAGACATAAATTAAGGTCATCGTACGGATAAATCAAAAGTTCGTTGAAAATCATTCTGTATCTGACTTGTCACTAGCTGTTATAGAAAAGCCCTATTTATGTTGTATTTTGAAAGTAACATTTTTACAGACAGCAATGATATAATTCAAGGGGATATGAAACATTGTCATAACTTTGTCTACATCAAATCATTTTGGTTCCAATATCATAAGTTCTCTGTCATTGAGTTTGCAGCATTGAATTTAAGAAAAACAACCATTATGAACAGAAGCAGTGAGCTGCCATCAGAGTTCAGAGAGGTAATTGGCTTGTATAAATGATGAGGTCACTTTTGATTTCTACAAATAAGCCCTATTTTGGTAGTGAGACTTATCAGCAATGCATGCTGATAATGTACCAAAGGTGTATCTAAGGTGTCATGGTAGCACCCATAGTCAAAATTGACCCAAATATTGTGCCTTTAAAACACACATCCATTAATATGGTCACTATTTTCATTAGAATTTCCCCTGTTGTCTGAAATCAATATGATCTATTTTATAAATGATAAATTGTACACAAACTACAGTACCACATATGGTATGTTGTGTATAATTTGCTGACCACTACAAGATGCCATGGTTTTTTTAGCGGGAACCAAAAGTTGCCTGCCTCTTCCCTGACCACAATCTATGTCTGCCTTCAACCACAACTCAAATTAATAACTTGTTTAAACACATTGTTTAACCTTTGGCTAGCAAAACAGCTAACCAGCGGAAATACGTGCAAATATTCAGCATATTGGTCATGTATATGCCATGGAGATAAGAGGAGGATAATGGGGCGTGTGTATTGGGTGACGTATTTGCTCAGAGTCACTGTATGTGTCCACATATATATGATATACGCAACTTTCTCGGTGTACAGTTTTGTTTTGGGTAAATCTAGGGGTAAATCTATCGGTGGTTAAATCTATCAGCGCTTACGGCAACACGTCATAATGTTGCTGGGGACTGTTTTGTTTACACTTGGCCAGGTGGCATTCCCTTATAAAAGACGCACTGGCTTTATTGACGCCTTTGAGTAAGATTTTAACTGTCTGTTTAATTTCAATGCGGTACTTGTGTTGTTGTTGCATCATGTGGTTTTCAGCAACTATGTGCTATGTACGACGGATTAAAAAAAACAAAGACGTTACAAAATTTAAAATTTTTTACTGCGAATACTGAAGATTCAAGCAGCTAGTATCTGATAAATATTGAGCCGCCTATGCTGAGTTTGTATAAGGAACTTAGGCCACGATGAGCTCTTTAGGTGCCCGTCGAATTCGACAAAGGGCCCCACGGCGCGCTCGCTGATACAACTGCATCTCGCACTTGAGGTGGGATGGAGTTGAGAGGGATCACCCTACAGTTAATTACAGCGAGCTGATTCTACTAAGAACATCTAAAGATCGTGAAGACGTGTCTTGTTTTGCTCCTACCGTACGACCTTACTCCCTCCCCGGCGTTACAAACGGAATAGACGGAGTAATATTGCATAAATCGACTGCAGCTTACGAGTCACAGCTTACAAAAACTACGTACTTGTGGGAATTGTATGGTTTACTTTTTAGCCCCCTCCCTCATCTTGACTCAATTCACGGTTACGAATGTTATGGTTACCGATGTCTCTCATTGGTCAGTGTCACATTTTCCGAAGCATCGGCGCCATATTGTAGGTTTTGGTCGTACGCTCCTAATGAATGACTTGTTCGCTAACAAGATCAGCGGTGCATGGGTCGTGCCAGTTTTGTAAATGTGGCCGTGCTGGGACGGGGAAATATTTTGCTACACGTTGTTAGCTACTGCTGAAAATGATGCAATGTGTTGGAATTCTAATTGGATAGCTCATCAACTTAGTCAAGGTCCCCTAACCTGTTGGCTGCAGGCCCTGATTACATGTTAATGATATTCAATAGTCTCGCCAACAGTCTAGGCAAGTCTAGGTTTGAACTGGTGCGTCAGTCGAGATTTGGGATGCTCCAATCACAAGCAACGTTCTCTCAACATTCCGATTTTGTGTCATTTTCTCACGCTGAGTGGCACCGTTTCCGATCACACAGCGCCATATTTGTTTTGGTACGAGTTTGAAACAGTTCGCTCGGCTGCAACTGGTTCTTTTTTTGTGAATGTGGCTGCTGGGATATTACGTTGCTATACTATCATGCAGCTAAGCAGATGCAAGCGCTTGTTGTGGGTCAGGGTTCGATTTGAACTTGTGAGACGCCCCAAGTAATTCCAGAAGACATTCAATTATCCAACACATTGGACGCAGACCACCCCGATTTGTTGTCCATAAGTGTCACATAAATCACACAGTCGGCGAGAGTGCGTACACACAACTGGTTCTTTTTAACTGTATATTACGTAAATATACTATCATGCAGCTAAGCAGATTAAAGCGCTTGTTGTGGTGCCAATTTGAACTTTTGAGACGCCCCATAATTCCAGAAGACATTCAATGTGTTATCATTGGACGCAGACCACTACAATGTCCATAACGTCACATAGAACCGAGGGTGCGTATCACAAGCCAGACACGCGAAATTAAGGTCAATCCGTGTCACAACCTTTGCGTTGATTGGTCACGAAGATTAACGAACGTGTCTAATGAATATTCGGACGCGCCAGTTTAAGACCTTATCTTATCGTAGACTCTAGGGCGAGAAGCGTAGCGGAACCCCCCCAGGGAGTCTATCACCACACAGACTAAAATGCTATCACCAAAACTGACAAAAATGCTCATCCGATTTTCAAAATTCAAATAGCTAAAATCATAACCGCTCATCTAGATTCGATTTCAAAAATAAAATAGCTTTTGTGCGATGATCCTCTCGTGTATTGATAGTGTCTAGATTCCTATCTTAAATTAAGTGCGCGGCTGTACCTGCATTTTAATAATTTATGAATTTTTATTGGCAAAGGTTCATTGGTGGGTTTCTTTATGTAATTCGCTCTTTAATGTGTTTTGCCAACTTATTCTATTGTTTTGATTGTTATAACTTTGATATTTATCGTTTGTAATGGCGTGGTCACGTGACCCGCTTTAACGGTATTTAAACTGGGACATGAGCCCGTCAGGGTAGTTCCGTTTAGTCGGTCTCCGAGCAAGTCGGACAAACCTCACCAACTGATCCGAGAAAGTCGGACGATCCAAGCGTTAGTTATTCTGATTAGTCGGGATAACATTGCTTGGGTAAGTACCATTTGTGGTACTGAAGTTGTGGGTGCCGTTGCTCGTAAAAGATTCCGATTAGTCGGTCTCCGAGCCAGTCGGAGAATCCTCACCAACTGATCCGAGAAAGTCGGACGATCCAAGCGTTAGTTATTCTGATTAGTCGGGATAACATTGCTTGTGGTAAGTACCATTTGTGGTACTGAAGTTGTGG
>CM067352.1:26121251-26218751 GCA_034190875.2 Urechis unicinctus | reverse complement strand
CCTTATTAAATATAGCTTAGAATACTGCTGAGATGATTGATCAAAGGTGGCAGCATTCATTTTGTTGTCACATTATGTTAGCATATTTCATTGTTATTAGTGGATTTTAATGAGCATAGTGTACAGAACTTGACATATATCTTTGGTTTATTTATATTCTATTTTTCCAATTTAGATACCTTACATTTCAGCATTAATAAATTGTCTGTGTAACTGGTACTTTGGAAACCTTACATTACAGCATTAATAAATTGTCTGTGTAACTGGTACTTTGGAAACCTTACATTTCAGCATTAATAAATTGTCTGTTTAACTGGTACTTTGGAAACGGTTGCATTCTTCCATTTAAATGGAAAGGGAATTATTGTTATGTATGATGTCCCTGAAACAAGGCAAAATAAAATATTATGATTTATACCGAGAAAAACAGAACAAGATGAGACACATTCAATCGCACTGGAGGTGAGAACTTTTACTTCGAAGGTAATGGTATATTAATTTCTGTTTGTGGCAATTTAACACAGATAATGAGTTTGCTTGAGCCCTTTTCTGATCATGCAAGTAGATTATTTGTTTGACTGCTTTAAGTGCATTGCAAAAGGACAGAAATAGTTGTGGTGTATTTGCTCTGAAGGTAACAACTTTATACATAAAAATAGTGTGAATAAATACTAAACTTTTATAATAGCCAGATTAACTGGCAGTGATAATGTGTTAACCTACATATATGGAATAAATGTTGATCAACAATGCATTCGTTATCAATCAATTTAGAATGGTATATTGTATGCATGTACATTATTAATTTGTTCTGAGTGAAATGTATTTTATGCTTATAAGTTGCAATGAACCTGTTTGAACCGATTAATGTGTCTGTTAACTTTAGTTGATCGAGAAGGAATAAAGTGGAGATGTAACTTCTAATATCTCCATATCCCATGTTATGAATATTGCATCAGTTGGTCCTTCTGGTTGCAGACTTAAACTACATATATTGCATGAACTGAGGCAACGATACTGACACATTGGTAAGTGATAAAATGTGTTAATGTTTTTGAGATGTGAGCTTTTGATTGGCATAAACCCTTTGTGTACAGATGTACTGCAGCAAGTGTTGTGGCAAGTTCCCCTTGGGTTGCACCAGATCAGACACGAGAGTATTTGTCGCGGAATCCGCTACAAAATCATGTTTTCCCATGGTTCTTAGCTACTGGAACCCTCTGGCTGGGAACCATGCATAGTTCTTAGGTAGTGGGGGTCCTACCACCTAATAACCATGCATGTTTTGAAGCCAGCTCATTCTTCAAAACATGCTAACCAACAAGTTAGAGCTGAAGTGAATACCATCATATTGTACGCTTGTTTGTTGGCCAACAAGCATCGCCCACTGGCGCTCCAGCTCTCTCAGCGCTATTGCCGATCTCGGTTATCCGGGAACCTCGCACCACCCAGAATTCCCGGCGACCCTGGCAACGCGCAGCGCAGTGAAAACAATCAATGTGTATTGGATTAATTTCACTCAGCGATATCAACATCGGATTAGTTTGCGGTTATTAACGTCGATAAAAACATGCCGAAAAGTTGCTGTGCATTCGGTTGTTCTAACCACAGCATGATGAAAGAAAGAATGTCGCTTTTTAAGTTTCCGAAAGACCCGGAGAGAAGAGAAAAGTGGATCATTGCTGTGAATCGACAGAACGAAGACGGTTCGTTTTGGCGACCAACTAAGAACTTGGTTTTTGTGGACATCATTTCATCACTGGTAGGTTCTACACTGTTGTAGGGTATTTCTGTTACAAACTACTTTATTCTTAATCCAATTTGATGACATTTAAGTAAATACGGTTAATTCTGCTTGAACGACTTCATCATTCATGTCGCCATGTTTGTATGTGTTTTTACTGTATGTAATGTCGATGAGGACTTGCCATTCAACTGTGATTTAAATTTTGCTATTCTATATTCCCCTTGTATCGTTTGTACCATTTGTGGTTAGAAACATAATAAGTCATAATTCGTTCCTCTTGGGGTGGTTAACAAGGACCCACTTTAACCAGACTGGATACCCTCTATATTCACACACAGACAAGATGGCAACAAGCAACATGACCGCATGAACCGTTACAAGAACGCCAAGAAACGTTCTTTACAAGGAGTCATTAAGCATTCATCCAACAAAAGACAGGTGAATACTTTTAGATAAAAAATTTGCCTGCTTACTCAATAATTGTAATGAATCTTAATAATGACAATGAATCTTTGTACTTAATCTGCCTATTATAATAATGAATGTTTTTGCACACAATCACACATGTATAAACATTTCTACTTCTACAATGATGTATGTATATATTTTACCATGTGCTCTGTCTTTAGGTACTGAATGAGATTGTAGTGAATCATAATGATTCAGTCACCAGAAAAGATGGTATCTCTCTTCAAGACCAGCTCTTCCTCACTCTGGTTAAACTAAGACTTGATATGCATTGTCAGCATATTGCATATCAGTGTGGATTGGGACTGTCCACTTTGATCGAAATATTCACATTTAGAGAGTCATTGGGTGTGTAAAAAAACAGATATCAACTGCTGAAGGGGACCCTACCTATCCAGTCGGTGAACTCTCTGAAGGCTGAAGCCAAAGATAATGAGCTCTCTAGTGTGGACAAGATGGTCACTGTGGCTTGTTGTTTGTTAAATGCTGGGGGTAACATTATTGTACGAGACAGTGATTTGATTGACTGAAATAGTTCAAATTACATATTATGTAGTGGTATTACCTGTACGCTTTTTCATCTTGCAGTTTTGTTTTGAATACACAATCGTAATAAAGCATTTATGAAATGTTCTGGTGGTTTCTTATTGTCGATGCCACACACTTAAAGACTACCTATTGTGATATTTCACATTTCTCTTCATCCAGAATTTGCATTTGATTGCTGTTAGTCACATCACATTGTAAATTTCATAGTGGCACAAATTAATTTAAGAAGAGGATAGAATTTGAGAATAAATTTTATTCGCCCAACTCATCCACCATATAACAGTCAAAGACATCAACATAAGTCTATAAAAGGAACATCTTATATACTGAAAGGTTGGCTCAAGATGTATTTCTTGCAGACTTGCAATACCAGGCACCCTTTGATACTCTTTTGATGCCGATGCATGAAAATGAAACCACTTGTATTTACAGCATGGATTGTCACATCCAATCATATCTTCACCAGAAGTACATGCACCATCCTCTAATCTGCGTGTCAGAAGTTCTGAAAATACTGCTGACTGCCAAAACATACTGATCTTGTTACACAACTCCAAAAGAAAATCACTGTCTGATCACACACTCCCCAGGAGTCCAGTAGACAAAGTCCCCATATTCAGCTCCTGCAACGTACATTTGACACTGGATCTGGGTGTAGTATTGGTCAGTTTTTTGTATATATCTCTTTCGTGCCACGTTGGGTAGTCCTTCCAAACACTGGTAAGCCATGATTGTTGAGCTTCAAACAAATCGGCCGGTTTGTAGCTTGTCAGCCATGGCTGATTTTATATCGCCGAGTTTACAGCTGTCACTCGTAAAATGTTCTAGCTCCGGTCATAACGGTAACATGAATTTATACTACTCAGACGTCTTGTAGGGCTAAAAATGTTCTTGCTCGCAGATCAAAGTATGCTCAAGATCGTTTCTGATTATTGAAATTGTCTTAGATCTTCGTTATCAGCTACTATTTACCGTGTCATTGACGAAAGAAAGAGCGCCACGCGCACGTTAAAAACGTGTCATTTCTTCCGCGCAACCAACAAGGTGTCAATACGCTGACAGCTGCTTGTATTCACCCCCGAATCGTTGCTCCGGGGTGACTTCCGGCGGAAGACAGTTAGCCGATATCGAGAATTACACTTTTGCACAACTTATGAATACCATCATAACGTATTTATCGTATCATTCATTGGCCAGATAACCGGATAACACTTACTGTTATCGCAAGTCCATTTCTGTTGCGTGTGATTCTGAAAAATATACTTTCTACTTGAAAATGAAGCTCCTCACTCATAATATGTTAACATCTAACATAATTAAGGGAGTGAAAAATGGATATCCTCTTAAAATAGTGGTAAGTTCCAAAGTACTGGCTAAGTAGTGTAATTGCTGTGAATTTCTCAATTATCGCCACCAAGACATGCTGTGTTTTAGCCCAACTCGGACGGCGATATACTTTTAAACCGTCCTGCGTCTTCATTTTTCGCGTGAATGGATAATGTGTTGTCAATATCACGAAGGATTTGGTAAAACAACATACATCAAAAGCCTGTGAACAAATATGTATTACAGGGCCAAAAGCTTACCCCGTATTCATGCGGTTCTTTATATAAATGCTATTTGATTTAGAGGAATCCAGATGCGATGTTCACCATTTTGGTAAACATAAGGTATTTGTTTGCTCATGGGCTGGGTTCTACTCTGGGTCTTCGGGTGCCATCACACTAGGCAAGGCACTAGCCCCTGTTGTTTTGATGATCTGATGCCACCTTAGCCTTAGGGGCGAGGGTCCGTATGGCAGAATCTTGAGCGTTATAAGCAAATTTGCTCCTTCTCGCAATGCAGACAAGGGACAGTTTAAAAAACATAGATTTTCATATCCACAGAGTTCAGGAAAGACCGTCAGACCACGATAAATAAAGCCATTTCCATCGGCCATTGTGTCCGACAGTTTATTTCGTCTATCATGTTTCAAAAATAGAGAAATATCAACTGTATAGCCGTCTTTCGAAACCAGCATCGCCGTTTCATTTTGCCGAACATTTCCGAAGAATAATAATCACGCGAAATCTATAGTAAAGACCCGCTTTTACAAATCAAACAAGTGACCGGAACAGTGAGCACTGGTGAGGGGATTGGGGAGAGCGATAGTTGTGTTTTCGTTTTCTAAATTTAGGCTAGTATAAGTAGCTAGGTTTTAGCGGGTTTTGTGCTTCCCTGAAGAACTGCTACACAGTTAGTTATGCTATCAATTACTATTAACAACATCAATGTTAGCTTTCTTGTTTGCCCCAACTTTCCTCTGTCCTAGTAGCTAGAAACAGCTGAGTGTGATGAGCAACATACGCACAATACTTGATATCAATTAAATAATTAAACGCCAACATGTCTTTCATTTGAACCCATGTCCCCAGACCGATTGAGACAGGAATCACAGAATCAGACGCCCACCTCACCCATGGGAATCACAGAATCAGACGCCCATCCTTCATGTTGGCGCTGCTGCGGTAACAGGTCTAGGGGGCTCTCTCCCTGGGAGTGAGGCCTATCCTTCATGTTGGCGCTGCTGCGGTAACAGGAGGGGGCAAATACATGGAAGGGGGTAGACCATGATTAAAATTTAAAGATGGCTAAATGATCTGTGCAGCTTTCAAGTGAATGGACCACATGATGATAATAATGATTTTGCAGCCAGCTGAAGATCCTGATCATGATGTCCGTTGCATACATAGATTTTTATTTAAATTCTTATGTTGACAATAAACTAATTTTACCCTAAAAATAATGTGTATTCTTCTTATGCTAACGATCAATCTTGAGATTTCGCAAAATGATTAATTTAAATTTGGTCCTGTAAAAAAAAACATTTGGGCACTTTACAGGACACCGGTCCTGTATCTGAAATTCATTCCTGAACTCAGTCACTTTACAGCCTAGAGTGCAACAACAGTCATACTCCAACATCCGGAAACCACACGAAAAATGGAAAACATGGCTACCGCGATATCACAGTGTAGTAACGAGAATTAACTCCATTATGTTGCATTGTGGGAGTTGGCCATGTTGAGTTTTTGAAAAAATATCATGATGTGCCGTATTTTAGTCCTCAAACAGAACAATTAGACAAACCTGTAGTAATAGAAACAGTCCTCGTATCATTTTGTCAAATAATCTTTCATTTTGTCACAAATTTTTTGGCATGGAGGGCTTTTGTAAGTTTTTAGCGAGTTCATCTGTCATTTTGACTTGGGAACCTTAGAAATTTCGCAGGCGGCTCTTCGCCTCTACAGTTGTAAATAGCGCTGCACTGTCAGAGGCCGAGTTTCTTTGCCTACCAAGAGCTGTGTCACAGCAGATATTTTTCAGTTTCTGGCATTGAAAGTTTGGATGCAAACTAGATTAGCCCTGCGGGCAGGCAGAATTATCCTTTTTTTCACAACTGAATGGTAGTATAAGACTTACTGACAATTTTATCAAGAAAACTATCAACAATGTCACAGGCAATTCATCAAAGAAAAGCAGTCGCATTGTGATGGAGTAAATACTAAACGTCTGCTGCAATTTAACTGAATGAAAAGCATGTATACATCAATATATTCACCTCAAAAGCTTTGTTGCTGCTTTTTTTTTAATAAATTAACAATTGTTGATAGCTTTCTTGATTGAATTGTTTGTATGTTTGATACTAGTCATGAACCCCCCAAAAAGATCATAGTCTAATAGAAAATACAAGCTCATTAATGTTTTGATCATAACGTCACACGATTGTTGGTGACATCACAATGTTAGCTTGGTCACTTCTGCCAGGACTATGTAAATAGTGGCAGTAATTTGAATATTTCCATAACGATGTAAGTGCTACTAGACTGAGCTTTACTTCTATTTTCATGTGGGTAATCAAATAAGAAATTGAGTAATTGTGTGAGGATCAAGATCACATTCATTTTGTCATTGAAGTATACTGGGTTAGACTCTTAACTATGCATAAAGACTGGAGTCCTCAGGACTAAAGAAAAATAGAATGTTTTGTCTGGCACTGTACCTGAAAATGATTGTAAGCACATTTGCGCTCCGTGGTTTTTTACTATGAAAGTCCAATATTTAAATGTTAATAGTTATATGTAAAGATATGTATTGTATTAGTCAAAGTGTATCATGGATTCATTGGCAATGTATCATGGACTTGGGATACAACTAGTCAGACAGGCCAGTATTACATTCTCAACAGGTTCTGGATTTGCAAGCTATTTTGTCTCACATAAAATGAAAGGCATTCCCTGAAACAGTTTCCACTTCCGTTTCTCGTAGGCCAAAGAAGTCAAAGTGCAGGAAGTGGACTTCAATGGAGAGTTCATTGCTCGCATGATTCCCCGCATCCAGTGGCCCGTCTTGTACGAAGCAGCACAGAGTGTAAGCAGCTTACCGTCTCATCTTAAACAGTCTGTATTACTAACAATATCAGAGTTTATCATGTCTCCACCAGGATGATGTTATCCTATTGATGAAAGATTTCATTTTTCAGATTGGCCATGTGGGCGAGCTTCCCAGAGATCTTATGTCGGACTACAGCGGTAATAATGACTTCCTACGACAGGCCCATCATGTCCTCATGGAGGTAGGGCATCCTTCATATGAAGCATGGGATTTTTTACTTTAATAGCCTTGTTTTATATATATATATATATATATATATATATATATATATATATATATATATATATATATATATATATATATATATATATATATATATATATATATGTTGTAGTTGATTGATGCTGGATTGTGTTACTAATGTCTTGATGCCTTCCGTACGTAATCGTAATGCAACTATTTGACTATAAATAACCTGATGGAAATTAGGGTCTGTATTCTGGGAACGTCTTAAATCTTAAGCTTAAGTTGTGTCTCAAGACTTAATCTCACGACAAGTCTTAATTCTCAAAACCAGACTCACAAACTTTCTTGAAAGCAGCTATGGGTGTTGGCTTAAAATAGTGAAGTATGCTCCCTGTATATACTGTAAGCCATCTGTGTCTTATTGTGGTATTGAGAAACATAGTGCCCAACTTTACCACTTCAACACTGCTTGGTGGCTTTTTTCAGTGACCTCTGTTTGATTGCTTGTCTCGGTGAACTCTGCATATTGGTTTCTCTTGCTGATCTCTAATCTTTGGCTTCTGTGACCTTTGCTTGATGGCTTCTCTCAGTAACCTCTACTCTGCCCTTGGCTTTTCTCAGTGACCTCTGCGTGTAGCTTATCTCTGTAACCTCCAATGATTACTGATGTGCTTTGCTGCAGGTTGAAGTGGAGCAGGGAAGTTTGATCTGTCCCGAGACGCAACGAGAATTTCCTATCAACAATGGCATCCCCAACATGCTGCTTAATGAAGATGAAGTATGAAAGTGCCTTTATACAGCAAACCTCATTGCCATGTCATTACGCGCGGAGAAAATTTGTATCATAGTGTGCCGTGCATCATAACGTGTTTACACGTGGAAAAGAGCTGTCTGAATGTCTGGTTACATGTTGACGAAGTGATGAGGCTTACTTGTGTGTGATTCGTCTAGTTTCATCTTTGTTACATGAAGTGTTCTTCTTTCACCGAAACCATGTTAGAGCCAGAGCTCATTGGACCCTATTACACACCGAAGTGAAGTATTGGCGTTTGGTTTTATGTACAATTGGTATACATTGATCATGCCTTAATCTATGAACTTCATCATGTGTCTGTAACTCAAGCTGTGTATCATTAAATGTGATTATCTTTATCGTCACGTGGTTCATTGCATTAGAAGCTGTGATGTATAATCTATACTCATTAGACTTGCAAGGTGTGCGTGATATTAAGACCCTCCGTAGTGATGCCAAGTTAGAGCAGTGGTGCTCTGTGAGGGGCGATATGGGACCGGAGCTGTTTCTCGAGCTCTGATTGGCTGAGAGTAGGGTGCCATGCGATAATTCATGCCACAGCTCATCTTTACAAGATAGTTGAAACCATCATCACAGGCTGCTGAAGCTGAGTAGGGGATTAAAGGTATACCTCTCATATTTACAAGCCCCAGGCAGATATCTTACATAAAATAGGTTGACGCTAATTATCATCATTAGGAGACAGCGTCGTGCGCTTGATTATCGCGTGTAGGTGCCATCGCGATAAGTATGTTATCGCATGGTCACGCGGATGATATGGGGAAAGACAAAGTGAACTTGCCTGATATGTCTTGATATGCTCCGCGTCCTCGTGTTCTTTCCCCATATCACCCACGTGACAATGCGATAACTAACACATAGCCAATACCCTACCCTAACATGCTAACTATCCACATCCAATAGTCATTTACTATGCTAGAAGTGACACAGAACGGTAGAGGACTAGTTTGAGCCATGCTCACCACAATTTGCTGTGAACGTCATACAAGACGCCTACTACACTGTCCACACAGCCTGCCTTCCATTACCCTGCAACTTTACCAAAACATAAGCCGCACTGAACAGTTATGTTTGCTGCGGTGGACCAGTTAGGATCTTCCAATCCATGCGTGTCATTTTCTGAGATCGGAATAAGTGGGGTAAAACGTGTGACACTCCTGCAATTGTGTTAGCATGTCATAACGGACTGCGGTGTGATTTCAGTCGACTTATAGATTGTAATTCATTGAGTACATTGTTGACAAAGAGTTCCTAATTATTCTTAATGCATGGCCATTCATTGTAATTATAAGCAATATACATTTAGTGTCTTGGTGCAGGACAACACCATGGCTGAATAAGATAACGTTGAACATCGTTGCATTTTGCCCCATATAATGATGAAATTCTGCCGTTAAATATTGGCAACCATCTTGGTAATGCGTCTTATGGGGAGGTGTAAGAATGCTATGAAGGTTACAGAGTTTAAGATTGTTGCTTCAGCACACCATGTTTTGGAATAAAAAATAAAATGTATGGATTTAATATTAAAATATATTGCACATAAACACACACAGCATCAACACAGATTCAACCTTCACAAGACATTGTATATAATACTGACAGATCTAACAAGTCTTTCCCTGACCTTCAACATCTATATATGAAGATTTGAAGATGACGGATCTGGTATGGTGACCTTGGTAGAGTGGCCTTGAACATGAGCAACGGCCGGTTCTTATCATCACAGAAAGGCACGTAAGTAAACACGGTAAAGGTCAACCACGAGGTTACCTCAGACAACACATCAACACCCCCACACTGGCCCCCATCACACGGACTCCCGCGCGTCAGAGTCACGCGGCGTCGTAGAGCTAGTAGGTTTGACAATGCGAGGCAGAACGCGCCATTTGTTCACGGACGTCACCTCGGACGCGCCAAGTTCATCACCACGACTCGCGACCTTGACCTCGGTCGCCTTCCCTTATGGAGACATACTCGCGTCTTTTCATTTCGCGAAGATATTTCTCAAAGCGTTCGTCTGCGGAAACTCGAGGGTTGTAGAAATCACTGAACGTATCCAGACACTCGGGTAGGACAGTTGGCAGAGAGGGAGGCTTGGGGGGCGAGGTGATGGGCACGACCTGCTTGCTGGGGCTCCTCTTACAGAGCTGTAACTTACCCACCTCCACGAAGTGTGTATTGCTGTTGTTATCCTCCAGTCTGTAGAACTGCGACAATTCCTCCAGACTGTACGTGTGTAGGAGATGTCGGGCTGAGGTCTTGAGCAGAGTGCCGCGCGCATTGGCTTTAGGAAGCTTTCTAAGAGCTTGTATTTTTTCCCTCCAAGTATCGCTCATCGCTGTGTCTTCCGCTCCTGGGAACACGAACACGAAACATGAAACTCACATCCACCCCATCACAGCATGATAAAACGTGACCATAGCTGAGTGATCTATCCCCCGTCGAGATCTGGTTGATATTCACATCGGCGTACCATCCCGCTGCACACTAACACCCACAGCTCGTTCACCAGTAAACACCTCGCGCTTCTCGGTAATGCCTTCATTCGTATTGATTCCATACAGACAAGTTGGGCGATAAATCAATTAAGAAGGACCCGATACACCTGCATCTACAGCGGTGCCATGACAACCATTAACTAACTCATAACAATGTTATCTGTCGCGAAACTCATGAACCAGAATGTAACGTAAACACGCCGTAAAGGGAACGCGAGACATGGTCACTTCTAATAAAGTTCTATGGAGGCGTCATCCTATTGTCAATCAAGTTATTCAGAATAAGAATAATTCACAGCAAGCGAAGAGAATACAACATCGACCCGACTTCCTCTCCTCACGTTCAGCATCGTTCAATGAAGAACATTGTAGCTGAGAGAACAGGTGGTTATGATAGCGTTAACAAGAAGTGGTAGAAGTCAAACAGACATAATAACAGCAAAGACAGAGGCTCAATATGGTTCTGTCATGATTAGATATGGGTATTCTGCCATGGCGTAATATGGGTATTCTGTTATAGCTAAGTTTGGGTATTCTGTTATGACATAAAATGACATTTTCGGAAATGATGAGCACGGAACATTCTATAACAACCTGGGAGTGGGATATTCAGTAATGGTACAGTAGAAATCACTCGGATAAAAAAAGACGACGACAAAGCGAACTTTTAAATGACGAAACCAGTTCTACACACATGTAACAGACAACGAAACAAGCATAGAATACATCCACCAAGCGAGACGGGTCAACATACGGGGCAGAGACACTCAGGTTGAAAAAAAAAACACAGCCTGGGTGGTGTTTTGGAAATAATACTGGTTTATATCAATACAGTATCCTCCCTTCAGTTTGGGTACAGTTCAGTCCTTCTAATTTGACTTTCCATGTTAGTATTGCGGTCATTGGGTTGGGGTGGGGGGGGGGGGGGTTGGTTAGGATATAAGGGAGGAATAGATGGCGATGTATTAGTAGGGTAGGTGGAATCAGGGATATGATTGAATTTTACCTCTGTTGCTGTTGTGAGGGGCTACTTTCTGACAGGATCGTAGCGGGTAGCAAGACTCACATAGGCGCGGCCGCTGGCGTCAAACCACATCTGGAAAGCACAACATCACATCGACGTCAAGACACACGCTTTAACATCAAACTACCTCTTAATTAAGCACAGGAGGAAACTGGAATGATATGTACCCAGAAACAAATAGCAAAATCTTACCAGAGAACACACAAATGAGATTTAGCCTATAAGGTAACGAAACAGACTACAATCAATCCACACGAAATCAGTAACTGTCGTCAAGAATAGCCATTCCCGTGTATTTCCACGCCACACTAAACACATGGAGCAAGATGCCGCGATCAACAACTAAAGCACACGTCACATCACGCGAGAACAGGGTGAGACAAACTCAATCGTGTTCAACACCGGATACCTCCGATGAGGCGCCGCGTTTCAAGCACCGGGTGTCAATGCCTGGTTTCTGACACCAAGGCGCCACCTGGCGGGGGAACATTCATGGCTTGCCCATCTTCAGAACTATTGACGTGTTGTATAGCATTATAAACCGGAGACTATCTTTTGGGCAAACACCTGTACTTGGCCTGTTTACCCTGTAGCGTCTGTAGGTAGATTACCGACGTGGGTTGTTTATGCTAATTGTATGTGAGTAGGGAAATCGGTGAGGCGGGGACAAATGGTCGAGAAAGGTATGCGTGGTCTGTAACAGTCGTTATACTAACCAGCTCGAAGGCGTAAACGACTGCTTCACAGTCACTTCGCATACACTATTCGTCTCAATGCATCTATTGTCCACGTCACACACACACACACACTGCCTTCATTGACCACGTCACACACACACACACACACACACTGCCTTCATTGACCACGTCACACACACACACTGCCTTCATTGTCCATGTCACACGCATTGCCTTCATTGTTCACGTCACATACTGCCTTCATTGTCCACGTCACACACTGCCTTCATTGTCCACGTCACACACACACATTGCCTTCATTGACCACGTCACACACTGCCTTCATTGACCACGTCACACACACACTGCCTTCATTGACCACGTCACACACTGCTTTTATTGTTCACGTCACACACTGCCTTCATTGTCCATGTCACACGCATTGCCTTCATTGTTCACGTCACATACTGCCTTCATTGTCCACGTCACACACTGCCTTCATTGACCACGTCACACATTGCCTTGATTGTCCACGTCACACACTGCCTTCATTGCCCACGTCACACACTGCCTTCGTTGTCCATGTCACACACAATGCCTTCATTGTCCACGTCATACACATTGCCTTCATTGTTCATGTCACACACTGCCTTCATTGTCCATGTCACACACTGCCTTCATTGTCCAAGTCATACACTGCCTTCATTGTTCACGTCACACACTGCCTTCATTGTTCACGTCACACACTGCCTTCATTGTCCACGTCACACACTGCCTTCATTGTCCACGTCACACACTGCCTTCATTGTTCACGTCACACACTGCCTTCATTGTCCACGTCATACACTGCCTTCATTGTCCACGTCACACACTGCCTTCATTGTCCATGTCACACACTGCCTTCATTGTCCACGTCATACACTGCCTTCATTGTTCACGTCACACACTGCCTTCATTGTGCACGTCATACACTGCCTTCATTGTCCACGTCACATACTGCCTTCGTTGTCCACGTCACACACTGCATTCATTGTCTGCGTCATACACTGCCTTCATTGTCCATGTCACACACTGCCTTCATTGTCCATGTCACACGCATTGCCTTCATTGTCCACGTCACACACTGCCTTCATTGTCCACGTCATACAATTGCCTTCATTGTTCACGTCACATACTGCCTTCATTGTCCACGTCACACACTGCCTTCATTGCCCACGTCACACACTGCCTTCGTTGTCCATGTCACACACAATGCCTTCATTGTCCACGTCATACACATTGCCTTCATTGTTCATGTCACACACTGCCTTCATTGTCCATGTCACACACTGCCTTCATTGTCCACGTCACACACTGCCTTCATTGTTCACGTCACACACTGCCTTCATTGTCCATGTCACACGCATTGCCTTCATTGTTCACGTCACACACTGCCTTCATTGTCCACGTCACACATTGCCTTGATTGTCCACGTCACTCACTGCCCTCATTATCCACGTCATACACATTGCCTTCATTGTCCGCGTCGCACATTGCCTTGATTGTCCAATCTCATACACTGCCTTCATTGTCTGCGTCATACTTACTGCCATGATTGGCCACACACAATGCCTCACATGTCCATGTCACTCACTGCCTCAAATGTCCATGTCACATACACTGCTAAGGCTATAAACTCTTCCCCACTTGTCTGAACGAAAGTCACGATATTCTCAAAAGCATAAGTACCTTCGTCAAACACAAAGACAAAGTTGTCCCTTCAACAATCCCGGCCAAACAGCCACGTGATTACCTCCACTCATTAGAGCGATTACATTCCAATGAGGACAGTAAATACGGATGGTTTGTGGGGAACCATGTTGGTAGGACCGTCCACACCAGGTGCTAAATTAACTGAGGAGTTGGTTATAATTCAACATGAACCAGTAGGAGGGACTGTGGGACAGGGGGCATCGCTTGTTCTCATCCAGTCAAGTACAAACCACAACACGTGTCAATCACTCAAATGAAATTAACTAATCAATCGCTGATTCGTTAGTATCAGGTAACACAGCGTGCAAGGTCCATCTGTTATGATAGATCACGGTTCGACGGTGATTGGATGCGAGGCCCGTTAAGCGTGACTGTGGAATCCGTGGGTGTTGAGCGCGTCCAGGTGGGAATCACCGCTATACGGCCACGGCTTTAACGGAGATACTGTTGTCATAAGATACTATTTTTCAAGATGTTTTATTTATAAATGCTTCTGCCAAAGCGATGATTCAACGGAAGTGATTGAGATTGATATCGCGAATAAATTATCGAGAGGAGAGGGGAAAGATTCATCGAGGTATACATGTTAATCCGTTGTGCTATACAAATGCAATTAGTGCGGATGGATAAGTAGCAGTAAGGTCAAAACACCACGTGGCTAGACAGCACGATAACGTTATGATTACAGTAGCCGCTCAACCAACTTCAATCTGGTAAAGGGTTCGGATGTACAGAGTTGACATTACAATCTATTATTGCAACCTCGTCAAGTGTTACAAGCAAATACAGTGGTGTGTTATATTCAGCATATTCATACCAGAAACAAACACACAAACACATCAAATGCCCATTCTAGCCTATGTACACAAATACATCACGTAACACGCGATGTGAGAGTCACAGCAATCTGCAAAAAAACTATCTCAAATAATAAGAAATCACTCCTCCAATATGGCGGCCACGCAAAGGGAACTGTCATCAGACACAGTGATATATAAAACGACTTTATGATATTTTAAATGAGTAATTATTTGGGAGATAAGCCTGATGGGGGGTGGCTACTGCGCTGAAGCAGTTCCCCGAGCGTGTGCCCCCGTCACCACACGTGCTGTACCACGTTCGAGATGTCGGGTCCATGCTGGAAGCCGTGGAGTACGGTCGAACCCGCTTTACACCCGACCACAGCCACATTCGGCGCGCCATCTGGCGGCTGCTGAGATTGCAGGTGACGCACATTTCTTCTAAAGACAAGACCTTTTTTGGGCGTTGCCTCCTGTCGAATCAACCTATGGCCATTCGCTTCCTGCATTTCCTGAGTGACTTTTTGCTTGCTCAGTGCGTCGATAGGCGTGTGTTGGAAGGTGTCGAACGGATCTAGCTTCAGGGCGGGCAGCGTCGTTTCTTTCTTGATGAGAATGTGTTCGGGAGACGTCCGCAGGAAGGCAGCACCTACATCCGGTAATGTCGGGTTGGGCATGACAGTTACAGCTTGCAGGTAGCGCTGCAATATCTCATCCTTATCGGCCTTCATCTTAGCATTCGGGTAAATAAACTTGATTGTATCGGTATTAAGAGCCGACGGTATTTTCTTCTCCTCGTGAGCAATACCGGGTTCTTTGATACTGGTGTTCGTCCTAACTACTTCATGACAACTCGCATCCATGGTCTCGTCCTGATCTCGTTTGGAGTCGACAACATCACTAAGCTTCCCTCGACTTTTAGTCTGGTCTCCGGAAGTTTCCCGCGACCTCGACGTGAGCAGCGTCTGGTGTCTATTTGCAAGTGTGAACAGTTCTTTCACTGCCTTCTTGTCGCGTCTCTGCTTCAGCGCCTCTGCCGGGATCCTATACCGCATCCTCTCTGCGGCTGACACGCATGACCTGCCCAGGGCGGAGTCGAGTACCAGGCTACGGCGGGTCAGCTCGTGTACGTCTTCCAACTTCGTCCGTAACTGTGGAATGGACGAGCATCTCTTAAGCCTGCCGTCGGCACTGTCGTTTGTGACAACAGGGACGCTGCAGGCGATTGGAGGCAGCTTACACTGACGACGGCTACTAGTTTCGCCGGCCTGTTTCTCATCGTCATCGTCATTGTCAACGCCTTGCGTGCTGAATTCGTCAGTGGAAGTCACGTGACACGTCACAAGCTCCGCGTCGCTGTTCCGGAGAGTCTCAGCGCGGTCCTCCAAACCGGAAATCGTGTCCCAGTGTATCTCCATAAGGGGCTTGCTCGGCGTCACTGCGCCATCTTGTTTTTCTGCCGCCTGAAATGCAACCAACAGTAGGTGGCGTGGCAGTGAGACACGTGCGCGACTTGGCCTGCACCTGGCGACCATGAAGAGAGTTATTCCTGGAAGAAAACTGAATCTGGGTATGGGTTTATTAATGTTTCATCATATCGTCGTCTGGGATGGCGGACACACCAGTAACAAATGGCGTTTACATCTACCATCCTGTAACTGAGAACAACAAACTCAACCAGGCTTACAGTAGAGTTTTTATTTCTGAACCTGTACACGCCATAACAACTGGGTATTGGTGTTAGGCTGCGTGGTGTTAGTTACGGCTACAGCAACCACAGGGCGCCGTGAAGGTGAACATCAGTGACACATGGCGAGCAATATCTGTCAGTTTATCTTACAGAATCAGAATTTCATCTGACATCAACGCATTCAGAGTGCAGTTAGCGAAAGGTGTTAGGTGACCACACCAACATAAGATCCACAGCAGTCCCAAGTTTCTATGCCAATCTACGTCATGGATCTGTGGACAAGCTGATGTTTGAATCGGAGTACGTTGCCAGCCGGGGTTCCTTATAGTCTGCACGCTTTGAAGTGTATTAACATTGTGTTTTAGGAGTATAGTATGAAGGAATGAGTTGGATTGAACGGCAGATGCAGTCATAAACAGTCGCTGTATCTTTAAGTAAGTTTATCACTGTCCATTGCAGGCGCCAAATCATTATCATTGTGTAACCAGCACCACTAATGGCGGGGAGGGTGACGTTGGGCTTCAACTGAGGATGGCCTGGGGGGGGGGGGGGGGGGGGGGGGGGGGGGTGTGTGGGGTGTGTGGTGGGGGGGGTGGGGTGGGGGTGGGGGGGGGGGGGGGTGGACTTATGTTCCGAGAAGTAATTGGTGATGGATATGTACCTATATCTACTTAAGCTTATCCATGGAATAGGGAATGCTAATGCATAATGGCCGAGGTAATCCATAAATAGTCTCAGAATTACACCAGCAATATTTACACGTTCTTAAAACAGAGATCGCATTGGCGTTCTCAGAGTGAATGCGTCTTTTGAACACACGATGTAACAGTATACAGAGACATAAGAGCACAAAGTTTCGAAAGAAAAACAATCATTTTTATGACAAGTCACATATTACAGGAAAAAAAGGTGCTGAACAGATGCAGTTCGCCAAAACTAGGAATTGTGAAAGTGTCTGTAAGTGTTGCAAGTGAAAATATCATAAGCCATGCTAAAAACGCAGTGAAACCATGATGCCGAGGCGATGCACGGTCTGTATGGAGGAGGGCGAGGAAGGGGAGATATGAGTAACCAATCACAAGCAGAACTGAACACGTTATATTACGGAAAACAACGCCGCGTCCGCTGGTGGGAGACATGTGACAATGGATGACCAATGGTTGAGGACGGTTTCATTACGAGAGGAGCTGGATGTAGGGTATCAGAAGTGAACAGAGAGCCAAGCTATGGTCAACGTGTCCCGTTACAAGCGATGAGTAATAATCTCAAGTCAGTTTATAGGAACAATCGGCAGCTGTTCAGTAACAATTAGCAGCTGTTCAGTAACAATTAGCAGCTGTTAAGTAACAATTAGCAGCTGTTAAGTAACAATTAGCAGCTGTTTAGTAACAATCGACAGGTGGGTTTAGTAACAATCGACAGCTGTTTAGTAAACATCGGCAGTTATGTTTATTAACAAACGACAGCTGTTTTGTAACATTCGACAGCTGGTTTGTAACGATCCATATCTGCCCAGTGAAGCTGACGATTCTGTTTACTTACGAGGGACAGTTGGGTTATATTGGTTTGCTTGAAAAGATACAGGTGACAGGTGTGTGTGATTAGAGAGAAGTGATAGTGCCGTGAGAAGGGACAACAGTGACAGATCTGCGCGGTGACAGTTGCTCGAGTGACAGACAATGGGATGTTCTGCGAAATCAACATAATAATTGACATGTGCATGTAACAGGTGTGTTTTGTGAGTAATGACCAGTTTTGAGGAAATTGACAGGTGTGTTTTGAGAGGAATAACAGGTGAGTTTTGAGAGATGCCATGTGTTTGAGAAAATTACATGTTTTGAACGAAACAACAGGTGCGTTTTGAGATTGATGACAGGTGTGTTTTGAGAAAATTACAGGTGTGTTTTGTGAGAAATGTGTTTTAAGGGATACGGCAAACATGAAAGTGATGCGTGGAGTTAGGAGTGACATGCGTGGTGACACGGGGCAACGCACCTGCTTCTCCGTTGTGTTCACATGCGAGAGAAGGTCCATGGTTCGGACGCCAGGGGGCAGTGTGATACCGGAACTTTTGCACGGCGTCGGGCTGGTGGGGCTGAAACACAGACCAGAAATGTAGGAAGCTGTGTATTCCCAGAGCACGGACACAGCCCAGGTGTCGCCATTACATGTTTAAAAAACAGCCTCCTCATTCCCTTCACTTGATGAAATCTAACATGGCTTCCCCCTTCTATATTCAAGAGAGAGTTGGGGGAATCTACTGACGTTATTTAATGCCAGAGTTTGCATCTCTCACGCTGATAATCTTGTTGAATTATTTTAAATAGCTGATCTTCATAATAAATTAGGTCAAATTTATAGATAAGGAGATAATAATAAAAATAATAATAAAGTTTATTTTTAGCAACAGCATTTTACATCCATCATTTCAGCGTGTTTTATAACATGCTCCACGCCATTAACTTCCTTGTCTAGTACAAAACAAGTAATATCATCATGCATGTGTTTATTCAATCACTATTAAACGTATCGAGAAATATGACCAAGCAATGCACAGATCCTGATGATAAAAGTTGATTGTTGATTGATATTCTCCAATTCCACACACGCTGATGCGATATTCATGATTGTGAGTCGAGGGAAACGCGAAGGAGCTAACGTTATGACCACCACCAGGAGAGAACACGTTATGATAAACACTACTAGGACGCACCACACCAACACATGCGAAGCGGCAACATGCGGCAACGCAGTGTTCAGATCACGCCTAGAAGGTATCACCAACCGACACTTTGTAATCACAGGTAATTTCGTGATTGAATGCAAAAAAAATAGACAAAAGAAATATATTATTTGCATATATATTTCCCTTGAGGTATGTCGAGAGCCGAAATCATAGGAAATGTTGTTGATTAGAAACACAGCAACCGATTTGGTGATAGCAATAAATAAGAAGGAATACACACACACACACAATTCAAGGGACTAGGGTACCGTCTGTTGGAATGGGTTTTCGAGTGAAGTTGAATGATTAAGTCTGATGGGTAGCGTTGGGGGCCGGTTGATTTGGTTGGCAGGTGCTCGGCTTACCTGGGGAAGCCTGTGCCCGTAATCCTGGGTAACCAGGAGAGGTTACTGCGTCCAACACGCGAACGACTAACGTGCGTCAGGTGGGGTCAAACACACAGACAACAGGTTGACATTGGGTGTACAAAAGCTCGGTGTACAACGCACAGGCGATAAATTGCTCAGGCGATAAATCCTCACAGTTTTGACCAAGTATGAACAAAGAGCGTAAGGATCGGGACACATGCGCTATAGGCAACAACTCACGCAGTAACACAGTTTGAAACAGTCATGCATTGAGGATGTCATTGAGGATGTCATTGAGGATGTCATTGAGGATGTCATTAAGGATGTCATTAAGGATTAAATCACCACAAAGGCAGACTAGTCACCCTCATCATAACAGGGTATCTACAGAGCTCCGATTTATTACGAAATCTTTGTCAAGTTGTCCAAGTCTAGTTTACCGCGGAGTAGGGGAAGTCCACGATGATATGTTTGCTGTGCAAAATACCACCATATGTTAAATATATGTTATCGATTAAGTCATATGCGTTGCTATATATAGCACTAGAGCCGACCCGGTTGTGTAATCTGCCATGATCCATGAAGCTATACGCAAGGAGAACGGGAAATAAATCCGGGCTTAATATTCCATCTAGGGGACTACGTATTAAAATTACACACATCATAGCGATGGCAGCGTGATTGAAGAACTTACAATCCACCCTGCGTAACACCTCGGTAAAGCCTGACCGAAAAACGGTGTTGTTATCGAAATAATAACGAGTATTGGTGATGCAGAACCAGCTCTGATTGGCTGGTTCTTTTGATGCAGTCCGCCAATAAACGCGGCCCAACAACAATGACGATGACGATATAACCTTTGAAAAATAATCACCAAGGTTCATGTTGCTATAGATTGAAAGTAATGAGAAAGTTACGACTGCTTAACCAACAAAGCAGCGAGAAGTATTAAGGGGCCTACAAGGGTAGGGAACTGAGCTTACATCATAGACACCTAGCAAACTAAACACCAGAGATTTGGCGCGGATTTCTGGCAGTGGTTAAGTAAGTATTTACATGAGGAAGTAATAACGGGATCGAAATAATGTTTCCTAGCTGCTACTGACAGCGTTAACATTACACATAATACACTCGAACCTATGTAATCACATGGATGTCCGGCCAGAACTTGGTCATTTATATATGGCTTATTTTACAAATTAAATAAATAATAATTTAAAAAATAAGAAATGAGAGCAAACAGCAGGAGATGCATCGAGTGCAGCGACAGAAGGTAAAACCGTACCAACAAACAAAAAAAGAAACGGATGTGAGAAGATAAGTCGCGCATGCGTGACAGCACAGAAAAAAACACACATAAAATGGTACATCTTTGACCTTGTATGAATATGGTGAAATAATCTTCAGTTTATAAACAAAGCTGGAGATGATATGCGTTTCCTTTTTATCAAACAGTCTTACAACTACAGACAATCGACTCGTCATTAAGAAATGAAGTATGCCTGATTTAACCGAACAATCCAGACAACATATCCTTGCAACTTAAGGTCATTCTGGGGTTCTCGGATCAGCTGAATGAACTTAACGCTTGTGACCTGGAATGATCATGGTTCCAGGACGAGCCGACGTCATGAGATTCCAGAGAGAAGTCACACACAGCGAGTATCACATACCATCCGTCTGTGTTCTTATGCATTAATTTGAAAGGACCGTGGGGTTGAATCAACAGGAGCAGTTGTACGCGTACCCAGCAGTGTCTGCCTAGTGCGTCCACACCCCGTTAACGTAGAAGCTCTGTGGTGAGGCGTGAGGGTGGTTATTCTTCGGAGGTTATTCTTCGGTGGTTATGTCAGCCAGGATTCAAAACCGATATATCCTATAGAGTGGAAAGGTTAGTTAGATTCGACGTAAAACAGACGTCTGGAAATATACCAAAATAGTAACAAATCATCCATTGCTTTTACAAGACATTGAAATAAGATATCAGCTTCCACCCTCGATATTGAAATGAATGGTATTCGCTCGTTATCAACAACGGCGAATATATTCCCGTAAAATAAAAACAACTTTTGTTTTCGATATCATATTAAAATACCCAAATAAGGAAAATGTCTCCGATCGAAGGAGAAAACCGTCCAGACATTCAATGTGTTTCATTGTGCCTACAAAGGTAAGGTAGAAATGACCTGATTGAGGTTAGGTAAGCTAAGAATAGGGTTTGACAGCACACTAACACTAAGGTGTTATATGGTGCCTACTAAGGTGAATATATAAGATTGACCTGATTAAGCAGCCGCCTTCTGAGATAAATTGAAAAAAAGAGGGACATGCAAGTGGAATATGATGAAAAGGATAAAAATGGAAATAGTAACCTATAGGGTATGTCACCACCAGCCGATCGACTGGACCAGGCCATTCCAGCCTCTCGTATTGGCGAGATCCGGGCCAGAGTGTTGCGGACATGGCCCTCCAAAGGAGCGCTCCACTCAACCACCTGGATCCCATTGTCCACCGACACGAGTAGCAACCCACGGCCAATAGGTCGCCCCCCTTTAAGTCGCCTCTTACGACATGCAGGAGGATAAAGTGGGCCTATTCTACCCCCGAACCCACGGGGGTATTAACCTGATTGAGCGGCCGCTTTCTAGGAGAAATGGGAAAAGGGGAAAATCCATGAGGATGAAAATGATCAAGAAGGTGGAAAAGATGCGAGTCAGCACCAGCCAATTGACTGGATCAGGTCATTCCAGTCTCTCGTCTAGGTATAATCAACCGACACGAGTCGCAACACACGCCAAGCAGATTGCCCCCTATAAGTCGCCTCTAACGACATGCAGGGTGATACAGAGGGCCTATTCTCTCCCCGGAGCCACAGGGAGCCGCTCTCAGACAAAGTAAGCGATCACTAATCACCAGTACCAATGAATTCACACGGCAGACGTTAGAAGTTTTATTTCACAGGTATAGTTTATTTTGTTAAGCTAGAAAGACTTTTATCAACAAATAGATGGAAAGCTATCACCAATCATGTTGAAAAATTTGACAAAGCTATCATCGACGAGAAAATCAAAACTATTTCCTGTGGAAGATATGATTGAGACAAAGCTATCACCAGTGGAAGAAAATATTGACACATTGCTATCACCAGTGGAAGAGATAATTGACACAGTGCTTTCACCAGTGGAAGAGAAGATTGACACAGTGCTATCACCAAGGGAAGAGAAGATTGACACAGTGCTTTCACCAGTGGAAGAGAACATTGACACAGTGCTTTCACTAGTGGAAGAGAAGACTGACACAGTGCAATCACCAATGGAAGAGAAGATTGACAGTGCTATCACCAGTGGAAGAGAAGATTGACACAGTGCTATCACCAGTGGAAGAGAAGTTTGACACAGAGCTATCACCAGTGGAAGAGATAATTGACACAGTGCTATCACCAATGGAAGAGAAGATTGACACAGTGCTTTCACCAGTGGAAGAGAAGATTGAGACAGTGCTTTCACTAGTGGAAGAGAAGATTGACACAGTGCTATCACCAATGGAAGAGAAGATTGACAGTGCAATCACCAGTGGAAGAGAAGATTGACAGTGCAATCACCAGTGGAAGAGAAGATTGACACAGTGCTATCACCAGTGGAAGAGAAGTTTGACAAAGTGCTATCACCAGTGGAAGAGAAGATTGACAAAGTGCTATCACCAGTGGAAGAGAAGATTGACACAGTGCTATCACCAGTGGAAGAGAAGATTGACACAGTGCTATCACCAGTGGAAGAGAAGATTGACACAGTGCTATCACCAGTGGAAGAGAAGATTGACACAGTGCTATCACCAGTGGAAGAGATAATTGACACAGTGCTATCACCAGTGGAAGAGAACATTGACACAGTGCTATCACCAGTGGAAGAGAAGATTGACACAGTGCTTTCACCAGTGGAAGATTGACACAGTGCTTTCACCAGTGGAAGAGAAACATTGACACAGTGCTTTCACCAGTGGAAGAGAAGACTGACACAGTGCAATCACCAATGGAAGAGAAGATTGACAGTGCTATCACCAGTGGAAGAGAAGATTGACACAGAGCTATCACCAGTGGAAGAGATAATTGACACAGTGCTATCACCAATGGAAGAGAAGATTGACACAGTGCTTTCACCAGTGGAAGAGAAGATTGACACAGTGCTTTCACAGTGGAAGAGAAGATTGACACAGTGCTATCACCAATGGAAGAGAAGATTGACAGTGCACACCAGTGGAAGAGAAGATGACAGTGCAATCACCAGTGGAAGAGAAGATTGACACAGTGCTATCACCAGTGGAAGAGAAGTTTGACAAAGTGCTATCACCAGTGGAAGAGAAGATTGACAAAGTGCTATCACCAGTGGAAGAGAAGATTGACAAAGTGCTATCACCAGTGGAAGAGAAGATTGACACAGTGCTATCACCAGTGGAAGAGAAGATTGACACAGTGCTATCACCAGTGGAAGAGAAGATTGACACAGTGCTATCACACAGTGGAAGAGAAGATTGACAGTGCTATCACCAGTGCTAGATCACACAGTGCTATCACCAGAGAAGAGATTTGACACAGTGCTATCACCAAGGGAAGAGAAGATTGACACAGTGCTATCACCAGTGGAAGAGGAAGATTGACACAGTGCTATCACCAGTGGAAGAGATAATTGACACAGTGCTATCACCAGTGGAAGAGAAGATTGACAAAGTGCTATCACCAGTGGAAGAGAAGATTGACACAGTGCTATCACCAGTGGAAGAGAACATTGACACAGTGCTTTCACCAGTGGAAGAGAACATTGACACAGTGCTTTCACCCGTGGAAGAGATAATTGACACAGTGCTATCACCAGTGGAAGAGAAGATTGACACAGTGCTATCACCACTGGAAGAGAACATTGACACAGTGCTTTCACCAGTGGAAGAGAACATTGACACAGTGCTTTCACCAGTGGAAGAGAAGATTGACACAGTGCTTTCACCAGTGGAAGAAAAGATTGATACAGTGCTATCACCTGTGGAAGAGAAGATTGACACAATGCTTTCACCAGTGGAAGAGAAGATTGACACAGTGCTATCACCAGTGGAAGAGAAGATTGACAGTGCTATCACCGGTGGAAGAGAAGATTGACACAATACTATCACCAGCGGAAGAGAAGATTGACACAGTGCTATCACCAATGGAAGAGATAATTGACACAGTGCTATCACCAGTGGAAGAGAAGATTGACAAAGTGCTATCACCAGTGGAAGAGAACATTGACATAGTGCTATCACCAGTGGAAGAGAACATTGACACAGTGCTTTCACCAGTGGAAGAGAACATTGACACAGTGCTTTCACCAGTGGAAGATAATTGACACAGTGCTATCACCAGTGGAAGAGAAGATTGACAAAGTGCTATCACCAGTGGAAGAGAAGATTGACAAAGTGCTATCACCAGTGCTAGAGACCACAGTGCTATCACCAGTGGAAGAGAACATTGACACAGTGCTTTCACCAGTGGAAGAGAACATTGACACAGTGCTTTCACCAGTGGAAGAGAAGATTGACACAGTGCTTTCACCAGTCGAAGAGAAGATTGATACAGTGCTATCACCTGTGGAAGAGAAGATTGACACAATGCTTTCACCAGTGGAAGAGAAGATTGACACAGTGCTTTCACCAGTCGAAGAGAAGATTGATACAGTGCTATCACCTGTGGAAGAGAAGATTGACACAATGCTTTCACCAGTGGAAGAGAAGATTGACACAGTGCTATCACAGTGGAAGAGAAGCATTGACATAGTGTTATCACCAGTGGAAGAGAAGATTGACAAAGTGCTATCACCGGTGGAAGAGAAGATTGACACAGTGCTATCACCAGTGGAAGAGAACATTGACACAGTGCTATCACCAGTGGAAGAGAAGATTGACAGTGCTATCACCGGTGGAAGAGAAGATTGACACAATACTATCACCAGCGGAAGAGAAGATTGACAGTGCTATCACCAATGGAAGAGAAGATTGACACAGTGCTATCACCAATGGAAGAGAAGATTGACACAGTGCTATCACCAATGGAAGAGAAGATTGACAAAGTGTTATCATCGGTGATGTAAAAAAGACGGACAAAGCACTCATCAGCGGTAGAGTAACTTGCGACACAGCCATCACTAGGGATGTAGGAAGAGCGACCCTAGCTACCATAAGCGATGCATGTAAACGCATGAGAGCTGTGGTCATCATGTGGAATTTAGCGTATGCAACACCGAACCAAATCGAAGGCACTGAACAGATCCTATGTTATAACCAACAGAGTCATTAAAACACAAGATAAAAGCCAATGGCATTTATAAGACTTAAATGTTGCTAGTGGCGAATGTGAGACCATTTCAATTTGTAAAAAAAATTCTAAGATATTTATTCTAAATTTAATAAGTATGCTGTTGACTGAATGCAACACTGTTTGATGAGATTAAAACATGGTGTAAGTAACGGTTTATTTTCTTTTGCAATTGTGAATGAGTTATGTAAGCATTTCCCACTGCAAGTCAGCTCATTACAGTGGCCAGTGTTTCACTAAACAATTAAACAAACAAACAAACAATCGATTGTTTTAACTATTTGGTGGCGCTGGCGCATACTCGTTTATTTCAACAGAAGAGTTGCCTTGACAACCGACTCCATTCTACTGTTTGCTACGGCTCAGTAAGGTTCTTTTCCAAATTATCGTGATATTTTCCCAGCTTTTTACATTAAATAATCGTTATTTTTTACCAAATATTAGTTCTAACAATCAGCCATGGGGGCCTCTCAAAGTGTACATCACAATCGTCACCGAGAGAGCGCTCCTACCCGCGCCAGGATCCGTCACATGATCGCTTCCGTGTGTTCCATGTGCCTTTGCGGCCATCACAATCCACGAGCGAACGGACGCGACGACTCCAGCCTTGCCGCAGATCGTCAGGTCTGTGAGCGCCACATCTGGAGCTCGCGTTCGGACATCCTGGCGCCCGAAATGGCGGCGGCGTTCAAACAGGGTGAATCCAGCCAGTGCGGTCTGTCGTTGTGGCAGTACTGCACTCCCCACCGAGCACGCTGCCGTCACAGCCACCCAACTCAACCCACCAGGTCAGATTTATATTTCTTGAAAATGTTATGTTATATTCAATATTTATCTTAATATGGTAGAATAATCGTTGAGTTTAATATTGATATTTATTGTTAAAGTATAACCGACACTACACTACAATTAAGCGAAAGTTTTAGTGAACGAAAAAACACTTCTTATCATTTTAATTGTTTTTCGTCATAACTATTTCGTCAATGACAAAAGTCAGATTCTTTAGTCCATTATTTCATTTGAAATTCGAATTATTATAAAAATGAAGCATTTTGTGGAGTAAGAAGGTTAAGCTTATCGTTCAACTGAGGTTAACAAGACACAAATTTCCTCCAGAGAGGACTAAACACAGAGTCCAGTAGTCCAGCGAGGTCCATGGCAGATCACCACGAAATGATCCTAGCCTCAGCTGTGACTACAAACGGACAGAACACGTCCTCAACACTCCAAGGATCGGAGAGCCTGAAGGCGGTCACACCCCTCAGAATTCAGGCTCTCGACGCTGCTGTCCACGTGGTCAGACAGCTCTTATTGGCCGAGTCCAGTAAGACGAACACTGACCACCAGCAGCGCGGACATCCAGACATGCCGCTCGCGTAAGTTCCTAATTCAAATAGCGTTATGATCTTAACAGCAATCTTAACTCAAAAGTAATATCACAGATGTTGTAGCGATTTATGTAAGACCACGCGCGTTTCCAAGTTGATCGATGTTTTTCTCCACGCGTATGACTGATTTAATCAGAGACTTTTCTATAAACCAGGGCCTAAAAATATGCTTCAGTACAGACCATGTCGATGATTGAAGGCAATATATTAAAACACTTCGTCGCGAATCGAAACAACGTTTCCATGTAGGCTAACACAAAGAATGAATATAAATTATAATAGAACATAAAACTTCCCATGAAAGCATCCAGAAATATGTTACAAAATGATTCAAACAGAATTTCAGTCAAACACTTATCTTTTCTTCGTTTCGTCTTCGATAAGTTTATATCATTGCTTGGCGGGAAGACCTGACGTCACGACGCTTATATGACGCGCTTGTGACGATATGCCAACAATAAGAAATTCACCGGAACTTGCCGTGCGTCGTTTGCTCAACCCTAAAAAAGTGAGGCGAAGAGGGGGCACTTCCTATGAAATGCATCGTGTTATGTTACGAGCTGTTTCTTCATTAACTATAATTACTAAGGTTACCTTCTTACACCGTGAAACATTGCGCTATAGTAATGACTGGCGCTTACTTAATTGTTAAAACCAACACCTTTTGTTATACAATTCGCATTGCCTAGAGTCGACTAATCAATTTTCAATAATTTCAACAACTAGGCTAAACGTTCTGCCTAAATAATTTCAACGTCTATATTAATAATTCCATGAAATTGAACGACTGGCGTTAGAATGAAGTAGTGCACTTTTCTCAGACTCTATGTTCAACAATAGGGAATCATCATGAAAGTTAGTTAAAAAACCCAAATAAGTCTGATGTAGGCTCAGTTTTTATATCATTGTTTTTTTTCTCTCCATAGCGGGACTGCTTACAAAGACGATACATGCTTGTACTAGTAGTCACATTGGACACAGAATAATATCACAAAGACAGAACCTTTGAGATTAAGGCATTGTGTATTTTCTCACGCTTATCAGAGATTACCTAATCTGAAGAATAGAGCTGTTATTTGAGACAGTCCTTGAGCTCAGTCAGGTATTTGTTATAAGAGTGAAGTCCTTCAATAACAAACCGGCGCATATCTCTCCTGGGGACAGAGCTATTTCAGATCAAAAGCACAGCTCTAGTAGTATGCAAATGGGCTTCGTAAGTAAGAATCGTTATCAGTAATACTTGGCAGCATATCCTTCAAAGATAGATGTAGCAAACCAGGCATGAAAGTTGACTGACTTTATCAGACTCTTCGAACACCTGCGTTAGCTTGACCATGGCTGATAACACGGAGCAGACTAACCCTACAAGACGTCCAAGTATATTTATATTACCGTTCAATCGGGGCTAAGAGCAGACATGTGTTACACGTGACTTATTTATTGCCCCACCTAGCGTTTGTTAGACGCATCTCAACGTAGAAGAGAAGACAAAATAACGACTTGCGCGAGATATATTCAATTAAACGGGCGCTCTTTTGTGTCTCTATATCAATAGTATGCAGTACAAAGGTGTGACTCGAATCAAACAGAAACCTTCGGCAAAGAAGGCCTTGAAACACTGTTTACACACAGCAACACGTTAGTTATGTCACCAGCTACTGGGAAATGTCGAGGAAAATCAATACAGACTCAATGCTGTCAACAATGACTCATGGTTCACTCGGAAATCTTTCCGTGTTCACGAAGGTATTCACGACGTGGGGGTGTTGTGCGTATGTGTATATGTGTGTATTTGTGTACATGCCAGCTACAACAATTGCCAGACTTGTTCACCATCCAAATCATCAGAACGCCCATCATTCAAGTTCGCATTTCCCTGAACAATGGATAAAAAAAAAACCTGTCCAAATTCCACGAAGCTATCAAATAACGAATTGAATAAAAGTGTTGAACCCGTTGTTCTTTAGGGGTTTATAAGTGGTTTTGGGCTGGATTGGGGTTGCTGTTGTGAAACTTAGAAAGATGATAATCTAAAGCTTGATCAGCGACCTAACAAGTCCAAATATGGTCCCTTGCACATCCCATCGTTCCGGCGTGCAGTACCGGCCAAGGCTGACGACCATGAATGCCAGTCTTTTAAAGTGTCAAGTCGATAAATACAAATGGCCTTTCCCAGACAATTAAACTCGAACAAGCGAGATTTGTCTTCACCGCCATTTGTTTACTATAATTGCGCCTAAAATCCTTTCCGACTATGTTTGTGTGAGGAATAAACACCAGTCTCACATACGACGATTAATGTATCCACTTGGGAAGGTCTTTATTTGGGATCGAGTTGAGTGATACTTACTCCCAAAAAAACACAGACTCACAGACAAACATATCTCGACCACACACAGTGAGACTCCTAACACACAGCTGCTCAAACCATGCAGTCAAAGATAAACACAACACATGCAGTCGATGAACGCTACTGAAACACCGATCTGCAAAAGTGTTTACTTGGTGATTACAAAAAGTCAACAACGAAAAACTCTGTCAACATTATCAATCGATCTTCACGGCTGTGTCGACGGTTAGGGGTCGAGGTTACGCGGCGATACTCTTCGCCACATAGATTCTTATTGACAAGGAAAGTAATGTCATTATAAAACCATACTTACTTTCAACATATAAGGTTATCTAATATATATTTAAGAACATGTCGGATTGTCACTCAATAAAGCTTTTCAACGATGCCAGCAGCGGACTTAATTCGGTCAGACCTTTTGTCGCCTGCGATCGATTTATTATGCGCCATTTGCAGTTCTTCATATTAGGCTAGCTTTTACCATTGGAAGCAGGGCAGTTGATGTTGGCAACTCCTGTGGGTAATTCTGAACGCCTTAAGCCGACTGACGACCGAATATGAATGTAATTTCGTACTGGTATAGACAATCATATGTACAAACGTACCCTGGACGAATTGCCACATAAAAAAACGAGTGGTATTTACTTTGGGCAACAGGTGATAATTTAGTGTTCTAATCATTCATCATCTCATTACGAGAATGAGACAACGGGGTGCGATAGGGCAGATGATTAGGGTCCAGAGGCAGGACCAGACGGGTAACCATGACGCCGAAGTAATGTTACCGGGCAACACACACTTTAACAGACGTTATCGCGGCGAGACTCGGTTTGTGCTCATTCTGTAAGAGGCCGGGTGATAAACCGTGCGCGATGACGGCAAACAACATAAGCTCTCTATATTAATCAACTCATCCACAAGATAAAACCTGGGATCATGATGAGTAGTTCTGGAAGTGGTCTATATCATACTGTTATACGTGAGTTGTACGTGATATAGCGACAAGACAGGCCGTGCATGCAGTCACGCTGACATGTCTAGTAACCACATATACCTCCCAGACCGCCTAACTGCTTGCCGACAGTAAGCCTCAATGCATCTATCTCGTAAAGTATTAATCATATTGACGCTGCCACGGTCATTACTCACTTGGTGGGGGGCTCCGGGGTAATGCCATTAGATGGTATCTGCTTCATGGTCTTTCCATGGAATACGGACCCTACAGGGACTGGCTCCTCTTCGTTGACACAGGGCGATTCAGCTGGTTGCTGATGCTGCTGCTGAGGCAGTTGCTGCTGCTGTTTAGAGGGACTGTTGACAATAAGACGTACAGGTGTAGCAGTGTTACTGACTCGACCCGCTATCTGACTAGACTGGCGACTCAGCCGTTCAGTCAAAACATCCTCATCCACATCAGTGATGACTTGTCTCTGAGCTTCCTTTATAGCACTCGGTGACAACTTATATATGTGAGCCACATCCAAGATGTTGGCTTTGCCGTGAGCACTGCGCACCCTTGGGGTTTGTGTATTGGAGGAGGTTGGTGTGAATCCCAGTCTGTGTAATGTGGCAGACTTGAGTCTATAATGATTAGAGGATCTAATGGGTGTGCGCGACGTGAAGTTACTTCCCCTAGGGTCACCGAGACCCCATCCTAGTCTAGGGCTGGGGCATAGTGGTTGTGGAGCCGCTGTAATGGTCTGGGCACCATGAACCGACAAGGTTTCCATTCCTTCCCGGTCATACGGACCAAAGTTGTATGTGTGCTCATAACGATATTGTTCGATATATTTCTGGCAATCAGAATAATGTTTGAAAGGCACGGCTATCTCTTTGAGCTTATGATCTCTGTTCCACGGTTCAATCACAAGAGGTTTGCCTGTTTCCTTCGTGGCTTTCTGAATGATCCTCTCTGGTTTCTTCCCTTTGCCAGAGATATCCTCATTCCAGTCACCGAGATCACATGTCCTGCTGGCCAGACTGGCCTTGAGCGTGCTAGATAGAGACGAGCCAATCAAGCACCTCCTGCGTTCATCAACTTCCTCTGCCTCATCATCAGCACTCAGCAATTTATGTTTCAACTCTTGGTCCAAATATTTGTTTTTCGGATGTTTGTTTGGACAGAGAATATCCGTCATGTTTATCCATTGGGCTGAGTTGGCTCTTGCGAAACACTACCTGTGTACTAAGCACGTTTTTTATAAGAAATTCAGTCACTGATTTCAGCCCACACAGACATTTTTTTCTCGACAGCGAAAACCATTTAACTTGTTGCTGTCTGTGGACTTCGGTGTCAAGCTATCCCAGCAATGCTCATGTCTGGCAACCCTTGCTGCGACTAGTGTATTCACTCACTCTTTCTGGCCAACCAGCAGCAGGAATATGCTCCGCCCCCACCGGTTAATCCGCCTTGGGCGACCCCGAACCCATTTGCTCTTGGCTGCCACAAGTCCCTTTGCCGTTGAGTCTTGAGGAAATGAGGTTTAAAGCAATCCCAATCGATTCTTGTTACTCCGGGTGGAGTTCCTTGCCTCTCAAGCCGACCATAAACGTGTCGAAAAAGTGCATCGCAACTCGTCGATTCATGCATTGAAAACCAATCCCTCTCTGACCACGTGCCATAGTTTACCTACGTTCCATCAAATGATTACATACCCGCTGTTCATCTGGATCGATTGTACGTAACAGCAATATTGTACAATGATCATAGTATAGGTACCAAATTCTCTTTCATATTTCTTCAATATATTTGACAATGAGGAAATCATATCCAGTATTACGAAGGAGAATATTGGTGAGGGGGGGGGGGGGGGTTAGTACCAATAGTTAGATAAGACCAGCGTGTGCTTTGCATATAATATTGCGAATAACACGACATGATTCATTGAAAATTCATCGCATTCATATATCTTGAAAGTAAGGTATTCGGTAAAATCAACACTCATAAAAGCTACTTTCAATTAGCGACATGACAAATCCGACCCATATCCCTTTCCACATCCCCTTAGAGCTACGGAGCATGCGCACTGACACATTTCCAAAATGGCGACCTCCTTTGAGCTGAGCAAATGATCGTATTTAATAAGCGTTTCATGGTTTAATTTCAATGTTTACGAACTTATTGATGGCACACGATAGGGAGGATATATTGAGTGATTTAGGATCATGGGTTTGCTTGTCTAATAACGGCATAATATGCCTTATATCCCGGACAACTTTACCGGTTACTAAGGAAACAATGTCAAAATAGTGCCGACGAGCTCCGGAACGGACCCATTGACCGCTGTCTGTGTGACGATTAAAACCGAGAAATCGGAGCTCTACCCGTCTAATAGGTGTTTCCTGTTTTAACCAACTCCGGACCAATTGGTCCTGTGTACTTCTATGAGTGATCGTGTTTCAAGAGTAAGTAGAGTAACAAGTATTGTAATATCGGGAATCTTTGCCCGGTATGATTTATTGGTTATTATGACGATCGTGATACTATACATACAGCAAGTCTGCACTATGTGAACGCTGTATTACAATTGTGCATTCCTGATGACCACACGTCCTAAATGCAATTTTCGAAAAAATGTCTAATTTGTGTTTTCCATAAGTTTTGCTGATAAACTATAAATAGTGCAGTGTTGGCGCTAGCCACGGTCAGAGGGTGATATATATATATGTATGTATATCATCCTGAAAACATTGTAACCACGCCACAGAAAACCATATATTTTGAGTGGTCGAGCCTTCACATTAATCTGTTAATGTTGTGTACTTTCGTATCTAATCTATATGTGTCGAAAATCAGCTTCGGGTATCAAGAAGTGTTATTTTATTTTAATTGTTCATATTCCCCCGTAAGGTAGGTGTAGCCAAATGGTAATCACTGACAAAATGACACATGTAGACCCCCCTCGACTTACATAATAAAATTCAGGAAAGCAATAATTCAATACGATGTCCTGCAGGACTAGGTTGTGGCCTACATTGAAATGGTTCACATCCAGCCTCCCAGTGATTATCACTAGCTAATATAGAATGTGAATAAAATATTATGTTGTCGGAAAATTCCTTGATATCTGACGGCAATGGTCAAATTATTAATTTCCATGCCTGAATAACATATGGATTGTGAATTCCATCAGGAAGAGTCCAATTTGTGTGATACACATGTATTAAGAGTATCTGTAAATGGACTTCTTCAAGTGCATTAAATATCACCGCCCCTTATCTTTTATGGGGCAGTCAGTATCAATACTGTACAACATTTTGGATGATTCAGTCACCTGCAGATTATATTTACAATTTGTGATGCTTACTTTCAGACAAATGGAGGACATCTCCCACAGCACTCCAAGAAGTGCACGGAATAAAAAGAAATCTGCACTGTCTCGACTTGCAGAAAGGCACCATGCCCAATCAGATGACAGCGATGCCTCATCCACTCACAGAGACTCGAGGTCTCATAGTAGCTCTACTGACAGGGCCAGGTACTCTCAGAGAAGCACCTCTGGTATCTCAGGTTCTGGATTACGTGGTCAGTACCCCATAGATGCAGATGTACACGTGCAACAGCAAGGAGCTGTGGAGGAAGATTCAGATGAGGGTATCAGCCTTGGTCCTCGCAGATCACCGCCCTCCAATCCATCCTTCTCTGAGCGTTTTGGCAACCAACATTATGACACACCCAGCAGCCTCCAAGAGATGGAAAGTGACTCTGACAAGGAGGGAAATGTTAAGAGTAATGGACAGACACATCAGTCATCACTTCTACCTGACTCTGAGGAAGACACACCAAGTCAACACATATCTAGCAAATTTCTTCACATTCAAGGACTAACCAATATCTAAATGATGATGATGCAAGTTCAGAAGGCAATGTTAGTGATGATCATTCCCCGCCACGTAATTTTAACACATCTAGGCAATTTCCACCATCACATCTGAGTGACACACTCAGACAGGAGGAAGAGATGCAGAATCAATACAGACAGATCCTGGCTTCACATGAAGAAGGTCAAGATATTGGTCCAGATTATCGCTTGCAAAACCATAATAGGACCTCCGAATCAGGATGGGAAGGATTTGGCTCTGGTCCTAAGCCTTCTACCCTCAGTCCAGTCCCTCGTAAACCTAAGAAACTTGAAGGCTCATTCAAGTATCCATCATCTAGCTTGTATCAGTCCTATTTGAAGGATTCCGAGATGAACGAGACGATGACAGATGACACTATGTCCACAACAAGTGTTCTGCCCCTTATCTCTACAAAGGAAGCTCGCAACAGGTACTTGGCAAGTTTTCCCCTTATCACAGCAAGTTATCCCTTTATCACTGGCTTCTTTACCACTCTTGTGTCTTACACTTCTTAAAAAGACATTCCTGTAAGGAAGTTTACCGCAAGCAATTACGCTTTTGTAAACAAATGTATTTTGCGAGATGCTCTAAAACAGTATCTCTATAGCAGCAGATATTGACAGTATGCAAAGCTAGTTAAGCTATCACTTGAGTTAATTGGTCTTAGTACACATTTATCACTGGTTCAGTGTGAGAAATGATTCTCTTCCAAATGCTATCAAGGTGTTTTAGCAATCTCATATTTGCTTGCAGGAGTTACTTGGTTGGATCCATGAACTCTAGTGGCTCAATGCTGGGGTCTGAAGAGCTCAAACGTTTCTTCCCTGAGGGCAAAATCAGAATTTTTGCTGGCACTTGGAATATGGGTGGGATGAAGAATCCTCCTAACTTAATTGATGACTTCCTTCTGCCAGAGAGTGACCCCTACATGCATGATGTGTATGCCATCGGAACACAGGAGAGTACTGCTAACAGGTATAACAAGTCTTCTTGCAGTATTGTTGTATGAGTTTGCAGATACCTTTGCAGCTCTGGTGGGGCAGATCGACTGGCGTTGACATAAATATTCGACTCTGTACACACAGGTTTCATTAAAAACAACCACTCCACTTCTCATTTCCCTGTGAAACTGATGCATACACCCAGCCTGTGTCCTTTTAAATGACATGTCTGTTGTAACAGATCTGAGTGGGGGCTGGCCTTACAGGAGACACTGGGACCACAGATGGTTCTCTTCCACTCGGCTGTGTTTGGGGAGCTCTATCTACACATCTTCCTGCGACGGGACCTCATATGGTACTGCTCAGGTACGTCAGCTGTGAACACCAGGATTGTTGGTTTGCTTGGCAAATACAGCGTGTCGGGAATTGATAGTTCATGTCACCAAGCAGGAATTTTGTATCATATATCTATATAAGATTTCTAACAGGAGTATATCACTTAGACATATGTATAAGTAGGTGGTCTGTTGGTGTGGTTCAGTTACTGAAGAAGCTAACGTGTCCACCCGGCCAGGTCCGACTGGTCATAAGACCAAGGGAGGCCAGGGAGTCTGCTTCACTATGTTTGGCACATCATTCCTCTTCATCAATTCCCATTTTTCACGTGAGTCCCACCACAACACTCGGATTGTGATTGACAATAATTTCCATCCATTTAGTGGCTTTTGCCAAGTCTCCTTGTAACTCAAGCTTCTATTATCCCTCGTTGATTGTTGCATGTTTGGTTGGTATACTGATCACAGCACATGATGGCCGCATCAATAATCGCATCGCAGACTACAACAAGATCTGCGCAGAACTTGCTCTTCCGCAGAAGCTCCCCGCAGTCAAAGGCACTGCCAACAATGGTGAGCGTCAAACAAACCAAACTGCCATGACATACATGAAATTACACGGCAATGAAAAAAAAACTCCCTGTATGTGTATGTGTGATTGATCATGTCATAAGATGTGTTGCAGAGGATGTTACCAGCCGGTTTCGACTGTGTGTTCTGGATGGGTGATCTCAACTTTCGTATTGAGAAGGAGAGAGAGAGGGTGGAGTACAAGATTCGTGGTCTGGCCGAGCAGGAGATTCCAAGTTACGAGGAACTTCTGTGCCATGACGAACTCACCAGAGCCCAGACTGAGGGTGCCTACTTCCTGATGCATGAAAAATCTACTCTAAAACTCATTGTGCTTGATTATTTATTCCTATTGTAGTATGTTCACTGTTATGTTACAGGTAAAGCATTCCAACCATTTTTAGAAGGCAAAATCCGCTTCCTTCCAACTTATAAATTTGACATCGGCACTGGTACCTATGACACATCACCAAAGATGCGCATCCCCAGCTACACTGTAAGTGTCCTACCCTCGGTTTGTAATGTTGCCATCGTGTATCTGGTCCACAGATTGGTCATTCTGGTAAAAGGACATGTTCTGTGGTCTTAAGGGGAAATATGTCTTTTCTGTGTGGTGTATCAAGGTTTATCGTTTTTTCTTATACTTCAACAATAGTAAAGACACCAACATTCAATGTGACATTATATCTGAATAGTGCATACAGGCGATTTAAAAACATTACAGTTTGAATTATATATAAGATAGTGATAGGATTCCTTGTTTTCTTATCAACAAACCCTGTTCTAAATGACCAATAGGTGTTCTTTTATATCATCAAATAAGTGTAACAACCTTTGATGTGTGGTATCTAGGACCGAATACTGTTCCGTTCACGGCAGAAAGGTAACATGTACTGCGTCACTTACGGCTCGGCTCACGAAGTGAAAGAATCTGACCATCGCCCAGTTTATGGGGTTTACGAAGCTACACTCAGACCGGGTCGTGACAAGTAGGTCAAGTTAGCTGCAGCGATCTGTATTCTAAGCGAAGGAGGCCTGATATCTCATTTGTATATTTGATATCTCATTTGCATATTTGCATGTATGGCTCTCATGCAGTGATCCTGGATGTTTCAGCATCCCATTGTCAGGTGGCAAGTTCAACAAGGAGGTTTGGCTTGAAGGTAAATATAAATCAGGTCATGACATCTTAGGTCTCATGATATCTTAGGTCATGACATCTTAGGTCTCATGACATCTTAGGTCATGACATCTTAGGTCTCATGACATCTTAGGTCTCATGACATCTTAGGTCTCATGACATCTTAGGTCATGACATCTTAGGTCATGACATCTTAGGTCTCATGACATCTTGGGTCTCATGACATCTTAGATCATGACATGACATCTTAGGTCTCATGACATCTTATCACTGACATGTGGTTTGAAAGAAACCCACATTGCTAACACACTGTTTGTTTGCAGGCAACCAGCGACGAGCCGATCGTGTAGACCGCAATAAGATACAGAAACCCAGCAAGATCTGCTCCATACAATGAACGCTCGAGGTCCACACGTCCTACACCAGCATGCATTGACCTCATCTCTCCACGCAACATGCACCAACTTCTACTCATTGATGCTCCATATATTTCTATGTACGGCTCACGTTGTTGTCCAGTTTGACTGGTACAAGCTCGCGGTGTATTCCCGACAGGCGCCGGCCGTCTGACTCTGGTACTATGGTCCAAAGCCCTGTATGGATAGCATTCATGTAGCCTAACACCCCATCCACAGGGTTCTCCTCGTGAATGTGCCTCTGGAGGGCCACTCCTATCTCTGTGATAAATTTTAAGTCTTATAGTCATAGCTGCTTGAACAGGATTATGTGTATGGCTATTTTATGATACAACTTTTATGCCTCCACCTATTGTGGTGTAATGGGGACTTTATTTGCTTTGTTACCATGCTCAACATTGCCTCGTGTAGCAGCAACTGTGACACAACTTAGTAATTATAATCTTAGACATGTTGGATATTGTATCATGTTTACATTTAATAAACTATACTTGTTGTAGGAGAAGTTTTCTTGTGTATATGAAAAGTGGGATTAACTTAAAAATTGAATGAATTATCTGCAAGATACTTCAATGAGTAACTGTGTTGACATTTTCCACCAGTTTACTTTCCCTTTATGCATCCTGAATGCCTTTGTAAGGATTTATCTTTAAAGGATACTCGGACTTAGATCAGATGGGTATCTTAAACTATCAGGAAACCATTTGGCGTTCATCATTAATTTACGGACAGCTATTTGGACAAATCTCCTATATTGCAACGTAAAACAAGCTCAACCCACCCACTCCACTAGCATAATGGGATTTTCTGAATGAAACCCCGCCCCCCCCCACTAGAGCTGTTCCACTGATCTCCATGAGAAATAACAAATTTGGTCATGTAATAAATCACATATGAGAAGTCTTCACGCAATAAATAAATATTGAAGTAAGGTTCCATGTTTATTATGCTACATAAAAATTACAACAGTATCCAAAAAGGCAAACAGCCTTGGCCTTTCACTGTACAAACCACTGGCTGAATGCAGTGTTATACACAGCATTACTCACTCACAAGCAAAATCCTCTTCACACACACTCAAGCTTGTAAAAAAACTGTCAACGGCTTGATCAATAAATAGCTCGAGAAGCTTGTGGCACTCCAACGAACAAGCTGGGGTGGGATAGCATGCTGCTTGAGATCCTAGTTTGCATTACGAAGAATATCTCCCAGATTGCAGGGAGCTACTACACACACTGAGGGAGAGCTGTGTTAGGCTTTTAGCAGGAGATGAAATCAATCCATGTCCTCACAGAGATAAAAATTTCAATGGCTGAATGTGCGATGACAGAGTTAAAACTGTGACGAGCGAGTTACACGAGGCCTGAGATAAAAAGGGGAGTTAATGTATAGTGGTGTGAGGGATGTACATTACCACCCCAGCCACCTACCAACTGTTTTGTTGCCCTGGGCACTGAGTAAGCTATCTATGCAGCATATTATAAAGAAAACACCGACACACAACGAGAACGGAAGAGGAAGGCGCCATAATTACCTAGCACACCTCACAACAGAAAAAAAAGAGCCCCGGGCCATTTTATAGAGACCAAATATGGCGCGGAGCTTCAAGACAAAAACAAGTCTATAGCGTAAGAGCTATCATAAATCAACCCATACACGCCCTGGCTCCACAGGGTGGAGCACCCACGCTCGGTCAGTGACACCAGGCCATACCAATCATCACACCGTCGATTCACCTGGCCTCCTAAAGTACACCGACTGCTTCCATCATATCTATGAAAACTTAAACCTAATTTCACTTTCATAAATTTTGTTTCATCATTTTAACTACCTATAAAGTCACCATTCCAGGGCAGCGGAAAGTAAGACCTTATTCAATTCCATCATCCAAACCACTTCTGTAACACAGAGAATAAGGTTCCATGAACATTCTTCCCATCAATTCAAGTGGACACGTATCTTCTTAAGGACTCATTCCCGGGGCAGTGGAAAACAAGACCTCACCAAAGAACCATTCACAACCACTGCAACGACTGGATGAAGGAATAGTTCTCTGGGCAGTGAAAAACAGGTCCCAGTGGGACATTGTTAACATTAAAAGGGCTGGGTATACCGTTTTCATCAACTTGAGTTAAAGGAATTGTTTCCGGGGCAGTGGAAAACAACACCTTGGATGACTTTGTCCGACAACTTCTTCGACAGAACACAGGAATTGTTACCGGGGCAATGGAAAACAAAACCTTGGACGACTTCGTCCGACAACTTCTTCGACAGAACACAGGAATCGTTTCCGGGGCAGTGGAAAACGAAACCTTGGACGACCGACTTTGTCCAGCAACACCGAGTATAGGAATTGTTTTCGGGCAGTAGAAAAACAATACCTCTTGCAACTTCCCAACACTTCAACAACTAAGTGCACAACTTGTTTTTCAGAGACTAACTTGTCGCATATCAACCAGTTTACATTGCTGCCAAGCAGTTATCAATGGTTGCCAGACCTGACATTACATCGAAGGACAAGAGAGAGGAGAGCCGTTAACAGCTCGGCCAGCTGTAGACAGAACCTGGCCAGTCTTGAGAGGAGCTTGGAACTCATCCACACAGCTCTGTGCGCCAGCCATTCAATGACTGCTAGTCCTAGCTACTTCATCGACCAAGGGGTTACAAGGAGAAAGCAGATGGCTCCTGGAAAGTCTGCTTGAGACCAACTTTACCTAAGCATCATTCCTGGTAACCCTCCTCCGTTAACATCAGCATCAGTAGCAGGAGAACATAACAAACTACAATCAGATCTTGTAATAAATAGCAGAGAAAATGGGGTCATGGCCAGAAGTGAGCCAGGAGCCTGTTTCTCTTGACGCGGCTGTCGACGTCACATGACAGTCCATATCTACACTACATGCTGGTCCAAACACAACTACTCCAAGAAGGATTGTTCTTTGATCGGGTACACCGTATGACTGGCACTAGCTGCCAGTAATTGAAGCTATTTTTTCAAAAGACAATCAAGTGTTGAGTGCATCATTATTTCTTGGCGTCCTCATTTTTCTTCTCGGCGTTCTTGCTATCTTTCTCCTCCTTGGTAGGTTTATCAGAAGCCACAGGAGAAGTGGCTAACTGAGTGTCAGCAGGAACACTTGGCACGGCCTCTGTGACCACAGTGACCTCAGGCAGTGTGGAGGTGGTGGTGCTGGTGGTGTCAGCGGAGGCAGGTTTAGTGGTGGGGTTCAGGAAGGCTTGAGCATGCTGCAGAAGCTCTGCTCGCTGTTTGGCCTTGAGATCCTGGATCATTGACGAGGGTTGACGTGGAGCTGGCCCCCGAGGTCCACGGCTAGCAGCCTGCTGCTGCTGCTGGAGAGATGAGGGCATCTGCTGTTGCTGATGAGGCATTGAGGGCATCTGAGGCTGCTGCTGCTGTTGAGGCTTGAAGTTGCCATGTATACCCATAAGCAGCTGAGCATGCATTGCAGCTGAATTTCCTGGACATCAAACAATTTACAATTAGATCATTTTCTCTCTCAATGATTTAAAAAATATTTAACTGATCAATTACAAATATCGATGAGAAGGGGAGAAATAGTTCATGTATTGTCGGATTCATGGAAGAATGCATCCATGTAAGACCAACCTTGGTTTGACAGGCTCTGCTGCATGCCAGGCTGGTTGATTTTAGGCTGGAAGTTCGAATGGCCATTTCTCTTCATGCCTGAGCTACTTTGACTGGTACTACCCATACTGGAGCTGACAGGTGGAGGGGGACCAGTGTAGTTTTGGCTACTGTTACGTGACTTGTTGAACTCCTGCTCCATACCAAGCTGCATGCTTCCCTGATGACACAAATATAGACTCTATTATATTATTAAGAAGTTGGAAGACTATTCTAACCAGTTGAACAAGACCATAAAAATGGAATATATATCATATAATATAATGCTATATCATAGATACACTCTCTGTAACTTACACGAGCAGATTAGAGTAAAAGAGAGAATGAACGAGGGCAATAAGAGCAAGAGAGAGAATGAACGAGGGCAATAAGAGTAAGAGAGATTAACGAGAGCGATTAGAGTAAGAGAGAGAGGATTAACGAGGGCGATTTGAGTAAGAGAGAGAATGAACGAGGGCAATGAGTAAGAGAGAGAATGAACGAGGGCAATAAGAGCAAGAGAGAATGAACGAGGGCAATAAGAGCAAGAGAGAGAATGAACGAGGGCAATAAGAGTAAGAGAGAATTAACGAGGGCAATAAGAGCAAGAGAGAATGAACGAGGGCAATAAGAGTAAGAAAGAGAATTAACGAGGGCGATTAGAGTAAGAGAGAGGATTAACGAGGGCGATTTGAGTAAGAGAGAGAATGAACGAGGGCAATGAGTAAGAGAGAATGAACGAGGGCAATAAGAGTAAGAGAGAGAATTAACGAGGGTGATAATGACCTGTTGCATCATGTAGGGTTTGGAGGAGGCCGCCGAGCTGAATCCACTGGGCAGACCACCCGTTGCAACCGACGATGAAGGGAACTGAGTAGTGCCACTGACGGACGAGCCTTGTTGAGACAGTCCCTGGAAGACGCCACTATTACTCAGCTTATACTGCTGTGGGGGAGTCGGAGACACAGAGTGCTGATGCGCGGCTGGTTTGAATGGAGCAGCAGACTTGTTGAGTTGTGAGGAGAGCTGTGAGGCGGGGGCCTGCTGCTGCTGCTGTTGCTGCTGGTGGTGTGGTTGCAGAGACTGCTGTAGGTGATGAGGCATGGGGGCCTGCTGGTTGCTAGGGAAACTAAGCTGGAAGGGTTGTGTATTCACAGGTGGTTGCTGCAAAGGGCCCTGCGGTAGTACACACAAAAACCACACTGATCATCAATTAGAAGAACGACACAAATATAACTGTTATGTATTTATGCGTAACTGGAACTTAATAAAATTCAATGGTCAAATTATGTCAATTTCTATATTTGCTTACGGTAAAGGTGAATGATACTCTACAAAAACATGTTACAACTGCTACAGAGAAAATATTTGATGACGCTTTGTCATTCTTAGCCGGTGATTATACACAATAGTTGAAGATATCCTGTTTGTAAGTACCGTTAGGATGGATGTTTGTTGCTGAGCCTGGAAGAAGCCAGTGGTCTGTAGAGGCTGCTGGCCATAACCACCGGTCGGGAGCGACTGTACTCCACTCCTGGGACACCAAACCAACACTCAATGTTCATCTCACACCCAGCGTATAGCACATACTGATAAACAAAGAACCTCCCACACTTGGCTACCTGACTGACAGAGGGTAAGTTAGAAATTCCCAAGAGGGTGTCCTCGTTTACTTAGTGCCATGATCTTGTGACGGTTTACATCGCAACTCACTCAATTGTGTTAAAAAATATTGGGTAACGACAAATGAGATTTCATTTCATAACGCAGTAAATATGCCCTTACGACAGGATGTCATAATAATTCTCGATATGACCCGTCGTTAGAGAAAAAGGACCGTCATCTTATAAAAATGGCCGTCGTAATGACGGTTCGACATCTGCTGACTGACATGCTGTACATACACAATTGATTGAGTGTAAAAGTTTACAAAATGGTAGAAAGTCATTAAGTGTAACTGTACTATATTTACCGGTGATGGAATGTCCATCTCTGAGAATGACTACAAAATGCATTTCATATTGTTAAGAATGCTGGTTTAATTGCGACTTCATCACAAGACCCACCTCTGCTGGATGAGCTGCGAGCCAATGATCTGTGAAGTATTCATGTTCTGCGGCTGAGCCTGCTGTGGCCCAGCTAAAGGTTGAGCTGGCTCGTACTGCAGGAACATGCCGGCCCCCGGTGCAGTCGGAGGCTGCAGAGCGCCGCCCAACAGCTGTCCGGCGTAGGCTGGTTCCAGCGAGGCCGCCAGCAAGTTACTCTTGCTGCCACTGCCGCCAGTAGAGAGGAACTGACTGGGAGCGGGCTGCTTGATGCTGGTAGCCATGAGGGACGAGGTGGTGGACGAGACCATGATGGTGTTCTGTTGCTGCGGCTGCTGTTGTTGCTGCTGCTGTTGTTGTTGGTTGAAGGGCGTGCTACTGGCACTGCGGTACAGCTGACTGGGGTACATATGACCCGTACCTGGGGCTAACGTGGTCTGAGCAGGCTGCAGGAACAGACTAGGCTGACTGAATGCACCCATAGCTGCAGTTTGTTGGTTCGTCAAACTGAACCCGTAACCTGTGGCAGCAAATCGTGAGTCGTGGGTGATCAAATGGGAGGTGGGGTTGACTGGCGAGGGACCAAATGGGTGGTATTGCTGTGAGCCTGGGGCCAGCAGAAGTTGAGGTGTTGCTGGGGTGACAGCGGCAGGGGGGCTGCCCAGTCCATTAGCATGATGCATTAGGGAAGAACTGCTACCACTCAGGTGGCTCTGATGAAGAGTAGCCATGTACATAGACTCATGAGGCATCGAATGCTGTTGCTGCTGCTGGGGCTTAACCTGAAACCATGGACAACCATAGCACCTCAAATACTCGTAACATAAGAAACACTGATGGTGTGATCATTTACAGGGAAATGTGGAAGAAATGAACGGATGTCAAGATGCTATAAACAAGGCAGTAGGAATGAACATGACTGAAACACCGATCCCAAAGTAAGCAATTACTACATAGAGAGAAGATGGAGATCTACCTTGCAGATGTTGGGCTGCTCAGGCACCTGCTGCTGCTGCTGTTGTTGATGCACAACAGAGAGGCTCTTGGCGATGGAGGAGACGGCCTCATTCATATCAGCGTCTGCGTATAAGACAGCGACAGGTGGCTGATGGGAAATGAGTTCTGACATGGGCAGCTCGTGACTGGTGACGGTGATGTCTGAGGACGACGTGGTGGTCGTGAGAGGAGAGAAAGCTGTGGCCGTGAAGTTATCACTGGACACAACCTCACTTACAGCTACATCGACCAGGCCCGAGGAGGTGGCGAGCTGCGTGACAGAGCCCGACGGGCTGCTCAACCTGCAGTAACACAGTGCATGATCATACAAAGTTTGCACCATGGTAGCATAGGAAGAGAAACTTGTATAACAATTAAATTAACAAATAATTATTCACTGCTATCTAAAGTGCATTAAATGTATGTAGTTTAGGTAAAATTATGGTTAACAGCACACAAGTGTGTGTGGTGTAGTGCCTTATCACAGCCAAGATTTGTATGTGGATGGAACAACTTTGATCTGTTTCAGATCTATAAGTGTCATATCACAGTGTATCATTGGATTGACAGATAATAAAGCAATCATCACCACAGATCATCTCCACCGATCATTTCCTTTCCAACGTTCACAAAACATGCATCTTGATTAGAATCCAACACAACTTACCCATGATCAAGAGCTTCGAACACAGCAGCAGTGTTTGAGGATATAGGGGTATCCCACACATTCTTCACGGAGGCAATTCGCACCCCGAGCTCGTCAGTCGCAGGTGATGTAGGTGACAGGTTGACAGGCGACTGGGACAATCCACTGGGTTTACCACTACCCTCCTTCACCTCAGACTTGCTCTCTTCCGTCAACTTGGCCAGCTCAGCATCAAACGTGAAGTCCAGCTTCAACTCGGAGTTATCCTCTCCTTTGGTAAAGTCAAATGTCTGCTTGAAGCTGGGTGGAAGCTGAATCGGGACGACAGGAGCTGATGTGGTCTTCACTTTGCCCGTGAAGGAGTCAGACTTTTTGAGGGATTTACTGCTGGTATCTGGAGGTGTGAGCGTGCCGGAGCACGAGGAAACTTTTTTCTCCAGCTGAAAAAGTGATTTGTAACAAGATTACTATAAGAAGCTGGCATAAGTGAATCTATACAACACAGCTGCTCTTAGTAATACCAACCAGTCTCACCCAGTAAAACTCACTAAGTTCAATCAAATCAGGACTCACAGAAAGATAACACATCAATGAAACACACCGTCACACATAATACTGAATACCACTATCATGTATAATGAAATATGTGACGGATGAAGAGACGAGTGATTGAGAGAGACCCACCATTGTCTGAGTGGCCTCCGTCTCTTCCATCTCTTCCACATCCACCACAGTCTTCATCTGATGAACACACCACAGTACACCGTGTGAAACAACATATACACAGCGAGAAACAACAGAACAGTGGGAGTGTCACCGAGGTCTGTTGACAGCTCATACATTCCAGTCAGCTCAGATATACCAGTGTACTATCATGGTTTATCAATGGATTGACAGATAATACAGTATTCATCACAGGAGAGACACTTGTTTACACTAGTTAACTCAACAAATGGGTCATCATAAGTTAGCTAGTGTGAGGATACCTTGGATAGGAGTTCATCTGCACTGCGTATCTTATCTTCTCCACTGGGAGAATTCCTCACAGAACTCTCGGCGGAGTTGAGAGGCTCACTCGTGTCGATCCCGCTGTCATGTTGATCCCCCTTCTCCCCCGAGAACTTGTGAGAGACTGGGATCTGTACACACTGTGAGGAGGCGGGGATAGTGGAGGTGGCCAGAGAGATGGGCGTGGCCAGAGAGATGGGCGTGTCCCAGGCATTGACGGATGGAGCAGGAGCCGGCTTCGGCATGCCTAGTTGGAACACACCACCTGCTCACACACATAAACACATCTCTCCGTTCTTGATACCATCAACACAGGGTTCTAATATACAGTCGTGGCTAAACAGGGCTGAATGGTACTGCATCTGTACCAACTAAGGAAACATGTCAAGTAAATACAATGGTAGGACATGACACTAAATAACTGCTCAGATGTACTTGTGATTTATCATGGTACATCATTGGATTGACAGATAATGAAGTAATCATCACAGCAGGGGTACAACCCATACCTGTTTAGTGTGAATTGGGGTGCAATTCTATATAGGTAAATTCCTATTTCTAAAGCTTTACTAGTTAATAAATGTTGCATACCTTCATTCATAGCATTGGATTGGCACATAAACTACCAATTAATTGTGAACATGGAATTCTAGATATTTCAAACCCTGAAGATCAATTAAACCAATAAAAGAGAGACCTGCTCAGATGTACTTGTGATTTATCATGGTACATCATTGGATTGACAGATAATGAAGTAATCATCACAGCAGGGGTAAAACCCATACCTGTTTAGTCTGAATTGGGGTGCAATTCTATATAGTGGTAAATTCCTATTTCTAAAGCATATAAATGTAGCATACCTTCATCCATACCATTGGATTGCCACATAAACTATCAAATGACTGTGAACATGGAATTCCAGACATTACAAACCCTGAAGATCAATAATCCCAGTGAAAGAGAGATCTGCTCAGATGTACTTGTGATTTATCATGGTACATCATTGGATTGACAGATAATGTAGTAATCATCACAGCAGGGGATCAATGCAGGCCTATCTGAATGAAACTCAAAAGGGTCCAACCTATAAACTCTAGTATAACAAATGCAGTAAAGTTAGGTATGCTGCATCTAGAATGGTGTTTTAACCATAAGCAACTTTAGTCATAATATTCCTTCTAACTTTCAGCAGTGAACAGTGTATTCTAATAGAAATCGATTTACTACACAACACAAAGCAATGGTGGTCACAAATAACACCAGACTAAGTGTCAATACTGAAGATCAATAATCCCAGTGAAAGAGAGACCTGCTCAGATGTACTTGTGATTTATCATGGTACATCATTGGATTGACAGATAATTAAGTAATCATCACAACAGGGGTACAACCCATACCTGTTTAGTGTGAATTGGGGTGCAATTCTATATAGGTAAATTCCTATTTCAAAAGCTTTACTAGTTAATAAATGTTGCATACCTTCATTCATAGCATTGGATTGGCACATAAACTACCAATTAATTGTGAACATGGAATTCTAGATATTTCAAACCCTGAAGATCAATTAAACCAATAAAAGAGAGACCTGCTCAGATGTACTTGTGATTTATCATGGTACATCATTGGATTGACAGATAATTAAGTAATCATCACAGCAGGGGTAAAACCCATACCTGTTTAGTCTGAATTGGGGTGCAATTCTATTTAGTGGTAAATTCCTATTTCTAAAGCATATAAATGTAGCATACCTTCATCCATACCATTGGATTGCCACATAAACTATCAAATGACTGTGAACATGGAATTCCAGACATTACAAACTCTGAAGATCAATAATCCCAGTGAAAGAGAGATCTGCTCAGATGTACTTGTGATTTATCATGGTACATCATTGGATTGACAGATAATGTAGTAATCATCACAGCAGGGGATCAATGCAGGCCTATCTGAATGAAACTCAAAAGGGTCCAACCTCTAAATTCTAGTATAACAAATGCAGTAAAGTTAGGTATGCTGCATCTAGAATGGTGTTTTAGCCATAAGCAACTTTAGTCATAACATTCCTTCTTACTTTCAGCAGTGAACAGTGTATTCTAATAGAAATCGATTTACTGGTGGTCACAAGTAACACCAGACTAAGTGTCAATACTGAAGATCAATAATCCCAGTGAAGGGAGAGACCTGCTCAGATGTACTTGTGATTTATCATGGTACATCATTGGATTGACAGATAATGAAGTAATCATCACGGCAGGGGTACGACCTAACTGGATCAAGTGGTAACACAAAACAAAACCACGCCACAATCCTACCCTTATAATCCATATCCCTACAAACCCTCACACATACTCAATTTTGATCAGTTCACAACGGGAAGCGGGTATAACATTCACCTCTGGTTAGAGGCTCCTGCTGCTGCTGCTGCTGCTGAGACTGTTGCTGTGGTTGCCGCTCCTCAGCAAGTATACTGTTGGCCATCTCATTATCCCACAGCTCAATTTGGACATGCTGGACATGTGAGCAGCGGAGACGACCGCAGACTCTGTGAGCTGGGCATGAGGTTCTGGCAGCGTGAGGGACATGAGAGGAGGGACCGTCTTCTGTTTCTCCAGCTCCTTCTGCTCGCGGGCTTTAGCCAGACGAGGGGGCAGCTTGCTCAGGCGCTTCTCAGACTTCTTCCCCTGAAACATAAAGAGTCAATGAAAAACCACAGCAATACACAGCTTTCTCTCACAAGGAGCCAGTCACAATCATCCGAAAAACAGATTGGAGTGGCAGCCAGTTGATTTGGTACCTTGGCATCTTTCTTCTTGCGGCTGCCAGCTGTCAGTACCGATACGGGAACAACCTTCGTCTGATCCAGCAGCTGCTTCAACTCGTTCTCCTCGAACGTTTTCTGCGCCTCCGCTTTCTGCTTGTTCTTCAACGCCTTACGGGATGTCACTTCCTGGAAGCCCTCGTTAGACTCGAAGAGGAAGGCTGGGTCATCAATAGAGACTTCAGGCTGGTCGTCTATGACTACCACACCTGTTGACAGACAACCATCTCAATATCTCATAAACTGTATCGATTCTAAATAACTTTAGTCGTAAATGGTGGTGAATGAGGATGTAAGTGTATTTGACAGGCCTCACTAAAGCCATCGCCTACAGCCTTATCTCGGGCAATAAGGTTCGAAGTCCAACAGGACAGTACTTCAAATGCCACTTTATTATAACACACCCACTGCACTGCGTGACCCTTGGTGAGTTGCGAAACTTACTGGCATAGTTATTGATGTCAATGTTTGCCAGAGCATCCACTTTCTTCTCTACCTTCACTGGTTTAGTGATTTCTGTTAGCTCACCAGTTTTCTTAGTTTTCTGTCTGAAAAACACACACACAAATAAGATAATTATCAATATCAACAAACGAACACTTTTCAGAAACATGATTTATCAATAAATCATCTACTCAGGTACCAGACAGCATTAGTTCCTTACTTGCTGGCTAGGGTGTTGATAGCATTCTGTATAGCAGTAGGGTCCTGTGGTACCACCTCAGTGACATGGTAGACAGGTGTTGTCATATCATCGGCTCCATTCATCACGCCTCTATTGCCACCTGCCAGTCTCTGGTTGCCCCCACCGCCTCTAGAAAGCCCACCAGCTGAACCTCCTCTGGGCCCTCCACCGCGATGTCGGTTTTGACGCTCGCCACCAGGCCTCTGGTTGGAGAAGCTCTTCCTGCTTCCGGCAGCATCCTTCCTGTTGCTGGCATCTTGAGGTCCCTGTTCTCTCACAGGATTCTCCTTGTTGCTGTCTTTGTTGTCCTTGCGATCGAGCACATCACTGCTCTCAGATGCCGTCTCCCACTCCTCGTTACCCACCTCAGATGAGTTCTGTTTACTGAGCTGGGGCTTCTTGGAGGCGGGTACGGAAGCTGCTGGTGGGCGCGAGGAGGATGACGAGGTGCTGGTGGTGCGACCTCTGGAACGTGGAGTGCCACGGACCCCTGAACTCCCTCCACGTGTTGCAGCCTTATGGGCAAAGCGAGGGGGCACCTGCTGGTGACCCTTCCTATAACACACAACATAACGTGATACATCCTGCACAAGTCTCCACGTCACCACATTGCCCTACAGCCACCAAAAAAGAAGAAGCTGATTCTAATGTCAATACTATGCTACTTAAGAGACAAATCATATCATCATGTTCTTTACATTACACAATGAACCCAACAAGGAGTGCCTCACCAGTTGTCTCTATCTCTGCTACTGCTGTGAGAGTTCCCATGCCAGATGTTCTCTTCGTGACCTGACTGATGTGGTGGCTGACCAAACCCACCAGAGTAGCGGGGTGGAGGCTGGTAATCATCTCCCCTCTGCTGACCTCGCCCACGACCTCTACCACGACCTACATCACATTTATAAATACATCACATTTATAAATAAAATACAAAATTTGCTCCAGTATTGAGCAACCCATAGAAGTCCTCCAGGACAAAAGATTCTAGAGCTGTAAGATGATTGATGTGAATACAACGAGAAGAGAACAAGAGAACAAACCTCTGGATTGGGAATCAGAATTGCGTTGGGGGTAATCAGAGCTGTCTGACCGCTTGTTAGAACTAGAATTCCTTGAGCCTCTTCCACGAGAAGGACCACGACTAGAAGGAGGATGTTCCTCCGCAAGGGAGTCACCTTTCTCCTCCATTACCTCATTAGCCTCATCCTTACGCTCCTCTGAAGAAGCCACATGATTGTCTGATTTGGTGGCAGGAGCTGTGAACGTGTTGTCAACACTGTGGTTGCCTGTGGTGTCTGGGGTGGGCGGAGCATCGCGATTATCATTCTCCTGTGGCTTGGTTTTATCAGCAGCAGGAGCAGGAACAGCGAGTACGGCAGGAGCTTGATTAGGCAGTACCCATGGTGACTGCTGTGGGGCCTGTTGAGGCACGTCTCGTTCACTGCTACGCACACTTCCTGACCCACGAGAGCTACCTCGCCCACGGGACCCTCCACCACCACGCACAAACTGTCTGCTCGAGGATCCCCGACCCCGGCCTGATGACCGATGATCACGCTCATCCCACTCACTGCGATTCCTGCCACGATTGGATCGTTCGTCATCTCGCATCCTCTTTGATGGAGGCCTGTCTTCAACTTTATCAGGCCTGGCAGAGTGATTGTCTCTCGGGGGACGGTTCTCCCTCTGTGGCTGAGGTTGCCTGTCTTTATTACTGCTCACTGGTTTATTCTTGTTCCAAACAGATTCAGTGGCTTTGGGAGGAGGGCCGGCATTTTCCTCCTTGCGACCTTCCACCTCTCCTTTGTTCCTCTCAGAAGGACCAGTGTTCCGTTCATTACTCTCATTGGATGGAGGGTTTGATTTGTCACCTGAATCACGTTTGGGACCTCGTGGTTTGTCTCCCATATCCTGCTTGCCACCTCGGTTGCGGTCTCGTGTGGAAGTCCTCGTACGATCCCCTTTATCCCTCTGACTCCTATTGCGATCTTTATCCTGGGGCGACATCTCCCCCGACTCCACACTTTTCACCTCATTTATCTTTTCTGGCACATTCTTCCTGCAACACAATGTCTAACTCATTAATCATCTAAATCAAAGATCACATAATCCTATAGAACATCTGCATATACGAATGCTCAGGAGAATTACAACATGACCAACCAGACAGACTTCTGATCCTGGTTTTCAGCGATTGTATCTGGGGGTCTGCGACGTCCATCTCTATTTCCCTGACCATCACGAGGACCATCATGACTGGTCTGACCGTCACGGTTACCCTCATTACTCCTCACACTGTCACGACTACCAGACCTTCCAGACCGACCCTCTTGCTCCCTCCTAGGTGGGGGCTGAAGGGCAGCAGGTGCTTGCTGAGAGACCGGAGGCTTTTGGCGTGATTCTGCCTGAGGGGGCTTGACATCCTCCTCTTGTGGGGTGGTTGGGTGAGGTCGTTTGAGGGAAGTGAGGTTACTACGAGGTGGAGGGTTCTGCTGGGCTGTCTGATGAGGGATGGGCTGAGGGTAAGAGTGACCTCCTCCACCACCTGTAAATACATACACAGCAAATTCCATGATGATATCATTTGAGGTTAAGGAAACTGGACGTATTGTTCAAAACAATTATCCATCAAAAAGACCATTAACCAAGTTTAGGGTTCCATCTCAACAACATAGTTGGAATAATGCTATGCGTTGGTCAAGAGATAAACAAAAAACATTCAAGGGTGTTTATGCACTTACGTTTGCCCTGCTCAGGCACTTGGAAGTAAGAGCGTTCATCAATGTCCTCCTCCAGAGATTTGGTGTTGCCCCATCTCCTCCCACCATCACGACTACGACCTTTCTTATTATCACCTCCTCGACTGCCTCCTCTCCTATCTGCAGAGGAACCTCCGGATTTCTCAGAAGAGGAACCACGACCTCTGGTCTCTTTGTCACGAGGCCCACGCCCATCTAAAGAGCGTTTGTGGTCATTCCATGGATCTCTGTCCTCTGATTGGTCTGTAGAGGGAGCAACTTTCCGTGGCCGCTCTTCCTCCTCCTCAGCACTACACCAGCACAACATAACATTAGATGATGCTATCATTCACTTGGTCTGTTGGGCTGACAATCTCATCATCGTTGAGAAGCATCTCTCCCACAGTAACGATGTACTCACCTGGGTTCTCTATGATAAGGTGCTTTCTTCTGCTCAGCCTTGTCCTGCTGTGGTCGAGTGTTAGTTGGTGGAGAATCAGTCCACCGATTACTATCAGAGTCCTGCCGAGGTGGGCGTGCTGGCCGTGTCTCGTACTCATCATCATCGGCCGACCGGGAAATGACACTGGACAAAACAGAACAATACATGCAGATAACTCGATGTAATATTCCTTGTAAGTCTGAATCTAGATCTTCATAGTGCATCCATGAGATGGCACTTTGGTGAAACAGTTAGCAAAACAAATCCTTATCTGACATGACCAAGTAGAATATTTTACGATGGGACAGTTAAGTATGACCACCAGTGATTGGCCGATGAAAAGTCTTCATTCAAGACAGGTCACAGATAGTGCAAACATCATGTGGTCAAGGAGCACTGAAGTTGGGAAGAACCTATGTGGATTTACTCACTGACTCTCTCCCCGGTAGCCACCACCCCGCACCTTCTCGTGATCCGCTCCATCACCCTTGTAATGCTTGTCGTGCAAATCAACCGGCTCGCGACTCTCGTACATCTCTCGTGAATCATACACTTTTTCCCGCGAATCAAATGTCTTGCTATCCCGGGAATCAATCAGTTTCTCACGAGAATTGTAACGCTTGTGATGCGTTTCATGTTGCTCCCGATTGTCGTGTTTCTCTCGCAAATCATGGCTCTCATAAGAGTCATGTACATCATGAGAATCATACTGATGGCCGTGAGAATCATAGGAATCATTAGGTCTGGCCTTTTCACGAGAATCATATCCATGGTGTGCATCAAAGGGCTTATCCCCCGATTTGAAATCACTGTAGGATTCTGAACTCTTGTCACGGGAGTCATATCCACGATCTTGTGGCTCGTAGCTGCGGTCTTCATAGACAGGTTTATCCCGTGATTCCTGTCTGTAATAGGGCTGCTGAGCAGGTGCCCCTCTCGTCCTCTCCTCCCAACCTGTGACACACATGCCGAGTAGTTCAACATACCGCGTGTTAACAGGTACTCAGCATGGGCAAGAAGTCTGTGGACATTTGCAAAGCTGCTGGAACACCACCAAAACAACATATCCAACCTTCCAACTCATCCTCCATGAACACCAGAGAAAATGTGAATCCAGAGGAAAAAACCTTTAGACCATGAAGCATCCAACCTATATTTCACCTGCCTGTTTGCAGTAAGGAGTGAGAAGAGGTGGAGCTCACCTGAGCCTGGGAACTGGCTGCGATAGAACCTCTCACATGGCTCGTCTCCGCCCTCAGAGTAGGCACGACGTAACAGCGGTGGTCTCATCGACACACCTTCACACACAAATGCCTCACTCATATCTACCCCATGTTGCTATGATTGCCAAATACTACTACACTCACAACAGCTTCAAGCAAACACACTGCTCAATACTACTATCCTCATAGCAGATCCAAGCCAAAAAAAATCTGATGCACCTGACGGATTTCTTGCTACAAAATACTAATAACAAAAAATGGGACTAATAACAATGGACGGCGACAAAAAGCTCATGCAAAATGAAGTGAAGCCGACAAAAACTAGCTCTATATACCAAAGAAAGACACAAGCACTACAACCAAGAAAGTAAGGAAGATAATACTTCCACAGATCCACACAACCACAGTAACAAATCTCCTCAGGGAACCAAGACACACACACACACACACACCAAAATAACAACCTGAAGGATAAAAAAAATATATCCCAAAACAAGAGAAATATTGGACCCAAACATAAATAAAAACAAAACGAAATGCAAACAACATTGATTCAATAGCTTGAGTAAATTGAAACATATACATTTAGGAGTGATGTAGATTTGTGTTTACCTGCAGGTGGGGCGTCTACATGTGGACTCCTGCTGCCATGTGCTGGCTGCTGCTGCTGCTGGGGCGGAGAGAAGTGATCTGAGAAGCCCCACTGAGACTGGTGACCTCCACCGCCCCCTGATGATGGTCCCTGTGAACCGGGACTGCCCTCGCCTCGCTCGTACTGCTGTTGCTGCTGCTTCTTCTGCAATCTCGGCGGCAGCACGCGGTTCTTATTCTACAGGACAGAATCAAGCCATCATTATCGCGTTCTCATCAAGAATAAACCTCCCAGATATTCGGAGCTTGGCATCTAACCAGAAAATAACTATGTTGAAGTTTATAAGACAGCTCCCGGTTTCATAAGGCTTGATGGCAAGCATGCTGATGAGACACACCTGAGGGTACTTGTCTCTGGGAGGACCAGGTCGTTCTCGGTCACTGCCATCGTTCCTGCTACTAGTATGAGCTGGCGGCGGGGGTGTGGCATCTCGCGTGTGCTCCCCATCCCCACCATCCTGTGACCCACTCTTCCTCGAGTGCAGTTTCTCCTCGAGACGTCGTAGTTTTTCGGCGGCAGCAGCACGTCTCGTCTCCTCCATCTTCCTCTCCTCCTCCTCTCGTCGCTTCTTCGCTCTCTCCGCGATGTTCACCTCTTTATTGCGCTGTTCGCTGGCCTTGACCCACTGCTCATCCTCGTCACCAGCTTCAGTCACATTGACAGGTGGTGTTTGCATGTTGCCTGGTGGAGGACCGCGTGGACGCTAACACAGCGTAAAAAAAAAGTTTAATATCAAGATATCATAACTAACCAGTCTGCACAATCCAACAATTCACATAATTATGAGGACTTACTGGCCCAGCTGCTGGGTGGTGAGGCATCCTGAACTGGGGTGGATAGCCCATTGGTGGTCCTCTGTGGTCAAATGGCATTCGCATACCCTACATCACATAGAATTAGGTTAGAAGCAAATCTCATTGCAGAAGAATAATAAAAATGTGGTTCTTACCTTCACAATATAATGTTTTAAGTGCCTTTACCTCCATTCCATGACCTGCCATTGAAAATCCAGGAACTCTTGCCATCCAAGCTTCTTTGGGCAAACCCTGTGAAATAGAAAAGATTACTTGAACATTAAAAACCCATGAAAACAGGACAATAAATGAAAATATTTGCCGTTTGAAGAAACACATGCCTGGGGCCTTGACATATTTGGTCCTTGAGGCATTCGCTCCTCTTCCTCTCCATCTTGACCTCCTTTCCCACGACCCTCCATGCCTCGACCTCCCTTCTCTGGATTCCACGATCTTTCCATCTGACTAGCCCAGTCGCTTCGATACTGGTCACGATTGTCAGAGTCATCACGCGGACTCCGACTGTTGCGGTCAAGTCTCTTTTTGTCATTATCTGACTTCCTAAGTTTACAGAAATGCATTTTCACGTCATGAAATAGCATACATATCAGGGAATACAAAAGGAAAATACCAGATAAACATCATTTATTAAATTAAAGACCATTATAAGGTATTTATAGATGGAGGATGATTTGTGATTTGATCAAACAACAAAATTAAAATCTAGCACATAATTTGATCAGATCACAGGCGAACAAGTTATTAATTTACAATAACATTTAAGGTCTCCATACTTACTTGTCATTTGCATCTTCATCATCTGAGAAAACCAGCTTCTCACTGTTACACAAATCATATTGGTGGTATTAATCCATGGACCATAAAGCAAATCAAATGTCAACAACTAAGATATTTCATATGATCATAAAATTCATTCAAAAAATATTAATCACGAGACCATATAAATCAATGAAGTTTCCTGTCAGATATCAATGACACAGTAGATAAAACTAAATGAACCCACCTGTAATCGATATCACCCTGGGCACCTGCCCATCCACCGCCATCATTGCCATCATTTTTAAGCAACTGCTCAAACTCCTGTAGATCTTCATCTTTGACAATTGCAGGCCTCATATCCACCTTCCTCCCCATACCTTCATCTTTACCACTGCCTCCCATCATTGGAGGTCCAAAGCGTGGTGGGCCGAACCGAGGGTCTCCAGGGCGGTACTGGAATGGAGGACCAGGTATGGGGCCTCCTCGGAAATTAGGTGGGAAAGGTCTTGGTGGAAAGGCTCCCCTTGGCCCAAACATCTGTACAGACATGTCCCTTTTACAGCAATGTCCCTTTCACATCTATTTAATTATCTTAGGTGGGTAAATGCTACTATACACTTTATTTTACCACAAACACTAACAAGAATCGACACTTTAAGGTAAACAAATATAACAACAAGGATTGAATCTGCTTTGAATTAATTTAGCAAATTGAACAAAACCCAGCGACGTGTGCAACTTACGTAAGGTGGCATCATGCCCCCTGCTCCTCCAGGGAACTGTTGCATCATGGGACCTCCTGGTATGGCAGGATGAGGGTGTCTCTGAGGGGGTGCTGGCATGGGTGCCCCTCCACTGCTGACAGGCTGTGGTGGGGGTGTAATAAGAGCTGGTGATGGCGAGCTCGTCTGTGTGGTTGATGCTGCAGCTTCACCCTCCTGCTGCTGCTGGGCAGCCCCCCGTCCACCCCCCTCCCGCCAGCTCCCAACATCTACACAACACAAGTCATCCGCCAGAAATGTTTACAACACTTTTTAAGCAGGATTGAAGATAAAGGGAAAGTTAAATAATGTCGTTTCAGGATTATTTTACCCTCCGAATATGCATCTAAACTATAAAACAATGCATGAGTGTGGATACATGTATAAATGGCTGGCCCTTTAGCAGTGTAACCTCAGTCTTTATGAATCGCCACACTAGGTGAAACCATGTATTTCACATATTCATCCTAAAGACTCACTCTGCGGCCTTAGACTTGGCCCTGGCCCATACTGTGCCTCTTTGCTTTCTTCCTCCTTCCTTGGCGGTGGCGGGAGGCTCTTCTCTGCCTCGCCACCAGAGGGCCCCAAGCTGGGAAATTCCTCTTGAAAAAATGGGGATTTCTGGTCGACCAGTCCACCTGGAAGAGATCAACACTATATGTTACCCTAGTACATCCAAGCAGAGCCCAATAATGCAGGGGGAGTTCTGATCGACCACCCGCGTTTGGGTGATGGAAAGTTGTCTTCATTCAAGACATGTCACAGTCAGTGCAAATATCATTTAGTCTTACATGGAGACGGAGAATGCTGTAACATTAGGTCGAAAAAGCAGTACCTTGATTTCTGGCGCCTGAAGTAACGCTGCTCCACAATAGCTTTGTAGCTCCATTTGCCCCTGAACTTGTACGATGTACCTGACCTCCTTGCGATGTCTAAAACAAAATCAAATAATACCATAGAACCCAACGTTACTTTAAATGTCATATCTAAGTGCAGACATAAGAAATCGTACATTCCACCATATAAAAAAACGACGAAAATGATTTCATTATTTATTGACCATCATTGATCGGGTGATGGAAAGTTGTCTTCATTCAATTTACGTCACAGAGAGTGCCAAAATCATATGGTCACAAGGCATTGATATTTGAAACACCATTTGATCAAGCCAATATGTTCATAAACATATCCAAAGTTTGTTTTCCAGACAACAACATGGACGTATTGCTCATAAACAATAGCAAGCCTAAATTAAAAAATGCTCTAAAAGATTTGAAAAATATTTTGTGGGGTTTATTGGGATTCATGTGACCCAAAAAGAAATGAGGTATGTTATGACCATAAACTCAAGATGCAGTAAATGACCATCAGCTTATCAAGGTAACAACAAGCACATGAAGACCCATTATACTGACCTCTATTTGTGTGTGCTGTTGTTGTTGTTGTGCTGTTGCTGTTGCTGCTGCTGCTGCTGTGGTTGCTGTTGTTGAGAGGGAAGATGCTGTGATGTGCCCGGCTGCGGCTGCAACAATGGCTGCCGATGTAAACTGCCCCCTGCACTGCCCCCGTTGTTGGTGTTGGTCTGCCCCGTCGATGATGTGCTGCTCACTGATGCTGTCGATACTGCTGATAAGGTTGCTGAACTGATGTTCGGAGTGGCTGGCTTGCTCACAGCATTCGCAACTACTGCCCCGGTTGCTGATGCTGGTGCTGTCGGTGTGGTTCCGGCTGCTTCGTTCTCCTGCTCTACCCATCCTGATCACATCATCCATTGTATCAATAAGTACCACATATGGTTTAATGGGATACCAACACTTCAATGTTGTTACGTTGTCACTCATGGTTACAGAAATATGGTTTCTACCCAGAGTGAAACACTTCTACTATGAGGTGAAAATGGAAGGTTACATATGCAGAATGCAAATAACCTTGACCTAATGACTGGTGACATCCCATTGTGTCCTCACAAAACATGGCATAATACTGAATGCAAATCCCAATGTATTGAAAATGAAAGTATATGTTACAAAATCACTGATGAAGCTAGGTGAACCATTCCATACCTGATCCTCCGCTTGGAACTAAGTTGATGTTCGGGTCGTTTCCACAATGTTCACTCTTCAGACTCGGGAGATGGGCGGGCGGTGGCATCCGTCGGGCGCTCCCCACTTTACCCAAGCTCTGCAATCCATGTTTAGGTGCTGGACCTAACAAAACACACTCATACTCTTACATGCTGAATAGCTCAACAAGACCATTGTAGCACAGATAGAGGTTTGCAGCTGTCATCACTGTGGGTGCAGGTTAGGGCAAATGTACAAATGACCAACACAAAATTATGACATGTCCAGGGCTTGAATCACCAACTCAGAGCCAGGTAGAATGACAGCTGATGAGAAACGAATAAAAGCAATAAAAACCCTTAAGTGTGTATTTAACAATAAAACTATCAGAACAAATTCAAGAGGTGGACAGAAGTTGCTCAACCAAACAAGGACTTACCGGTTGTCTTTTGTTGAGAGTTACTGGAACCTTTATATATGGTATTGATGTTGATCGAGGTGTACTTTCCCTTAGGTTTGTCCCCCTTCGTAGCTAGCCCAGAGATCGCGGACATCGTGTCGGCGCGCTCATTGACGTGATCTTTCTGCTTACCCGGAGAACGGTCCCTGCTCTACCTACAGACACACAAGTTAACAAATACATGATATCTTGACCGACTCAAATAATGAATATCTTCATTCACATCACAGATGAACTGAATCAAATATATAACAAATTCGTAATATCAAGATTGGTAGAGATTGAATAGTTTTCTCCGAACTGTTGTTTTTGTAGGTTACAAAAAACAAATAAGGGCACTTGTGAGCAAAAAATGAAGTGTTTCTGAATGAGGGTAAGGATACATAAAAACACAGGCTGTATATCCATGTGTAAAACAAATATAGGATGGCAAACCATAGGCTTTTATAATGTTATGCATCACTTAAACGGCATAATTCATACAACAAAGACACGTGCCCATTGTACTAAATGAAACAAGAATTTCACCTCAATTCTACATTTGTTCCACGTGTAGTTGCATATATATATATATATATATATATATATATATATATATATATATATTGCAGTCGATTCTTGAAATGGTGTAAATGAATAAAGAAATCGAAAGTAGTTTTGTGTAAATTGGTTTGTCCTCAATCATCTGATCACAAATAACTAAATAGTGTACATTACACATTATTTCATGTTTCATCAGGATTAAGACAAATTATTACCACACTTAATAGCTAGAGGACTGGGCTAACATGCATCGCCGTAAAGACGGGAGGCTCACATTCTAGATTATTGCCTAATGTTATCTGTATTCTACAAGCTTACATAAACTCTACCTGCAAAAACCTCTAAGGGTGTTACTATACAATGGTGTCATGATGCAGCCATTCTCCTGAATAAACTTGCCAAAGACCTGTCTAGTAACGGACTTATTTTGAAATAGGGGTTTAGTTATTCTGAGGTGATGCCAATGGGCATTCATTGGAAATTTTAAAGAGAATTCGCAACATTTGTTTATGCATATGCAACTTCTATTCAAAAGCGATTATGACTATGAAACCAGTACGCCAAAGATCGAAAACAAATACGACAATGATAAATTTCGAGGTTAATACAGCATTCTTGCGATCGGTAGGAAATAAACTGAGGAATGCGTAGTTTGTTTCAACATGAAGTAGATTCAGAAAACTGCGTTGACAACTGAAGTTCATCGGGGGTATTTTGTTGCATTCTTAGTTTCTAAAAGATTATACGAGATTATAGGTAGATAACTCATAACTTAAGAAGATAATGCACCAAATGAGATACCAATCGCAAGCAATTTGTGGTCAATTCAAGATTTTAAACAACAGTTAGGACCGATGTTCTTGTCCCTACTTGACAATAAACTACACAAAAGGAAAATATTCCATACATTTTGTGTATGTATTCTATCAATAAGACTAATAAATATGTACTCACAGCGGTCCGTCCGATTGGGTAGAATTCCAAGAAGAATCCAAATAGGATCAAATACGTCCGGAGGGACGGATGAACGTCGATTTTTTTTCCGATTTGCTGGCACAGAAACCCACCTTTTCCGATAGCCAATATGGCGTTCTCTGATATGCAAATAGCACTTTAATAATGATGTCACCGATACCACAATGCACTGCGTTTCCTGGTTGCAAGAAGCGCATTTACGCGTTATGATTTACTTTAGCGGAAAGTGAAATTTAAAGGCAGCTTGAGTCTTTGAAAAGTTTAAAAAAGACTGGGATCATATTTTGGCCTTCTTCCAAAACTTTAGATGTTGAAATTTCATGCACTCCAGTTAGTCGGAAGATTAGCACAAATGCGTGACCAAAGACAGAAAGCGTAACGTCAAAGAACGTCGTGTGGAAAACTATCAATCATCATAACGATTTCTGAATAAGGGTCTTGGACGAAAATATTTAATGCACACCCAACGCTTAGTCAAGGTCCCCTAGCCTGATGACTGCGGGCGCTCTTTACATGTTACTGATATTCAATAGTCTCGCCTTCTAGGGCGAAAAGCGTAGCGGAACCCCTGGAGTCTGGGACGCAGACTACCTAACGTTATTTCACTATTTTCCCTGCCAAAAGTATCTGGGTGATACAGAAGATGCAAAATGGTTTTTCAGGACACATAGTCGCTATCGCGTCCGGACAGAGGTGTTCCGCAATTCCCGCTATCAGCCTGGAACCGGGTGCCTGCATATTCTGGTGACCCAAGCCCTCAAAATGATACGAATACCGCCTGAACTTCAAAATCAACAGGGGTCCCCCAATATTGCTATACAAGATATAAGCTTTCTTAATAAACAGACATACTTTAGATTTACTCTTGTCATATTCACCCTCCCCTCCCAGATATTTCTCGAATGGTACTGATAAAAGGCGTGAATGAGCCAAATCAATCTTTCTCAGAGACGCGCAGTCACACTATGCAGTACAGGCATTTGGATACCGGCCGGCCAATGCAAATCCCTGCTCTATGCAGCACTGTCCATCGAGAATATACGATGAGGGTCATTATGATAGATAACCATTATGATGCAGTCATGTCAAAGCGAATGCAGCACCTTCTTCACTGTAAGCTATAGGAGGCTGCTGTATCTCTGGTTCAAGTGGACATTCGAAAGCCATCCCACCCTTCTAGACACCATTGCGCAAAAGCCCTTGTCAAATAGTTAGAAATAATGTTTACATTTAACCCCAATGCATTAATTTTTATTGCATATAAATATTAAAATATATATATATATATATAGATGTGTGTGTCTTTGTGTGAGTCTTTGTATGTTTGTGTGTGGGGTGAATGTGTGAGTGTGTGTGTCTTGATGTATATATATATATCCATATATCCATATATATATTAATATATATATATATATATATATTTATATATAGAATATAGATAATACTTAAATATATATGTATAAATATGTATATATATATATATATATATATATATATATGTATGTACATATATATACATATATATTTAAGTATTACATATATATTTATGTGTTTATGTGTGTATGCGTGTATGCGTGCGTGTGTGTGTGTGTGTGTGTGTGTGTGTGTGTGTGTGTGTGTGTGTGTGTGTGTGTGTGTGTGTGTGTGTGTGTGTGTGTGTGTGTGTGTGTGTGTGTGCTTTTGTTTTACGTCTTTTGGTTGTATTGTCTTTTGGGTTTTCCATCTCTCCCCGACACTATTGGTGGCCAGGTAAAGGACGGGACTGACTTAAGTGGACGTCGTTGGTGATCAGATAGTCAAGGTCCCCTGGCCCCTTGGCTGCGGGCCCTGTTTACATGTTAATGATATTCAATACTCGCGCCTAGGGCGAGAAGCGTAGCGGAACCCCTGGAGTCTAGTGACCAGACGTCACGAGTATTTCCACAATGTCACTGCAGCATTGAGATAAACACTTCCTCTGTTTATTACTCACATTATCTGTGAGGTTTTATGGACTGCAGGCAGCTCAATTACCAAACCAAAAAAACATTCCTCATTTTGGAGCTCGTAGCTACGCTTAGTGGGCTTAATCGCGCCTCCTCCCGTGAAAATATATGAACACGTCACCTGTGAGCAACGAGGTGCTTGTCTCTTTAAAACCTATGTAATTCTCTGATAAATTCGGAGGTGTGGTCGTCTCGACCAATCAGAAGACTCCATAACAGACGACGAGCCCCGAGACGTTGGATCAACAGTTCCATGTGCTATTGTTGATTTCATAACAGCGCCACTTGATGACGGGCGCGTGTTTCATTCATTTTCATACTCACCGTACAGCTGCACGAACATATCGTACATAGATTCTACGTTATTGAGCTGAACATGAATGGTGACTTGACTCAGCCACCTAGAACGCCGCTTTCGCGTTTTCCGAGTTGAGGATTTTCGCAACGGATATTGCTCTATTCGAGATCGAACATCGATGAGCCAGGCAATCCGCACTTGCTTCTTGTTTTATTTTGTAAATCACACATTTAACCTTGTACTGTTACTTTAATGAGTTAAATTCCCTGATATAAAATTCATCCACATCTTACCAGTTTGTATGTCATCATGTGAAACATGCTTGCCCTATTCGTCATTGACTGACAGCTTTGAGCTCTGAATTCATCCACAGGGATTTGCATTGGCCCGGTCGCAGCGACCTTCTATACATACAGAAAGTTCGGTATGTAAAGAAGGTAGCGGCGGCCGGGCCAATGCAAAACCAAGTGCATAAATCAATACATGCAAATGCTAGAAAAATACAATGCAAATTCAATAACAACAAACAATAACACTGATGGTAAGCTTCTATAGACATGACGGCATATCTTGATGACAAGCGCCGAACACAATATTGGCCATGACATGTTATCTTTAAACGTTTTGGACAGATTCAGTGTTTTCCAACAATCCATTGTTGGTTCTTTGAACCTGTTGCCACGGTGCAGTTGATCAGCTAATAAGCGGCCGCAGCTGGTTGACAGGAGTGTACAGATGTATCAGCTAAACCTTAACTTCAAGACGCACCACAGCTGGCCCTAATGATGCCGAGGAGTGGCGAGGCAGGCGATGGTAGACCGTGTATTATTAGAAACGCCTGATGCTTGCTGAATAAAAGCGGAACGCCTTCACAAATATCATCATCAATAACACATCTAACCCCGCCCACTCCGCACATACACACTCTCTCGTATCCGGCCAAGTTTAACACAGCTTGGGAGAAAAATACACACGGCGAGCTGTGGTTAGCATAGATCTAGGGCGGACGGAGAAGCCAGAAAAGTGTTCTCAATAACCATTCCCCGAATAAGTGGCCCTTGCCTTGTGTGTATTTTGACTAGAGTCCTAAATCTACATATCTACTCAAGCGAGGAACTCGGAAGGTCCCGTTGATGCCACTTGAGCCTTCTGTTATCTGTGGCCAATAGAAACCACGTGACAACAGACACTACGCTCTTTAAATTTGGGTGGCTGACAAGAGAGAGTTGAAACTTTTCACGGTTAACAAACAGGGAAGAAGTAAGAGACTCGGGGAGAAAATCACTGATACTACGTAAGTGATTTATCAACCACCTTTTCAACATTTATATTGTCAATACACATATATTCAGAAATAATAAAAATCGACGATTCCGATCTTTGATATATGCGTCACACCCACTGCGCGTCACGCATTGGCAGCTCCTTATAATGCCAAGGAATTTCCACTCATGTCTGTGCATATGAAAAACATCGAAATTGCTAGTTATCAGAATTGGTTCTGCAAATGAGCATTATCAAGTCATTTAGGATGGCGTGATTATTCTGTTATCGTCACCAACCGAAATTACCTCAACACATCATGTGCCTGTCAAAGACACGTAAATTCAAACTGTTTCTGTGTTGCATGAAGTGGTATATTCGCCGCAGGTGAGATGAGGTTTTTTTTATTATAAGAAGGTGCTGGGTTTTTTTTTCTCATATGTTGGTGCGGATGTCTCGTTTCGAATCCAGAACATCCGTCTATATAGCATCTGTCCGTGGAACATTAGTGATTCTGAGTAGCTCTGTTGAACCAAGAGGAGCTTGCGCTCTCTCTCAAGGGAGTACCAGATCGACTGTTGGTCTGTTGGGCTAATTCTGAGGTTGTCCCCGAGTGGGCAAATGACAAGCGATGTTACCCTGAAATATGATTTGTCAAAAAACAGCGATAATTCACAAAACACAAAAAAGAACCGCGCTTCTTGAGCCGTTGCTATGTATTTAATATGTCTGATATGTTGACAGGAGAAATTCTGCATCAGAAGATTCCGAGGAGCCAAAGCCCGCGGAAAACCAGGACGAAGCAGACGACAACGATATGGGTCAAGGTGAAGGTAGCGGCGCGGCCGACATTTGTCCCGGCATTCTATGGGCCATTCTCTGGTTCCTCATCCTGATCTTTATCGGCTGGCCTGTTGGCTTCTTCATGGCCTGGTTCTACGTGCTCTTTCTCCCGTTCACAGCCTGTATCAGCCCATGCAAGGATGTTTGTGAGGCGATACTAAAAATTGTGCAACTTCCCCTGACATGTGCTGAAAAGATGGTTGGGATGGAGGCGTTATGTTAAACCAGGCAGCCATTTAACTCAGTGTTTATCACCATGACAGCAGTTGCTACTAACATCTAATAAGTGTGTTAGAATATATACACTTGCTGTAAATTATCACAGCTGATGGTTCTTAAAAATCAACAACTCATTTGGAATGTTTGTATTAGTCACCATGTATTGGACCAGCCTAAGGATAAATTATATATGTACGTTATGATACTGGTACCTGGTTGTAATCCCATGATGATTTTTTTTAAACTTTTTAATCACAGTTGATCACACCTTGTGTTTTGTGTGGAAGAAAATACTTTTTAATAATAGAAATAAAAAAAATTCTTTGTTATCATTTATAACATTCCGTGTTTTAAATTTGGAGAAAATGCGGAAACAAAGTATGTATAGCATTGCCGTGACTATATGTCAGTCATAGATATAGACTTAAATATTAAGCTTCAGACACAGGTGCATCCAAGAGGTAAAATGACTAACGCAACTTTTTAAACGAAAAAAAACCCCCCAACACAACGACCACAACGTAACTATTTCGCGCTGCCCACGATGACAGACAACACCCGTTATGATTACAAGAGATCATGACGTGACTATTTCTGAGTCAAGCCACCCTTCACCGACGTTCTCATTGGGAAATGATGATGGTGAAAATTACTTCAGTTTTGTCTTCTTCTTAGAATTACTGGCTTGATCATTTTTTCTTTTTCCCTGATTGGCTGCCACCGAGTTGTTTTCTGCAAAAATAATAATTTACATATCACATTAACAAACTGTACTGCCCCAGAATATGACTTACTGTAATGAATACACCTTACATCCTACTTCAGTCAGTAATATAGCAGTACGTTAAGTTTTCGACACAGTTTACACATCAATGAACTGGTCAAATGACAATCAGACCACAGCAAATACGACTGTATACAGATACTTTTGACAACACCCACTACACACCTTGCTTGCTGGCCCCATAAGCTTCAGCCATACGCTTGATATTCAGCTGTCTGGCTTTGTCATGGTCTACAATAGGCCTGGGGTAATCTTCCCCGATGATGCAACCCGCTGCTTTCTGAACCCCTAAGGAAGCTGTCCACGGCTCATATATATATTGAGCTGGAAACTTCTTTAGCTGTGGTAAATACTTCCTGTGAAAAGGATGACAGAACAAAATTAATTTGTGTCAAAATTTTTGAATCTTTGCGATGACCTCCATGACATTATGATATAAGTCACCTGATGTAATCTCCTCGCTTGTCAGTCTTCTTACCAAATGCCACAGGGCTGTAGACACGGAAGTATTGGTGAAAGAAGGCACTAGCGCTCAACCACATCCAGTTACCAGCATTCAAGCTCCAATCAGCATCCAACAGCAGCTCATCAAACACCTGTATATCAAACCAAAAGACAATTACAGATGCTGCTGAGACAGGTTGCTATGGTGATCAATAATCAAAGCATCCCCATTTCAGTTCTAAATGGGATGATGATGTGTGATTATCATCACCTAACTACACCCTAATCAAATCTCTGGTTTGATAAGAACAACACTCATTACAGTAGGATTTGAGACAAAATTAACTACTGGGGTGAAACGCTACTTTTAACATGAGATATGATCGGTGTAGCCTTGATCCTGGTGATGTGTTACCTTCATGCCCTCCTCCCAGCTGATCCAGAGGTCACCGCGGGTCAGGAAGCAGGCGACGGCGTGACGCGCCAGATGATGGATCCATCCTTCCTGTCTCAGCTGTGTCATGATGGCATCGATGAAGGGGTAGCCCGTGCGGCCCTGTAGAGCAGGTCACTCTATGTACGTCATCGACCAAAGAAATCAAATAGCTAACTATCACTAACTATTATGGCATCCTATTGCACAAGATTAGGCAATCCCCAAACTCCTCTCAACTGTCTGATGCGACAAGAAGCAATGAGCAGCCATGCATGGCCTAGTCATAGATTTCAACATTAAGCAGCCTCTACACTACCACCCCAGCGGACATTCTTCGTTGATTTTCGGTATGATTTCTAACCAATCACCATTGCCAGCAGCAGGAGTCCCTACCTGTGTCCAGGCATCAAGCCACTCCTGATTATGCTGCCAGGGTATCTGTCGACATATTCTGTTCCCCTGCATGCGGTCAAAGTTAGGTGTGTTGGCGCCTACAACGTAGAAGAACTCACGCCATAGCAGCTGTCCCTCTAGAGACACTGGAGGCTGGCTGTGCTGTTAAACACAGTATGTTTTAGTTAGCTGAGGCAAGGGCGAAATTTCCTTTGCCAATAAAACAGATATATTGTCATTCTAAGTCTTGTGACAACGTTCCTGTGTTGAAAGCCTTAAAAGCAAAGTTCAGTTGTGGTGTTAAATGTATATATAGCATGTTTGGATGGTGAAGGTAGAAAGACTGAGATACGCATATTGAAAAGAGTTGGAAATCTGAAATTAACCGGAGAGATGCATTTGAAACTAACCTTAGACTTGGCATAGACCTCTTTTAGTTTAACATAGAAGAGGCGTGGAGAGAGGCATCCAAACTTCAGGTACGGACTTAACACGGTGGTACTGGGAGCTAGTGTGTTCGGCTCAGTCTTCGGCTTCTCGAACTTACAAATCCATTCCTGAAGGAGACATCATGCAATCATAACGTAGCTAGTCATATTTAGATTAAGCACATTCTTCATCATCAGCTTGGGAATTAAATTACCTCACATCTGAACACAGCCATGTATAGTCACAAATGTGAAGTCACAAAAAAAGAATTGAGAGAGCTGATATAAACTCACAGTTTTCTTGATGCATAGCTCCATGCGTTGAAGGGCATGTGATTCCCCGCCCGGGTAGAGGCACTCACCGCAGTCAGTGGAGGACTTACCCAGATCTTCCAGGGTAGGAACTCCATAGCGAGAGTCATGATCATCGTCCACAGGCAACATTACACCTGTAGAGAAGCAAGGAGGTGATTCATTATAAATAAGCCTTATTCCATAGTCATAATTTTCCTTATTTATATAAGTCATGAATCTTACAGTATCCATCATATTTTTATACAACACTTTGCATCAGAGACATACCATCCAGGGTATCCAATGAGAGTGTTGGACATGGTTTGGGTGGAGGTCCCAATTGAGACAGGATCTTTTGACAAGCCTGGTAGGTTAAGGGAGGTTTTCCTCCATTACGTGCAGCCACCCTGTTCGTCACACAATAATGTTAGATGCCTTTAGAGGAAGATCTTGATTGTTGAACAACAGGTGCTCTGGTGCTGATTACAGGTAAATTTTCACAGGACCTCAAGATCTTGTTCAGGACATTGGAAATTTGGATCATTGATGTTTCAGCTATACATCTAAATGGGTTTTTTTGTTCCTTGACACCACTCCATGTCTAGCAGAGGTGTACTATGGAGCATTATGAGAGTAGTAAAAATGATGTGAAATGACCTCCAATTGACCTTTCAGAGTCGTACTTGGGGAGCATTTATATCTAACTGCCATTTGGCATTAATAGATGTGTACTGACCTAACTGATATCCTGATTTATACCAGATATACATGGATCTTATACATTATTCTATGTATTTGACCTTTCACTGACCTTTCTGTATCATACAGTGTGTGAGACACTGCAGTAACCACTTTGACTCCATGTTCCTCTGCTACCTTCTCCACCTCCTCATCACGCTCCTGAGCATAAGGCTCGGTATCAACCTCATAGGTGAGTCGGCTGATCCTCCAGTCCCGGAAGAGAGTCGGCAACACCTCACAAGGCTTACCACGCACCACATACAACCTGTAGCATGAGAGCTTTATTTAGATGCTGGACTCAATGGTTTGACTGCCAAATCAAGAATACTTTCCCAACAATATACATCATCAGATCAAAAAAGAGATTCATAAAGGCTCTGGTGAATGAGATTATTGATATAACCGGACTCTTTATAACCTTCACGGGTTACTGACCTGCCATTTAAGCTACGGAGGGCGTTGTCTAAATCCTGTAAGCTCTGGAGCAGAAACCTCCAGCGATTGATCCCGACTCTGGCGTTTTTAGCGAACCAGGGATCAAGTATAAACACTGGTCGGACTTGCTCCCCATCTTTACAGGCTGCCAGAAGAGCTGGGTTGTCATGGAGACGAAGACCCTTGCGAAACCAGTGTAAAGAGCGATGGAGTGATCGTGAACTGGGAGTACTTTTCGACATCTGATCGCCGTCATGGAAGAAATGTTGAGGGTCACCAAAGAGACAAAAAGAAGCATGGAAGCATCAGTGATTTGATTGATTGAATCAGCCCCACAAGACGGCACAGTTCTCTTATCATTTGACCAATCAGTAAGTAGTTTACAAAGTATACCCCAGGTAATCATCCGTCCAGATATCTCTGGACGTGTATTGAAACATATCCCTGCTTCTAGCCCCGGTAGGACAGTAATATAAATATCTACTCAGACTGACTGAAGAGCTACCCCACGTACTGAGATCTCAGTACGTCTTGATATCTCAGTGCGAGACCGGACCTGATACCAAGGGAGAGCATAAGCACGTACAGGCAAAGAAACTTCGCCTCTTAGAGTTTGAGTGAGCACTGTTTGCTACTTTTGATGATGTATTAGATCGTCTACCATCAGGGTAGCCCTACAAGACGTCGGAGTAGACATTACCGTTCGACCGGAGTTACCATCACGGCATCAGGGGTGAGATAAAAGGGTCAAAAAATATGTTTCGAAAGATCTAATCTCAATATGGGCAAGTTACATCGGACTAATGGACGACGGACGGTTGTATTTATATTAGACCAATCAGTAAGTACGGCTAGGACGACGACTGCACTGTCTGCGGCTATCTTAGGGTTTCTGTATTCATACAAGGTAGCTGCGGCAACCCCATCAATGTTTGCCGCGAACTCATGGGTTGACTTGTGATGACTTATACCTACCACAATAACTTGTTCGGTGTCACAAAGAAATCGACTTTTTATGCGGCGATCTCGCCGGGGACACAAACTCGGCGCTCGCCGGATAACTGTTACATAACTCGTTTTGGCGCTACATTGCTCCAACAGAGGGGCCACTTTACTTTTTTTAATAAAATAAGTCTAAGAGAGGCTGCATAGTTTGGGTGTGCAATTTCTGACCGAAAATAATGGACACTGATACTTGTTGAATTGAATTGTAAGCTTACCGACTTATTCTCACCAAAGCCAATAAGTTAATTTGGGAGATCACACAAATTCAAAAACCACCAAATAAATAGCCACGGTCGGACGGTAATATGTACACATATATACCACGTTCTGCATAGGCAAGGTCTTTGCCTACGTTCTGCAGTGCTACCAAATAAAGAACCATGCCATGTTGTAACACAGGGCAAGGCAAAGAAATTTCACCATCCGCAGTGTCTGCACTTTTTACTACCTCCGATCTTTTATGTCCAAGTTATACTGTGAATTAACTGTTCATCAAAAACCACCAGTGGTGACTTCCACAACACATTTAGTGTTCAACATTAAGCGACACATTCATTTGTCAAATTAAAGTTGTGGTTATCACACCAAACAAAGCACAACTATAGTATTTGGTGGATTTTATTGACAGCACATGTACTAGAACATTTTCAAAATATCACAGCAGTTTTCTCTTGCACTAAAACACCATAGCAAATACAAGCAATATCCCAATAAACTGGGTCGTATCAAGCTTGGGTTGTCATGGTAGCCAAACTGTCACAACAACATCAAATTGTATAATTATAATCATAATTATGATTAATCAGTTGCCATTGATACAGGTTTAAACCTGTATCAATGGCAACTGATTAACTCAATTAAAACAGCAGCCAAATATCACAGTCACAAATGAACAATCACCTATTATTTATGTGCATGATAACACTGATGCATAAATTATCATGGTCAAAATTCACCAATTGTCCAACAATAACAGAGGATCAGTCTTAATAACAGATTCATTCTAACGCATAGAAAACATGTTCTTGTGCAGGTATCAAAACCTGCTATGTTGTGTGTCGCAAACAATGATAAATAACATGGATGAACTATACATTTTTCCATTGTTCTCACAATAAAGTGGCAAAACAAAGTGTATACACAGGCACCAAATGCTCCAAACAAGAAATGCTATGATTCAAATCACTATATACAGTGCTCTAATTGAGCAAGTCAGTCAGTTATAGAAAATTGAAACTTCAAATCATAATTATTGAGGTACTCGCACAACATCACCACAAATACTCACATCCAGACACATTTTTAAACCTGTTGTTGATCACCAAAATGGCAAATAATGACATCTATATAATTTCCATATCTTCAAAATATGCAATTATGCATTTATTTCTGAACACGTTGATTTAAATGACAACATTGTGTTGCTAAGGCCAGAAATACATTAATCAAGGAAGTTGTAAATGGGTCATCATGCATTAAGGTAAGGCAAGAAGAGCTTTCTGACGTCATTCCTGTGACGATGTGCCACCTTATCCAGTCGCTGAGAGAGGATATAATGTGCATAGTCCCGTCGCTGGTCTGCAGCGGGGATGGTTAGCGACGGTTCTTGGTCCACTGGGACAGTCGGACAGGATGTGCTCGGACCGCGGATAACTTTGACTTTCTTAGGGCTACTTTTTGGGCGAAGTAGCTTATCTAGGGAGTTATCAGCCTGATGAAACAGGGGAAAAAGCCATTGCTATTAAAACAAATCCATTTCTTATCTCATTTAAGACATTCAGCATAGGGATGACAAATCTGCCTTCTGAATAAAACATCTCATTGCCATAGTGGTGATTCAAGAGCAACTAATTCAACTGAAGGATAGTCATTTCAATGTAACATTGGCCATAATGTTTCCTATTCAGGAGGCATCAGAGGAGTTACTCACCTGTGTTATCACAGTGGCTTCGTGCCAAGTCTTCGCTCGGAACATTTGATGCTGGTAGTCGCTGCTAACGTCACTCTTCCTGCAAGCAACACAACCATTGTTGAGATTGGTTGCCATGGTTAATGATATGTCTAGTAGGTTAACAATGAGATGATATCACCATGGCGATGGATGTTGAGGAGCACCATTGACACCTGACACAAACCATGCAGTTAGCCACACTGGCCAATGCACCCCAGTCACCCAGACAGGAGTCCCATCATGATACCACTAAGCCACTGAGACTGGGCTGGTTTATGTTGAAGTCTTGTGATATTTAACTTACATATGGGCAAGCTTCATTTTTTCTTGCATTTCGTCAGGGTCCTCCAGATGACTTAACCAAGGTGTGCTCATTCTCAGCTACTCACAAAACATGCAAAAAGCGTGCACTGTAGAAGCAGGTCTACTGTGATTTGTCATGCAACAATCAATCGCTGGTTACTGAGTTTTGAATGGCACAACAAATAATAAAACAACCTGTCTGATACAAGAGCTTGGGTGAAGGTAAGTTGATAACAGTAACACTTAAGGTGTTGTCTAGATTGGTGATTGATGCTGTTATCCTAGTACAGTCAGTACAGCCTGATGTACATACAAAGAACAACCGTTTATAGGGAACAAAGGAAAAAAGATAACCACACCTGGTTTCTAGGCAACAGTAATGGGGTCAATGAGGGCAGCCTGAAATCTGTGGCTGCAGTGGCTACCTACAACACACAAGTAATGCCCCTGCTCAGTCATCATCAACTTAAGTAATTCATCGTGTAGTTTAATGAGATGTAACTAGGTCAGTGAGTGCACCTTGTCACTGCGGGGGCCCCCCAGCAGTGAGACATCGAGCTTGTGGAGGAGGATGTTGGATTTGTGTATGGAACAGGACACCATCATCTGCAGCATAGCCATCAGAAGCTTCCTACACACACACAACAATATGTGATACGTTAAATGGTATTCCCTACATGGATAATCACCTCCTCTCTAATAAAAAACCAACAATTGAAATAATAGCTCAAGACACTGGGTAACTTAATCTTCAAATAAAGTGTTATCGATTAAGTTCTATCAATAGGTGGCAGAAATATATCAATGTTTATGCATACAAGCATTCCCGTCTTAAACATATAATCACAAAACAAGCAACTTACATCACCAGCTGCAAAAGTATACACAATGCACTCCTTCAATAACATAACATCTACAAACTGAAAAGGATGAGAGTGCCATTTGTGACCTGTTTGTAGGGACGCTATCAAAGGCCAGTAAAACTCCGATCTGATGGAACCCCAAGGAAGTCAGGAGGTTCCTAACCTCTTTCTTCTGCCACAGAGGTTTGACTGTGAGGTCAGTGACCTTCAACTGGACCTCCCCAGCATGACGGGTTAGACACAGCTGCAACACACAGAGAGTCAATGGAAAATCGACAAGGAGACTACAGACAATGCTATCACCATGGCAACATAACACCGGTTTAAAATTATATTCAAACACTAGCGTTTGCGTGCAAAATTAAAGTTTAAATTATGAAGGCGAGAAGTTAATGACAGCAGAAGTAGGAATAGTGATGGTGTAACTAACCACATCCACCAGGGCCGACACAAGCTCCTGAGACAGGGGAAGCATCTTCTCCACAGCGTCTCTGCATTCTTTGTTCTTTACTAAGTCTGTCAACAGTCAACACCAGCATAATGTCACCAAGATACAGCTTACCATAGGTTACCAAAAAAGCAAACATGCCTGTTAATAAGCTAATATTACAGAGTGATATGAGCATACATTGAAAAGGATGAGTTTGATTGGGTTGTTGGTGGGGGGGGGGGGTTGTGGTGGAATGGATAGGTTGGCAGGAGGTAGGTGAACTACAGTTTTTTTATGTCGATATAGGTCTTCAGGTCTGTTGAGTCAGTATGTATTGGAAAAGGTCCTTTTAAGTAAACTATGACACTTTGCCTTGACACCTTACCTGACAGTGCCTTGATAGCCTCACAGGCTGGCACCAGTAGATCGTCTGGGTTCCAGTGAGGATAGACCACATAGGGGTCACTGATGTAAGCTCCGTTCGCCTGAAAAACACATGATAACATGGATATATTGTACTATTAATCAAGCTGGCAATACATTGAGCGAAACACATATACATACATAGGCTCACACACACACACACACACACACACACTGTTTTTTGTAATTAATAAATATGAAGAATTTGTTTCAATGAAACATCATTTGAATGACTAAAACCACACATAACATTAGAAACACTTGAATTCCCATAGGATAGTGCTACCTGGAAGTGGAAGGTGAGCAGCTTCAAGAGGGTCATGCCCGCCTCACTGTCACCAATGTCCTGCGGCAAGTGAGAAGTAGACTGCTTCTTAAGCTGACTGTGGAGACGCTTTATGGCTGCATCCAGCTGTCACACAACATGAGAGGATCGTTAACAGCTGTTAATCACATAACATGAGGTTTATAGTCGCAAAAAAATATAAAAAATGATAGAGGGTTGATGGTTTACCAAGTCGAGGAGAAGTGGGATGACATCGGGTGAGGCGGCGTGACTGGCCACGAGCTGCGACAGACAGCGCTGTAACGTCTCCAGCATGCTCTCCCTGTTCTCCACTGTACGCAATCACAGACATCAGGAGACCAGTACTAAGGTAGCAATGCAATGCTTGGCGCACACAGTATTCAAAGTTTTAAAATAATCACCGTATTCCATTAAGTAAATGCAATCAAAGGTAAGGTGTTGATTGGAACATATTCCCTATTTGAGCCAAACTGTGATGCAAAGACTGTGAAGTTTTCACGACAACAAACCCATGCCAGAAAAGAGGTGTGGCTCTGTGATGTAAATGTGAGGGTTATAGGGCTACTGAGACTACTAACCATTAGGTGTGTGCTCAGAAGGGTTCAAAGGGTCCTTGTGTGTCTCACTGATGACCTCAGCTTCTGCCTTGTCCACTGATTGGTCAAGGAAGGCATGTCTTATCTGGGTCAGGTCAATGAATGTGTCTTTGCCAGTGATATAAAATGGAGCTTGGTAAGAGACATCTGCAAACCTGAACCAACGAGCAAAGAGTGTTAAACCATAATGTCTTTGATATACTTCACCAAGTCTGAGTGCAGTGTCTAGAAATAACTAGCACATTGTCATGGAAACAAACCGTTTATCAGTGGCTAGTGCTGCGGTTGCTGTGCTGACAGCATGGGTTACATAGCTTCCTGATAACAGATGCTTGTAGAAGTGAAAGTAGAATTTGTTGAGTGTTTTATTTGGTACAGGCCACAAAAGGCTGACGACACACTGGGCTCCTGAGAACAAATAAACATATTTAAACCAGTGCTTGTTTCATGATCACCAGCTGACACAGAAGTGATGGCACATACTGGCAACTGCAGATGTGGAAACGATGATGGCTTACCAGCTTGTAGGAAGGCAGAGTGCAAGATGGTCCTGTTGTGACTATTGGAACTGGCATCATAGCTATTCCAACCTCCACTCAGCACAATCATCTTAGCCTGTGTACCTGTGTTAACAATTTCTTGACACCTGACTAAGTAGTTATCTTCACACACTTGCCCTTCTTGTGATGAGGGGATGTCTGGGCACCTTCTTGAGAGAGACCCCAAGGCACCTTCTTGCAGAGATGGATTATTGATGTAAATATAACTATCTAAATTAATTGTGACACTATTTGTAGCAGATCAAAGGATGGCTGATTCAATAAATTCCATGGATTATTGATTGATAATTATAAATCAAATTAAAAGCAGTTTATCAACTTATGTGATTCAATACATTCCAACAGGTTGACTTGTATCAATAGGCTTATGTTACTGCCGTACCTATGTGTAACACAGAGGCTGAATGAAGCTCAGCTAAGAAGCGAGCCTTTGTAGCCTCGTTCCCCACTATGGCGGCCACCTCGAGAATGTCAGCAATGCGATGACACTCATGCTGCGCAGCCTCCATCTGGGATGGTGGTTTCCATGACTTAATTAACCCGCATAGGGATGTAAGTGGTGCAACAAATGGATATCAAGATAACAAATACAACATTTAATAGGGATGATTATAAATCAATTGGACGTTAATTAACATTAAATAGGGATGTTTATAAATCAAATGGATGTCAATTAACATTAAATAGGGATGTTTATAAATCAAATGGATGTTAATCAACATTAAATAGGGATTTTTATAAATCAAATGGACGTTAATTAACATTAAATAGGGATGTTTATAAATCAAATGGACATTAATCATCATTAAATAGGGTTGTTTATAAATCAAATGGACATTAATCATCTATATAACAGACATAGATCAATGGAGATGAGTGTCAATAGAACATAAATAAATGACACTCAAACAATAAATAAGGCAGAGATATGTTGTATGTTATAAAATATACCACCATTAAGGTCGTTACCTGTCTGGCATGCTCGGGCTGCCAATGACAACACATCTCAGCTGGCAACTCATCTGCTTAAACTGCGGGATTGTCACATCAGACTTGACAATGTCCACGTTTGTAGCTGTAACGCTGGTAAGGGTACTCATGCCATCTTTTCCTATCATCTTATCCAGACTCAGAGGTATCCCAACGGCTGGTAATCTCGTCGGCACCTGGTATGGAGCTACCTGGAGAGAGGTGCTGGTAAGACCTGGCTCTAGCTTCTGAGATTTGAGGGAATTTGATGTAGCTTCATGTGATAATGACTTGTCTAATCCAGGCTTGTTGGAAGTTGCCAGCCTTGGATTTGAAGTTTGTCTGAGGTTTATGGGCTGTGGCTCCTCCATGTGCTTCCCCCTGCTGCGCATCATGCTTTTTGGTGATTTTGCAAACTCAGCCTCTGTTTTCACTTTAGAGACGCCCCCTTGACATTGCTGGGTACGTTGTAAGTCAAGCTCGTCCAATCCCTGCAATAACACAGACTCATTGCGACAGACCTGTTCCAATGATGTCAGGCTTGGCAGAACAGAGAGCCGATACTTCTGGCAAAGTTTAACCTTGGACCAGTCTTTCAGTACACCAAATGGGCACAAATTGAGCACGCCATCGGGCACGATGATGAGAGGGGCATCGTCCTCTAACTTACACAGGATGTCACTGACAGGAGCAATGAGTATGTCAAAGAGTTTTCTCTCGGGAGGCTTGCTCTGGTCCTTAACGTTCTCATCCATCTTCCTCACTTCCTCCTCTAGTTCCTTCACATACTCCTCGCGACCTTCCCTCTGACCTAATTGCTTGTTCTTCCTCTGGAGTCGTCTGAGGTCTGCTCCCTCTGGTGGCAGGGCTCGGTGCTCTGACTCATAACACAGGTGCTCATTTTGACAGGTGCTTTGAATCTCATGGATCAGCTGCTCTACCTGATGTGAGACCGTGCAATCAGGATCTGATGACTTCCTGCTGTAGAAGCGTGTGATGCCAGCCCCTGGTTGAAGAACCCACAGCAGCAAAGCTGATGGTATGAAGCTGTAGTAGAGGACGGTGGCAGTCTGCTCACTCAGTACCCGTTCGACTCTCTCCATATTCCACAAATCCACTGTATTGTGTTTCCAGTTAGCCACATTCCGCGCCATGCTACCGACAGGGGAAACCCCCACACCTATTCCACTCTGATGTTTACTCTTGTATGCATCAGCAAAGAGCAGGCTTTCTTTATTGCTGCCAAGCTTGATAAGGACGTTCTGCATCCCAGCGTAACAACGCTGGATCTGAACCCGAAGCTCCTGAGGACAGAAGGAATCCTCTTCGTAGTGCTGAGCAAGCTTGGCCTCAAACATTGGCATGAGTTTCCTGAACAACTTCTTGGCTTCTTCCAGCTCCATCATTTGTGTTGACTGCTGATAGATGGCAGCCAACTCAAATTCACACATAGTTACCATATTGTGCAGCTTGTTATCTTCAGCCAGAATCCGAGCCTCTGATGTGTAGTAGGCAGCATATTGGTAACGACCTTGAACCTCATAAGTACGACCTAGCTTATAAAGGGCCGTGGCTTGGCCCTGAATGTCATTCCTGCTGCATGCTCTGTACATAGCTGTGTAGGCCACTGCAGCATCATCACACAGCTTGAGGACCATGAGGGTGTCTCCAGACTGTTCATGTGCCATAACCAGCATCTTAGCATCGTTCAGATTCTCTGCCAACTTCACGTGCTGTTCATGGTAAGTGCTAGACAGATGAGAATTCTTCAAATGTCCGTAGATACTTCCAAGGCAACCATATGATATGGCGACTGCACGTTTGTTGCCATGGTTCCGACTGAGCACCTGGTAATTCTTGAAGTGACCCAAAGCTTCTTGGTATTTCCCTATGACCTCATAGAGTATTCCCAGGTTGTGGTGAGCCTGTCCCTCAGATTCTGACATACCCTCTGCCCTCTTGACCAAAGACAGATACTTAGCAGCATGGTTTATGGCTGTGTCATAGTTGCCAATACTCTTGTAAGCGATGCTGAGGTTGAGCTGCAAGGCACACTCCAGATTATGACTCCAGTACTCAGGGAGGGCCGTTTTATCTTCTTCATTCTGGAGCTCCCTGCGCAGACAGAGTAGCTTCTCATAGTAAACGATTGCTTGGTGGGTGTCGCCTATCTCGAGGAATAGACTGGCAATGCTGACGAGGGACTTGGTCTGGTAGTGGTAGTCATGGGATGCAACGGCAGTCAGCAGACACTCCTGATACACAGAACATTTCTTGTCACTTAAATATTGAGTTACTCAAAGCAAAAACCTGGAGAAAATAATGCAACTCTTCTGCTGCAGATATTGAGTCATTATTGGGTGAATAACTGGACCCACTACATGGACCAAAGGGGGTGCATTGCATGATCAAATTTGGATTGGCACCAGTGACATCAAACTGATGGAATGACTAAGGGGTAGAAATGAATCTACTGGATGACAAAACTGGATGTATTAAATGGTTGATATTATACATGTTATTTGGATTAAATTTATTGTGCAACGATATTCATAGTCAATGTTTCATAAGGGTGGCAGAGAAAAAAGGAAACCAGTATAAAACAGAACACAACACAGGAACTATGGTACACCACAAAGGAAGAGCTAGGTGCCAGACCTGATAACATGAGATGGCCTGGTCATTGTTCTTTAGAGCAGCATGGGCATTGGCTAGCGTCAACTGCACCTTCATGTGAATGCCCTGTTGATTGGTCGCCAGACGCTGAGCAGCCATTAACACCTTGATTGACAGGTCATATTTCTTGCCATTGAATAGGCATGCTCCCACTTCACTCAGCTTCTTGTAAGCATCCATCGCTGACAGAGAGGAGAAGTCAGGAAATTACAGATATTGATGTGAATGATCGTGACAAGTGCATATAAGCCTGATGAATCATGTCATTTCATTAATTAAATTGATACTGCATGAAAATATTGCACAAATTTAAAGAACTATTGAAATTCAGTTCAAGCAAGTTCTTGACATTAGGTTTTGAAACCATATCACCAATAATGGTAGTCCACTGAGATAGATTGGAGTCCACTGGTAGATAGATTGGAGTCCACTGGTTGGGTTTGTTTAAGCCATACTTACATGGAAACCTCTCCACCAACTCCTCGGGCATTGGGCAGTATAAGTGGGCCATTTCTGCTATATGATTGGTCAGCTCTTCTGTGTGTGTGGAGTTCTGATCGAGATGCATGGCTTTCACGTGAGCTACAAGAGATTCTCTGTGATATCCAAGGCCACCCAAAGCCAAAGCTTGTACATAGTGACCCTGTCCATATGAATCAGGAAGAATGAAATTCAGTTCAAATGAGAATGATTTATAACACGGTATGTTCACTCATTTGTGATTGAAATTCATTTCAACAAAAATAATAAATTGATTGTAAAGTTGACAAATAGCATATTGCTTTATTATCATATCTTAACCACCTTGAAGTTGTTACGGTTGAGAATAATGACTTTGTCTGCATCATGCTGAGCTAGTATGAACTTCCCGGCCTTCACAAACACCATGGCCCTTCCATAAAGGGCTTCCATGCATGTCTCATCGATCTCAAGGGCCTCATCAAAGTAATGCTGGGCCTCGTCACACTGACCAGCTCTCAGAGCCCGACCACCAAGCACCACACGATTCCTGACCTACGACCCCAAAATTAGCCTGATTAAACAACTAATTACATTACCAATCAGTCCTAATAATGACATTAACTGTGGCCTATGAAGTTATTTTTTCATTTCACATAATATATTAAAAGACTTTAGACAGTTAATATTTTGATTTTCAATTGAGACAAATAACATTTTGATTTCGAATTGCTATGAGACACGATGTAAGAGCTGAGTTAACTTATACTAACAGCTTTCAGCTCCTCAACTTCACTGATGGGTTCTGATTCCTCGGCCAGACTGGGGGCACTGAAGCTTGACGAAGGGGCCCAGGCAGGACCCCCGGGCATCAGTAAAGCAGCCATCTTACCAGCCACTCAGCTACATTGGCTATGAAATGCCATACAGGAATAACACAAAACATCATCCATGAGATTAAATTCTTTTATTGGTTCAACGTATTTTCCATGCATTTGCATTAATAGTTGTTTATTTTTAATTTGAAGATTGGAAGACTATATAGTTGTTCCATTCTCTGTCCATCTAAGACAATTAACCAGCTATGTACCTGACCAAAATCAATGCATGATGCATTTGAAATTCATTTAAGATGGGACCAGGCTGGAGCTCAGGACAGGGCTGGACATCAACCTGCGTCTGGAAGATGCCCTGAAATCTCAATACGAGCCTCTACTTGGGAACAACAGACAAATAATGGAACATTCAGCGATGAAAATAAAATATTTCAGTGTATCACACTCATATGATAGGACAACTATGTATATAAAGCATATTGTGCTTCCTTATATCTTAAACTTGAGCCATGAATGGCGCATATGAAGTAATCAATTACTATGATCACTTGACTTGTGACAGTTTTGGTGTTAACCAACGCCCAAGGAAAACCGTCAACCTGACGATTGTGTCTGGATAGCCAACAGCTAAGGGCAAACAGCGATCTGTTAACATGCAGGACGTGTAGTATAAGAGTGGTGTAAAATTATAACTAGGTCCATATCACTGTCCGACCGGGGCTACGTCTCGCTAACAAGTAGGCTGTTCATTTCTGCGATATGATTGAGCCAATGATGCAAATACATCAACCTTCTACAACTAATTGCAAATAATCGGTTGCATATTACATGGTTAAGTATGTTACCATTCACCTCTTGTATCTCAACCACACAGGAGCGGTTTAATCCTTGCCACTAAAGCGGGAACCTGATTAAGATTCCCATTTGTTTACATTGAACCATGGCGACAAGCGGAGCTAATATTAGAAGTTTCGTAAATCTTATTTTTGCTATTTTAGCAGATATATACTCCCATATGATATTTTATACTGCATCTTACCCCAAAATGACTTTTAGTCGGTTCTGTATTTTTTTTGCTGATTATTCAAAATAATTTTTTAAGTACAAAAATACTCATCTTCCCAATGTTACTGATCGTCATAATGTTAATATGTATATCATAATGTTACAACAGTCACAACATCTGTGCTGTCATAATGTTTCGTGTTCATATTTTTGGAGCTGAGGATGAGGTTTATTTATCATATCTTTCGCACGTCAGAGCGTTTGCTTAGTGGTGAATGTTTATACGATTGGACCTCATAGCCAAGTGATCGAACTGAGAAGCCTTGTGTTAGTTAAGAGCTATTACGTAACACCCGCGGCCTACCGGTCGATCGAGTTCAGAGAAATACGGTAATTACTCTATGGCGAATAGAATCCATCGCTATTCCCCATACGACAAATCACGTGCCAAATACATCATCATGTGCACGAGTTTCCTGATGCACGCCGTTATATCAGCTAGTAACTTCAAACTGTTGGGCAAAACACATTTAAAATGGAGTCATTTTTTTTTTAAATCCGTAATCATGAATAATACGATTAATTGAAGTTTGATTTGTTTTATACAGCCTACCTCGAGGACCTTACATGTTACTTACTTTTCTTATTAAAAAGGTTTATAATGATAATCATCAATTAAAGACAAGATACATCAAATAGTGGAGAAATGATTTAATATATGACTGGAAATAGTTAGTGTTACAAAAGCACCATGAAGAGATACTCAACATCATCATCATCATTGCCATAATTGTCGCCATCATCATTATCTTACTCGTCTTGATCAAAACTAATACAGTCATCATTAACTTCGTCGTCGCCTTCATCATCATTATCGTCACCTTCGGGGAGATATTGCCATTATGATCACTTTCTCCCTTTTGATCAAGATATTTATCGTTGTATTCATAAGGGAGATGGAAACGATATTAACTGCGCCATGTGCGTGTGTGTGTGTGTGGGTGGGTGGGTGGGTGGGGGGGGCATCACCCTTCAGCAGCAGCAGCAGCAGCAGCAGCCTGAGGCGCACTTTGCCGTCAACAAAACACAATCATCTGTGAATTACACGTCTGGCAAGCAAACGATTTGGCCCGACTGAAATGGACGCGTTTGGCAGGTCTCCTGCGTTCTAATCTATCGCTTAATCATTCATTATTCACATCTAACTGGGTGAGATCATGAAACATTCCATGTGCGCGCTAACCAGCATTCCCGTCCCCCTTGATTACGCCCTTTTTCATTACCTAGTATTTGCACCTTGTCTGATTTCCCTTGCTGGTTGAAAATTAAGAAAATTAAAAGAGATTGTATGCAATCATGGACTGTTTCTGATCGGCTTGAGTACAGAATCGCATGTCAGTATCGGGGTGGGTCCCCGGGGCGAGGAATGGGGCCCGTCACAGCTAGCAACATATGTTGCGGTGCGGGCGAGAACAGCGATTTGTTGGGAAGGGAGGGAGGGGCGTGTCGCCAAACAGGGTGTGAGGGCGGTGCGGATTATGAGAATTGTTGCCCCTGGAGGAACCCTGGGGCGTGACTGGGAGTAGGAAGACGAGAGAGAACTAAGTTTCCTGGACACCTCGTTCCTCTCCCCGGGATACAACGCATCGTCCATCCCCTGCACGGCACCTCTGACGCCGCGCGGTTACTGAAAACAGAGGGATTATGGATCTGTGAGATACACATCGCGTTGGCATCGATCTGTTGAATGGGATTGGGAACCGAACATGGGGCTTTCATGCATACATTCACTACACATATAACTACCACAGTAGACATGTTACAGTGCTAAACATCACCCCTTAAGGAAGGGTAAGGCGTAAAGCTTGTTAGCGCCATGATCTCATTTACCATGAAGATCAAATTAACGAATTGTTGTCTCTTGTATCAAGTGCACCATTTTCACATTAAGAGCTTGAGCTAAAACATCAAGTTGAGATTAACGTTGTTGGAAGTGAACTACACAAATTGATAATCACCATCTATGAATATCGCATGGTTGGCTAGACATGCTGGCAGCCGACCGTAATTAGTTGGGACAACGCCGGCACCCCAATCCCTGACCCCCCGCGAAGACGTGCTTCATTTGCGCTGGAAAATAATTTCCCAAGACACTTCATTTTAAGTGAATTAAGTGGGACGTTTACCTGTGAAGTGACGGTCTCGTGAGACCAGCGTGCAAGCGAACACGAGGGACTACGCCCCTGGTCCACGCCATCTATTCTGCCCGCCATTCCGAGAACCAAGAACCCACTTACCGTAGTCTGCATAATTAATATCCTAACGAAAGAGTTCCGCGCCAAACCAGCGCCCTCCGTTGGCCCACAAGAAATGTTTCCACTTGGCGACTAATTCCACAGTTAATGATCGTTATCCAGCGCTGAATGGAATCCATTTGGTGTGAAAATGTCGGCATCCACAAAAAATTTTCATGCTGTAAAAACGCTGCGCAGAGATGTACAATAATTGATGTTAGTTACAGGGTCTTCAGGCCATACTGTATACATCAATTAATTAATAACTGAATCAATTCACTTTAATTAATATCCTGCATGTATGCTTTGTATTGACTAAAAGAAAAAAAATATTAAATTACACATCAGGAAGGAAAAAAACAGAATCGTGTAATACGTTTTATCGCTTAGTCTGACGTGCAGACCAAGTCTAAATTCTGTGCAAATATCAATTCATTGATAGACGGACGGTGTGAGACAAACAGACCCACAGATAGACAGCCGAAAAAAACAGATATAAATCGAGAGTTTAGAGAAAGTGAAGGTTACGAAGACCACCGGGGTGCTATGGAATACGGAGCGTGATTTCTGTGCGGCTTGTCTTGTCTGGCCTCGTGTAAGTGGGGGACTCTGGGACGCGGGGGTGGCCACATCTAAATTACCCCAAAGCCCGATGTCAATGACTTCTTCATCAGTGGGCCAATCATCTAATTTGCTTCAATCAGTCAGAATGGGGCGAACCAACCAACCAATCCTATTTCAACAAGCAGACCTTTTACAACTTAGGTCCATTCTAGACCAATAAACTTGGACGCGCTCAACAAAGACGGGTGTTTGAGAATTTAAAAGAGCCCAACTCCTCAGAGACTCGGCGGCGAAGTGCCCCGATTGCAAGCGGTAGAGGACACTAAATTAGTTGTGCTGTCATCAACTAGAGGGCGCACCCTCTGCGCCTCATTCACCCCATTAGCACATCAGACTGACAGACCGGAAGCCGCCCGGATGCCATCTTGTACCCCTGCTACAACGAGGCTGGAGAGGAGGGCGCAAATGACACAGCCTCATCCATTTCTAATAGTACGGTAATTTGGAGAGATTGCCTCAAAGGGTGCATAACATTGCAGTGCAATGGAAAAGATTGAGTGACTCTATAAACAAATTGCCTTGCATCTGGAGACGGCTAAAAGACACCGGTCAGTGTCTCGAGAAACACTGCCTGTTATGCGCAGGCGCAGGAAGATGTGGGGCCAACCAGTGGAAATTCACAGAATATGCGACTCACTCACCAAATGTGATTTCAGCAGCGAGTTGCAATTGTCCTAAAGTGGTACAAATTGATCTAATTCCTCAGGGTCTCACTGACTAATGGTCTTCTTTGAAACTTTCATGATGGCCCCGCGTCACATTGCATTGCGATGTGATGCCGGCTCTTTGCATGAAGCACGCATTTATAGTAATATATAATCGGCTCGATGGCAACCGAGGACCTTGCTTTATCGCACACTGGGAAGCACGTGGAGATACACATGGGTTGCGATTTCGGATCGCCAAGTTATGGCGATCGGCCCGGTTTGTATGTTTGTATGTAGGTTTGTTAACCTTTTTTGGGGGATCCGCGATACAGGTCGCAATTTTGAAAAAAAATTTGAATTTTTTTTTTAGAATGACAGGGGAAATGAAATGAAATGAACACCAAGTCTGGAATGTCACAAACAGTTTAAACGAATTCTTGAAAGCCTTTATTCCTTTCAACCGGGTCCCATTTATTTATATAGATATCCACACTAATAAGTAGTTAAGTATTTGTCAGATAAATTTATACGAATGATTATCATGTAAATTTAAGATAATTTAGAAGGCCGACGTTATTTTAAAGCGGTTCGCATTATCTCTCAGAAAGCGATTACATCCTCATTACATCACGGAAAACAGCCTCCTCAACACCCCAGCCACTCCCAGCCCGGTTTGTAACACGAAGCCCTTACAAGGCAGCGTGCATTAACAGGACTTGACAACCCTTCCTTGTCCCAACTGCCTCTGCGTTAATGTCATTTGGAGCGTGTGCGTGAAGACAACTGGCTATGACGTTTCAGAATAGGGGCCAAAAGGCTCCATTATCGCCCATTTCCTACTTGCGCTTCAGGGATAGGGAGCAAGTTTGCAAATTCCCTCAGATGTCAGAAACAATCAGAATGTTCATTGTAAGATTTAAGCGCTGCTAAATTCCCTGAAGTGGCAAGAATTAGTTCCGCATCCGTTGCCGCTCGAGTCTCGTGTAGCATAAGATATTAAGGAGAGCGATAATAGGTGAATTTGTTCAATTAGTGACGCTTTGTTGTACCACGTCTGGCTCGCCGGGTTTAATGTGTCTTCAATGTCTTTGTTCTTTGGTTTGTAGCAAGACACGTATGGAATAAACCTGTTTGCAACAACGAGTGTGCGGAATTGTAATTATTGACATTGATTCACTATTATATGATAATGTTTTTCATGAAGGTCATCATTATTTTTTGTGTGTTTTTAAAATCATTTACAACATGGCGAATGATGACGTCAGTGGTCCTGTTTAACAATAACCAATTGATATTTGCCAAGCAATACCCCATTGTAATGAAATACCATCGGTTTTAAATCACTGGATATTGTGTTATCACTTTGGTGATGGCCCGAGTTGGTATTGAACGGGCACCTCCAACAATCGTTGATTTGCACACATTTTCCATTTCAATGTCAGAGAACAATATCTCAGCCATATCCTGGCAATTGTACAACCAATGTGCACGATACATAACAACTCATTACGATCACAGTTAAAGCGCTCATATACGCATCAAGTCCCGTTCCGACGTTGATATAATCATATGCAAAGTGGCGTCTAACCCGATGGCAAAAATTATGTTTCGAGCATCCTGCGCGTGACATCAGTATTCTGTACCCTCGTATCTGTATGGATCGAGAATCGGGATGAATATTTCGCGTCCCCTACTATTGTAGTTACTCCGCTGTTGCGCGAATGTACATCAATTGTCACTCAAACCTAGAGAATCGCAACTTTCCATTACGACAACGCCATGTTGCTCCAAAACATTCTGTTATTTTGTTTTGAAATTTCTACGGCTAGATTCAATGTCGGTTTTGCGTGTGCATCGAGTTTGATTGGAACTATGATGGTATTGCAAACGTTTGCTTCGGACATTGCAGACGTCGAGCAGACATCCTACAGGGCTGGTACACATCGTGACAAGCATGGATATTGTATCTTGTCCGTTGAACCACAAGCTTCAACCGGTGTATATATACGCGACAAAGCAAATAATTGAAGGAGGCCTTTTCCGTTCATCGCGCCACTTGAGCGCTTTAGATCACGTGACTGAGTTGAGATCGTTTGATGTCATCTTCCACCACTTGTTCCTGTGCAATAACAACCAATTGACGTGGCATTCATGAAAATAACGAAATATCAATTTGCCATCCACATTCTCACCGCCTCCTCCTTCGCGGTGAAACTGTCTATCTGTTTAAATAAACAATCATTTCAAGCGCTATCCATGCCCAACCTTCGTTGATCGGTAATTTCATGCGTTTTGAGCTATTATCGATCGGACAAATTCTATAAATCCTCTTTCATGCCAAAATCCAATTTCCGTGCTGCTTTCCGGTCTCACTAAAGAGATTTCCATGGCTAACCACAGACTTCATTTACACTGGCCAGATAATAGATTATTTTTGATTTGGTATTCGGGTGGCAACTCGAGCCAGCTTTTTATTCGCGTCATTAAGCAGGTGCAAATGGTAGGGTGAGAGCGGTACCGACCTGCCCACGGGCTTCCCAGCAAGTGTGCGATGTTCCGGTTGGTTGACAAAATGGCAACCAAGTCACGTGGCTTGCAACGACCCGTGGCATTTCATGAAAGGAATAGAAATAACGCTGATCGGTAATGCGAATAAAGCCAACCGCCAGGAGTCATAAGCTTTTCTTTATTGGTTCGACAAGCACAAACATCTATAACAGAAATAGAGCACCAGTCATTTATGTGTAAGAGTTCGCTGACAGGCATTGACTGTGATCAGAATAATGCCTCCTCGCCTGAGTTCAGGGGTCAGCTCGCTTGTCTATATTGATATCCGCCGATAAACGTTATGTAGATCCATGTTTTCGCCAGTGTTTTGATTCGCTGGGCGGGTTGGCTCTTTGTTTTCCAATTAAGCACCAAGTCGGAGATTGAGTGTCTCTGATAACAGGTGAAGCACGATTGTCGGCGTAATGAAGCGATGCCTGTTTGTTCGCGTAATTCAATTGCCCATCCATAATTTATCAAAGTGGAGCCACTCAAACTTAAGTTAAAAGTTAAGCCAAGATATTGACCTTATTGTTAAGACGCATTGCATGAAATATAACTGTGTCCATTTTGATATTTGTTAAGAGATAACTTTACCGACAAAAGAAACCTTTGTAGTTCAGCGATAAAATTGTGCTTGTATAACCATATTATGAAAATTCAGCGATGGGTCATATTTTGTTTCAGTTGTACTGGAAGTTAAGTGAACAACTGCAACATAGTGAACAATTTAACTGATTCAGCAGCAATCGGAAAAAAATTGCTTAAAAAGAGCCGGGGATTCCAAAACGAAAGCGTAGTTTCATGGAAAATAAATAAAAAGAGTAAAATGCCTGAGACTTGACGACTTTGAAGTTGGATCGTCATGACTGCCTCGTAACTCGTCAAACCAAACCCACAGCATTGGATGCTCATCGCCGACGTGGTTATCAAGAGCCGCAATTTTACCAATGCTTAAATGTGCACCTGTGTTCATTCGTATTTTGTGTGCTACACGTGCTGCTGCCTGCCTGTTAGGAAACGGATCTCGTACATGAAGTTAGAATTAAACTAAGAAGGTGTTTAGAAGTAGGCATTTGAGGAAAAATCATCTATTGAAGCTTTTATTGTTCTCGCTATCAGAGGTCAGGTATAAGGTCATTATATATGTCATTGGTTTCCAAACGACAATTTACTCCTTTTATCCAAACAAGGCCACTTGTTGGGCGATAATAAAGGCCACGGTTCTTTCAATCTTCCGTGGACTGTTGTAATGAGAGGTTTGATGTGCCTGTGTCGTCAGATGCCTCCAGCCCACTACCCTTTCGCTACCCTACCACACCCCTTTGATGTCTGAATGATTGTGTAGCGATAGCCAGAGAACAGGTGCTAGGCGGTATCGACTCGCTCAACTCACCTGGATGACAGACGGGCTTGGATTTCAGGCAATTATGGCCTGGAATAGGTGATTGACAATGAACAAGACTTCATTTATGGTAGCGCTTGGTGAAATTCCCATAGTGTTCAGGAATGCTCGGAGATGACAGACAGACAGTGTTATTATATTGTGTGAAAACAATTTACGCGTATATATCGTGATGGGGCCCAGTGAGTGACATAGACCCTCAGCTGGAAGTGGACGATTTGATTTTAGGGAAAGAAGTTAGCCAGGAAGGGGGGGGGGGGGGGGGGGGGGGGGGGGGGGGGGGGGGGGGGTGGTCGGGACGCTGTCGTGGCCACTGACCTACCCGCTTAACATATGTGAGTGATGAAGTGAAAGTGGGCGGTGAATAGGGCGGATTTCAATCCGACTGACCATTGTATATCGGAATTGCTATAAAACAGCAAATTACACGGCGTAATTGGTGCTGTCTGTAGGGCGCCGGCAATGAGGCGTTCCGTTGTGGTCGGCCTGCGGATGACGCGTTGTCTCCAGGCTGATGACGTAACGCTGATGACGTCACGCTGCCATACCTCATAAATCAGAAATGCCGGTTGCATTTAAAGCATATCCAAGATTGTGCCCATGTTATATGTGCGACCTCATATTAAACGCGGGACCGTGTAAAGCCTGCACATATAGTCTAAACCTACCTTAGAGTGGCTCCGCTCTGACATTACGATGTTTAGATTAATTATCCGAATAATTCCTTAATTACTAAAACGGGTGTTTATTTGCGAACTGTTAATTTTTGTGTCAGTAATTTATCGTTCGCCATCGCTCCATATAGTATATTCAAAATATACTTCAAAACCGCAGGAAATAAAAGTTGGACTACATGTTATTCAATATTTGACCATATATTCAATCCTGTTTTTGGTCAGCACCGAACATGAAGATTCTCTTCAATCACAGTTGTCATGAAAGAAATCATCCCAGTGAGAAAGTCATGTTATCTGTTTGAGTTTATTTCTCATTCTCTCTCACCAAAGATAACTGATCACTGCATTCCATGTGTTCTACTGTCATACACATAGCAACAAGTGTCGCCCTGGCAGCACGTTCTCTGATGCGGTCAGGTGTGAGAGTACTCAAGCTCTCAATAACAGACTGTTTTCAATAGCGGCGCGCGGTTTCCGGTTGCCCTGTGATCATATACCTCGAAGAAAATCGGGACGCGGATACAGGAGCTATCTGTCATGGTTTTCAGGAGGCCCTATGGGTTTGTTGTGCTTGAGCGGAACCGTTTAGCGGCAAGCAAGCGGTGCTCCAAACGAAGACATCAGGTAATCAGTGAATTTACAGCGTATACATACCTTGATTGCCTGAGGCAAAGCAAAACTCTGATGCTGATAATAATAAGGCCGACTGAGTGGTTTCGTTCGAGTGACGTCTAATTGACGGCTTGGTTAACCCCGTCTGTCACCAAACAGTTAGTGGATCCCTCTGACAGGGGGCTGTACCCGACACCCCGGCGATTGGCGACCAATACCTCGCGGCTCTAAAAACCTGCGTGACGCTTACCGCATGGTACCGTATCACACCCTGCTTACACACTGGTCAAAAGGGGGCAATTTACTCCAGCTCAGCTATGGATAGCTCCACTCAGAAAGCCGCCATTGTTCCAGGCGCTCATAAAGTCATCCAATATGTGTATATATGTTTAGAAAGTGCTTTGTGTGTGAGGCCGGGGGGCTGGCTGTGCTGAGGGGTGTCATATGGCGGAATGACTGAAGAACCGCACAATCGACGCCGCCTGCCTCCAGCGTCTCACTCTCATCAACTGCTGCGGGTCCATGCGCCATCCAGGCATGGCGAACAGGTCAAGGTCAAATACTGGCAGCTGACTTACCTCGGCTTAAACCGAATAGTGCTGTCAAACGCTCTCACACCTTAATCACGTTTTTTTTGGAACTGCTGAATGTTTTTGGGAGTGTTGGCCTGTATGGTGATCTGCAAGGAGGAGTTCACATAATACGACTGGTCGTGTCTCGATAGATTCCTCTTTTGATCAAATCAATTAGAATAGTGTTTTCGTCATTCCTTTCATGTGAATGTTCTGTAAGACGATGATATATAGTAATCTTCAAAGACGTTTATTCTTATCCACGATTATCATATAATCGGTCCTTATCAAGCCCCACAAGTCCTGGTGTTCTATAAAAAGATGCAACAATTTACAAATATTATCATTGTGGCGTTGGCGATAATTTGTTTGATCAAATTCAGCTGTTGTTCTTCTTTTCTCGCTGCCCAGAGTAGTCCTTTCAATAATGATAATAGGTTTGTGTATTCTTCTCGCCATAATTATGATTGTTCTTTATAAAAGAACACAACGTACGATCGAACTTAAAATGAAATAAATTTGAGAAAATTCAATATAATTAATGTATACTTTAACACACCAAAGTAGTCCACCGTGCAAAACAAATGTATTGTAATGATCTGCTTATTCACATACTTAGCCGAACGTACATTTTCCAAATGGTGATTTAAATGCGACTAGGCCTGGCAATATGCTGCAGCGTGGTCTTTACGGGACAAACAAGAGCGTCCCATATGTAAGTATATTATTTCATATTTCAAAGTACAATGAAGTGGAGAATTTAATTTCGTATGCAGAAATATGTCGGACTCAACAGCGGGTAGCAGGCGATGATATTTGTAGCCAAATAATGCATTTAGGTTATCGATCTGTTACAGTATATTTTAAGATTTGCCCCGTTCGATTCGCTATCGATAGTAAGTGAATTTTAAAGTACAGCGCTGCATGACTAAACCTTAAAATGTCTTGTGTAAAAGCGTCAAATGAAAATATTGCTTCGGAATATTAACTCACACGTTTTGTTTCTATTTTTCACTGAAAGGTTGTTGCAATTAAAACCCATTTTCATTAAATAGAAGAGGTCTCATTATTTGTTTATTCGAGCTCGTCTCATTTTGAGTTATTCTTCAAGACTTCCTAGCTCGCTTATAGCAGTGAAATGTAGCGCACGACTTACAAATCCTGCACTGATTAAATTACGGCTTGTGTTGATTACTATTAAAATCTCTTCATATTCCGGTTTTATCGTTTATATTGGACGCTGATTCAATTTGTCATTGGACATTGACACCCACTGGAGCGTCACTTGATTATCGCTCGGATGCGGGCGCCGGATGACATGTAATACACGCCTGTGTGACCACGGGGCCCACCAAAGAAAGCCACTGCATAGGGTAATTTGCGGGGAATAAAAGCCAAAACAAGATCAATTTAGACACACTTTGCGGCTTTTAGGGAAAGTTGCCCGTGTCTGCTTAACGCAATTTCTGTCTTTGCTTTCTTTTGATGGCGGAATAGGAATCGGGAGAGGGCGATAATGCCAGAAAATGAGAGTCGAGTGAGGCGCAGTGAATACAATGAAGAGGTCGTCAACTTGTTAGCGTGTTATTAACGATGTCTCGGCCCTTTGTAGCTGGTCACTAGGGGGCAGTGTGTGTCCTGTCTCGCATCGCTACATTAACAGGCTGTGCGTTGACATCGCGACAACTACATGACAGAATGAGTCCGGTTTTAACAACACTTACCTCGTCTTATCTAACATCCCCGACACATTAATTCCGGCATCTCATGCGAATGGCAATCTAGAGTATTTCAGACGGTGGTTAATTCACGTAGAGGTCACTGAATCACAGCAACTCATAATAAGTGACCGTTAGAGGTGGCCTGGTGGCCGTCTGTTTATATAGGTTGCCAGGTGGTCGTCTGTTTATAGATGTTGCCAGGTGGCCGTCTGTTTCTTGAGGTTGCCTTGTTGCTGTCGTTTTATAGAGGTTGCCAGGTGACCGTCTGTTTATAGAGGTTGCCAGGTGGCCGTCTGTTTATATAGGTTGCCAGGTGGTCGTCTGTTTATAGATGTTGCCAGGTGGCCGTCTGTTTCTTGAGGTTGCCTTGTTGCTGTCGTTTTACAGAGGTTGCCAGGTGGCCGTCTGTTTATAGAGGTTGCCAGGTGGCCGTCTGTTTCTTGAGGTTGCCTTGTTGCTGTCGTTTTACAGAGGTTGCCAGGTGGCCGTCTGTTTATAGAGGTTGCCAGGTGGCCGTCTGTTTCTTGAGGTTGCCTTGTTGCTGTCGTTTTAAAGAGGTTGCCAGGTGGCCGTCTGTTTATAGAGGTTGCCAGGTGGCCGTCTGTTTATAGAGGTTGCCAGGTGGCCGTCTGTTTCTTGAGGTTGCCAGTGTCGTCTGTTAATAGAGGTTGCCAGGGTCGTCTGTTTATAGAGGTTGCCAGCGTCGTCTGTTTATAGAGGTTGCCAGGGTCGTCTGTTTATAGAGGTTGCCAGGGTCGTCTGTTTATAGAGGTTGCCAGGTGGCCGTCTGTTTCTTGAGGTTGCCTTGTTGCTGTCGTTTTATAGAGGTTGCCAGGTGACCGTCTGTTTATAGAGGTTGCCAGGTGGCCGTCTGTTTATAGAGGTTGCCAGGTGGCCGTCTGTTTATAGAGGTTGCCAGGTGACCGTCTGTTTCTTGAGGTGGCCAGGTGGCCGTCTGTTTATAGAGGTTGCCAGGTGACCGTCTGTTTCTTGAGGTGGCCAGGTGGCTGTCTGTTTATAGAGGTTGCCAGGTGGCCGTCTGTTTCTTGAGGTGGCCAGGTGGCTGTCTGTTTATAGAGGTTGCCAGGTGACCGTCTGTTTCTTGAGGTGGTCAGGTGACTGTCTGTTTATAGAGGTTGCCAGGTGGCCGTCTGTTTCTTAGAGGGTGAGGTGACTGTCTTTTTATAGAGGTTGCCAGTGACCGTCTTTTATAGAGGTTGCCTGGTGGCCGTCTGTTTATAGAGGTTGCCTGGTGGCCGTCTGTTTATAGAGGTTGCCTGGTGGCCGTCTGTTTATAGAGGTTGCCAGGTGGCCGTCTGTTTATAGAGGTTGCCAGGTGACCGTCTGTTTCTTGAGGTGGCCAGGTGGCCGTCTGTTTATAGAAGTGGCCAGGTGACCGTCTGTTTCTTGAGGTGGCCAGGTGGCTGTCTGTTTATAGAGGTTGCCAGGTGGCTGTCTGTTTATAGAGGTTCCCTGGGATGACCTGTTCCGGTTAATCTATTGATGGGTACTTGCCCTCAGATAATCGTTCGCATTAGTATCTTTACCACTTTCTTTTTCATTTTTCATCTGAATTGCTCAGAAGGAGCTTGCTCTATCGGGTGAATCTCATCTCTCATCATTTTTACGCTACTTTAGTAGGCACCATATGACACATAAGTGTTAGTATGCTGTTAAACCCTATACTTACTGACTTCATATAATGCCGGCAAAGACGCCGCCCCTGTGGCCAAGTTTAAGGAGGTTGGTATAATTTATGAGCCTATGTCGCTAGGCGGCGTCTCCCCACACGTCCAACAACGAGGCCCGGATGGCTTTGTAAATTGTAACCGCATTTGTTGATTGTTTGCCCGTAAAAACGTTCTTTCCGTCCTGTTGATATTTGAGTTGCTTTCGCAAGCTTGTCCGTTCTGTATACAGAGGCCGAATAGACGATGTTAAGTTTAAATGGACACAGAGCAAACGGGGGCTATTAAAGATGCATTTGTACTGTTTATGCGCGTTGTTGTGATTCTCCATAAGGTCCTGTGGCTAGAATGCCACAATTAGAACCGGTTCCTGACAATTTGAAAACATAATTTTTTTTTGGGTAGAAGGCAAAGGAGAAAATAACCTTCAGATTATTGATCAACGCTTTCCGTTTGACATGAATAATTACGCATGCGCAACCAGGGCATTATGTCAAATCAAATTTCGCTCTTTGTTCTCTCACTGATCTACTTTTACGGGAAAGTATGAAACAACATGGGCAGCACTCTTGCAGCCCTCATGAATAAGGAACTAACTTGATGAATCTTACTGGGTTTTTTTCGCGGACGGCAAAACACAATTTGATAATAACTCAGTAACAAGTGGAGGAGATGACATTTACCTAGTGTAATTTTTGGCTTTCTAATATTGGATCAATTTATACGCTCAAGTAATTATATGATGTTTTAGGGAATTAAAATTCATGTCATAGATTCAAAACATTTTAAAGTGTGTTAATTGAAGACCGGAATAAAGGGTTATTTGTTGCTGGCATTTCCGAGCGTTTGTGCGGATGTAGAATTTCCTTATGAGGGCCATATGGGCAAACCTGCAGGTTTGTAGTTCCCCCGCGCTTATTGGTCCTTATCACCCGCAGGGCATAACAATTGCTTTTCATAGGTTTTTGTATCAAACTGTATTTAGATTTGTGTATTCTTTTCAAATGAGACAGCTATAAAATGGAGTATTTTCACCTATAATTTGACTTCAGCCCGCCCCGGGCGCTGCTAAACGCGCAGCATTGGTCGTATTGGCTGAGGCGGCGACAGGTGGCGCTGTCGGTCGTGTTGCGCACGCCCTCTGGCAGTGGAAATGATCTGACGGCTTAGTATGGTTCCCATAGTAACAGACATAGCGACGTCAACTCAAATCAAATGAATGTTATATTTGTGAAAACGATGGCCATGCAAGCGAACGTGTTAACAGAACACAAGGTGCAGGAGTTAGTTCAGCCATGAAGTTTAAGGTTAAGTAAGGGCATGAAGTGGAGGGCTTAGCAAGGGCATAGAGTGTAAGGGTTAGTAATGTAAGTGTAGGGCTTGGTAAGGGCATTGAGTGTAAGGGTTAGTAATGTAAGTGTAGGGCTTGGTAAGGGCATTGAGTGTAAGGGTTAGTGGAGGTGTTACTAAGGCCATGAGGTGGAGGTGTTACTAAGGCCATGAGGTGGAGGTTACTAACTGTAGCGTAGGGGTTAGTAATGGAGTGAAGTGTAGGGCTCAGAAAGAGTTTTAAGGTTTAGTTAGGGAATGAGGTGTAGGGTTAAGTAAGAGCATGAGGTGTAGGATTAAGTCAAGGCATGAAGTGTAGGGTTTAGTAAGGGCATGACCTATAGGGGTTAGTAAGGGTATTAGTTGAGGTGATATTCACCTGAGGGATTCGGAGCTGGGTGTAAGCATAAAGTATATCCTACTGTTCTTCAGAGCAATTCGTGAATTCACAGAACGTCCTCTTTAGGAACGCTTAACAAAATAATAGTTTATGAATAAGTCAGCAGAAATTAATTTCAGGACCAAACTCACACCATACATACATGCAGTTTATATGTTTTCATCCAATACTGACTAAAATGACTATAACACTTATGACTAGTTTGGCAAACATCATCCCAGCAATATGTGACAGACTGCTTGAATGTGCCATTTGGGGACATACTTGGCATCTTTTGCTAATGGCGGGGGTCACAGATGAAGGTCGAGCAGATGGAATAACCGCACAGATCGATTCAGGATTAACGTAATTAGCAACGAGCAACAAGGCTTCACATATGTCATGCTATCCCAGAAGCCCCCTGGACATTGGTGGGTGTTTGCAACTATTTAAATATTTTCTTGGAAAGTCTGCAGGGCGATGCTTGATATGAGATGCGGCGGATTATTTGCATTTTAAATGCCAATCATGGCTAGAATGTCGATGTAGCTAGGAGCCTAAGGTAATGAGAGAGTCAAAGGAGATAAAGAAATACCCCTCATCCGACAATTGTCAGCTATTGCACTCATTAGCATATATATAGTGTGACAGAGCCGCTTGCCTCAGTGTGTCTATGAGGCGGAAAATCTCCTAATGGCGAAGTGACAGTCTGTGATTATGGTA
>CM067352.1:26058751-26116251 GCA_034190875.2 Urechis unicinctus | reverse complement strand
GATTGGGATATCCGAGTACTAGATGATTAACTCGCAGGAAGGGGGGAGGAGACATGTCGATTTCCATGTCGATTTCCATGTCGATTTCCAGCCAATATATACAAGAATTCTGTTGTTTTTATACGAACTTTTTAAATTCAATTCAACCCTCTTTGTACTTTACTTTTGGACTCAATTCCCTTTAATTATCATCTCATCCCAGTGAAATGGTGTAATGAACTAGCCCCGAAAAAAAATACCGGGCCGACATGTGAGCTGTTTGATGTCTGGGGCCACGATTGTGTAAAGAAAAGAGGGACGCTGTGATTATTACAATAAACAATCCAGACAGAAAAATATGCAATCAGGAACAGACGTGTATCAACGTTCATAATAACGAAGAAGCATATAAATACAACGGCGCGGACTGGTTTGCAAGTCGGCGGCACCACGTGCAACAAGTCGCCATTGTCCCTAAGGCAGTTATGGTAACACCACCAAGATATTCGCGATCAACCCAAAATACATACAAATGACAATGGTGCATGACAAGTCAATATTGAACGGCTGACGATTTGATTAAGCGGAGCGTGGATGATGCCTGACAGGTGCTGGCGATGTACGTCAATGGCTCTATACTGCGAGTGACGCACGACGCGCGTCGTCGGAGAGTCGCAATGAGGATGAACGCATCATTGATAATATGCGTCTTGTACGGCCGCGAGGGAGTTCTTTGATCTTGGTCATTATTAGGAGTAGACAGCGAGCGAAGACCCCGCAAACTGGCTGCCTCTCAACACGAACATTACCATGAAAACATGATCACTTAACCGAGCTATAACTCGACATGGCTTGCCAGGTACCTCTGTCAACTTTACGAGTAATCAGCCATTTTCTCTCCAGCCTGTCGACTCCTGTCGATAGCCGACAGGCTCTATTTTCTATGGTTATTAAAGGTTAATCGGGCTCTTTGCTGTACAACCCACCTAGCAGCCTTAACCCCCATCTTTTGTATGCTGTGAATGTATCCATCTCATTACGCTCTGTATGCTATGAACATAGACACGAGGTACATACCTTTACAGGAGTCGTCATCCTCGTCGTCCAGTTCATCCTCGCCGTCAGATTCGTCCAGGCGCCGAGAGTCCAAGTGTCGACCGAGGAGTCCCGTCGGGGAGTGAGGCAATGGTGCCCCTATACTGCCGGGCATCAGCAGGGGATACCGCGCGCCTGGGTAGGGTTGGTACGGGTGGACGCGGTGCCGCGAGAAAGCGGAGCCGGGACTCGGCGTTAATTTGGATGCAGATTGGCGCTCCTCGCGTAAAATGTCATGGATCATAAAGGAAGGTTTACTGGTGGTTGAGGGGTGAAGGCCGCTCTGGTGGCTGCTGTGCGTGTTCGGGGAGACGCGCTCGTTGCAGTTTCCATCTCGTAGCGAGTCCGGCGGCGGGGAACCTGTCGATGTGACGCTGTATGACGACTTAGATGCTAAATGATCCTCTCTCCTTGTTGCTGAAGCTGGTGGAGGTGATGACGAGATGAAGGATGTGCGAGGAGAGCGCGCTGACAGGTCGTGGGGGTCCGAGATGCTGACCGGGGATGCTGAGCGACTAGACCCCGCTGTCATGGCCGGACTGGCGGCGCTGCTGCGGCAATGGAACGGCTCACGTAACGTCAAGGTGGGTGGCACTTCAGATAAACCAGTCATTTCGCTCTCAGTTTGTTTTTACAATTCCAAAAGTTCTTCAAAAAGCGAATCCACAAATGATCACACAGACTCTTCTGATACGAGGAGATCCTTGCTGTGAAATCCGGAGCAGGGGACTTCAACAGCGAGATAGAAGGCGATTGTCAATCATCTTCCACACAGTACCAGCTCTAATTAACGTCACATACAGTCAAGTACTTCACTGGGTTTTCTTCAAAACCTCGCCCGTTGTTGTCCAGTTGTGAGGCAGCGTATCGGGTATACCCCGTTCAATTGACAAGCTCCGCCCAATGCGCCTACAAAGGCTCTTATTGGCTATGAACAACAATTGTACCGCCCATACCTTAACAGATCTCACCCTTATTTGGTGCACTGCTGATGAAGGACCGCCTTTTTTGCCCTTATTAGGCATATGCCAAACCTTGGCAAGTTACAAGTGAGGATTTCAACACTCCGGGGCGCGGGCGAGGCGTTATAATGGATATGCAATCCCTGTAGCAATCAAAATGGAAAATGCGGGAACCAGACGGATTGCTGTCAAGACGAGTAAACATTCTTGGATTCATTCCTCCCATCCATGAAACACATTTGTTAGCTCAGCGACATCCCCACAGGAATAAACTAATTTTTTTTCCTTTCGACAATTGCGCTGCTGTCGACTTCCAATTGTGTTTCTAGAAAGGCACATAATCTTTGATCGAAATAAGAACGTATCAATGTCTACGAAGAAACGAATAATTTGCATACATGATGACATATAAAAGTTCGACTTCATTGATATTCTATTTGGTGATATTCAAATTATGGTCTACATACAAGAACGCACGATTAATCACGCTTAAAAATGGTGGATGTCAAAAATGGTACATCGCCGGGAAAGGAGTGTTGCACGTGTTTCCATTACTTCCTCTTTTCAATGAATAAAACGTCCATTAAAGACAGTTGTGTGTAGCCGTTTGTGGGAAGCTGACTATAGGTCACGACCCAGCTAATCGCTATGATATGCAAAACTGCCATGGTTATTGACATCCACATATCATCTTTAAAATTGAAAATACTAATGACAAATTTAATCATCCTTATTATCATCGTCGTCGTCATCATCATCATCGTCATCATCTACGTTTGTGGGAAGCTGACTATAGGTCACGACCGAGCTAATCGCTATGAGATGCAAAAATCTGCCATGGTTATTAACATCAAAACATCATCGTTAGAATTAAAGATACTAATGACAAATTGAATCATCATCATTATCATCGTCATCATCGACACCACTACCACTTCTGACGCTACCACTGCTCGCATCGTCGACTTCGAATTCAGCTGTTGTCGACATCGTCATCATTTACAATTTATTGATAGCTTGCATGAGCATAATGGATGAGTATTTCCAACATGATTGCTGACAACGGGATCCATTAACATATGTTTACGGGAACAGGTTACAATCAAACCTTCCTTAAGTCCCAGTTTAACATTGCCCTAAACACACCCCCAGCAGCGAACAGCAATGATCTCAGTGACAAACTGCACATCACAAATTCCGATTTGTACGCGATTTTACTGTGTCTTCATGAAGTGTTCGGTAATTCAAACCGACTATTTCCGCGGGGGGGCCTTTAAAAAAGGTAATTTAGTGCTGCGAAGACTAGGCATGGTGTGGGGCACATTGAGCGGGCTGTCGGAGTCGCATGTTGATGGCGACTGGTCACGAATAGGACGCTATTTAACTTAATCGTCGCTACCTGCCCGGCTTACTTTCCTGATGTCATCGCTGCTGAATCAGCTCATCGTCTTTGCGTCAGCATAAAGTACAACTGCATCCCACATACTAATTACTGTTGACAGCTTCCATAGAGGGCGCCACTGGATAGGCAAGTAGACCACTGAAACATGTTCCACATCCCCACCTCATCTTCCATCATCACTGCCTCATCCCACATCATCACTACCTCATTCTATATCACCACATCCTCATCCTACCTCATCATTACCTCACCCTATATCATCACTACCTCACCTACATCATCACAACCTCACCATATATCATCACTACCTCATTCTACCTCATCACCACCTCATCCTGCATCATCACTACCTCATCTACATCCTACCACCTGCATCATCAATAGAACTACTATACTCGTTCTACATCACTACTACCACATCAATGCCTCATCCTATATCATCAATGCCTCATCTTTCCTCACCCTATATCATCACAGTCACCACATCATCATCCTATCTCATCCTCCCACACACTCATCACTACCTCATCCTACATCATCACCCGCTCATCCCACATCATCACCACTTCCTTATCTTACTTCTACACATACTCATCCAATATTAACAATGGCATCTTACTTCAACGCAACACCTAATCTTACCCCACCTACCACAGTAGCACCTAATCTTATCTCACCTACAACAGAACCACCTCATCCTATCTCACCTACCACAGATCCACCTCACCCTACCTCACCTACCACAGAACCACCTCATCCTATCTCACCTGCCACAGAACCACCTCATCCTACCTCACCTACCACAGAACCACCTCATCCTATCTCACCTACCATAGAACTACCTCCTCCTATCTCACCTACCACAGAACCACCTCACCCTACCTCACCTACCACAGAACCACCTCATCCTATCTCACCTGCCACAGAACCACCTCATCCTACCTCACCTACCACAGATCCACCTCACCCTATCTCACCTACCACAGATCCACCTCACCCTACCTCACCTACCACAATAGCACCTCATCCTACCTCACCTACCACAGAACCACCTCATCCTTTCTCACCTACCACAGAGCCACCTCATCCTACCTCACCTACCACAGAACTACCTCCTCCTATCTCACCTACCACAGTACCACATCATCCTATCTCACCTACCACAGTAGCACCTCATCCTACCTCACCTACCATAGAACCACCTCATCCTTTCTCACCTACCACAGAACTACCTCCTTCTACCTCACCTACCACAGTACCACCTCATCCTATCTCACCTAACACAGAACCACCTCATCCTACCTCACCTACCACAGAACTACCTCCTCTTATCTCACCTACCACAGTACCACATCATCCTATCTCACCTTACACAGAACCACCTCATCCTACCTCACCTACCACAGAACTACCTCCTCCTATCTCACCTACCACAGTACCACATCATCCTATCTCACCTACCACAGTAGCACCTCATCCTATCTCACCTACCACAGAACCACCTCATCCTATCTCACCTACCACAGAACAACCTCCTTCTACCTCACCTACCACAGTACCACCTCATCCTATCTCACCTACCACAGAACCACCTCCTTCTACCTCACCTACCACAGTAGCACCTCATCCTATCTCACCTACCACAGTACCACCTCATCCTATCTCAGCTACCAAAGAACCACCTCCTTCTACCTCACCTACCACAGAACCACCTCCTTCTACCTTACCTACCACAATAGCACCTCATCCTATCTCACCTACCACAGAACCACCTCATCCGATCTCACCTACCACAGAACTACCTCTTTCTACCTCACCTACCACAGTAGCACCTCATCCTATCTCACCTACCACAGAACCACCTCCTTCTACCTCACCTACCACAGCAGCACCTCCTTCTACCTCACCTACCACAGAACCACCCTCTCCTACCTCAACCACAATTTATCTTCCGCAACACATTTTCTTTAGCTGCAGACAGATTTTTTTCATCACGGTCATATTTATTATTTATCTTTTAATTAACTCTCCATACTGTACCCCTTGATAATGCGAGCCATTATTTTTGGCATTTACATGCGTAAAGGTTGGAGTAGGTGTGTTTAAATCGACTTTACTTGCAAGAGCCATAAACATGAGAAACTGACAAGGGAATTAAGCAATCTCTTTTATCGCTGAAATTGTATGCATAAAGGACAACAAGAGGACATATGGCGTGTCGTGACTCGCGCGGCCAAACACCGCCCGCCTCTCTTCTCGCGTGACCGCGACGACTTACGGAATCATCCGAACGCCTTCCATGTTAACGAGTGCACATAACAGCCCTATCAGCCTCGTTTGAAGGTGTCATTTGTTGGCCGGGTGGGACGCAGGCCAGATGTTTTTATACCCTGTCAGACCACACGACGATTGCCACAAAATATACCCATAGCGTGCCGAGTGGCTACCGAGATTGATCCATCAACTCCTCTTGCCATGAAGCGGACTTTTTGACATCATTCATAATTTGCCAAACAAAGCGGCAAAATGAGCCATTCGTCGGCCCAAGTACACCACTGTGCTCAATGGGAACACAACTGAACGCCACTAATATTACATTAAACACAGAGGGCTCTAAATCAGCGGCGACAACCTGCAATTGGCAATATGGCGAGGTATGGCAGCTTCCATTCTGTCGTCTGATTACCAAACCAGTTGTGTATTCACGGGCGATTCGGGGCCCTTTATACGCCCATCTACACATACACTCAGTCTCTTCGCTTTGTAAGTGATTATTATTCAACAGAGTAAGTGAGTTCACGTGAACGCTGGGAGTTAGAACTCCAGGATGTAGAGATCCGAGCATGCCCACTGGGTTTCTTGGCGCTCATCCAAATGACACGAACGCTCACAAAGATGACCTGGTCGTGCCCTCCTGACGCGTACGACTGACGTTAAAAGTTATCAAAGATTTAAAGAAAAATCACAAAGACTAAAAGACGGCCGCCATGACTACTCGGTGGCTGGTGGCCGGGGCTATCTCCCTGTTAGAAGGTTAGGGTATCCATAGAGAATCGAACAATATAATCACGTTGTAAACAAGCATTAAAATAAACCTCCAGCTATTTTTTTGTGAACCGGTTAGTGGAATAAACTCAGCTCATTGTGTTTGTCAAAGACACAGCGTTCCTGACATACATTAAACCGGGTTATAATTCAAGATACAGTGTGGATATAACATTTATTTATCGAGCTGCTCAGCGTTGACATATATAGATTGTCATCCGAAACTAGCAAACGAAACAAAATATTATTAGCCACATAGACGCCAGACAATTGAAACCAAGAGGTCGTGTTTATCGTCAATAAATTATGCAGATTGACTATTGTTTCACATTTGTAAGTCATACGATGTTTAAATGGGGGCTTCGTGGTTTTTTTGTCGCACTGAAAAGTGTAAAAACGTTCATCGGTCTCGTGGTTTTTTTGTCGCACTGAAAAGTGTAAGTCAACGCGCCACGCTCTCCCGCAATAGATGTCCAGCTCGGCAGTCAATGCCTACTTGAATCGCTTAGTTTTGAAGGCCATTATCACTGGTCATAAATGATTGTCTTCTTTCAAGCTCAGAGGACTTTGTAAAGGATGTTAGAGTGCTTACTTTAACAATAAGCTCCCATGTAAGCAATACCTTCCACAAGTATATATGAGTATAAGGCAATTGTACGAACTGGGCTGATATGAGGACAGAAAAACAGATTTGTTAGTTGAATATAAATGCCATTCCGGGCAGATTGGGGGAGATTCAATGAACCCACTTGTGTATTAAATCAGTCACTCTCTTTATATGACATTCATACAATAGCCGACCCTGCGACCCTCCCCCCCCCCCCCCCCACATCCACACCCCGCGAAACGTCGCCTGGTTAACCCTATTCATTGAATACCATGCATGATTGATGCTACCCACCTGTTCTGTTGAAAACTGAGATTGTTTAGGGCATATTACAGAAGAAAGCTTTTCTCGGAAGCCAAACGCCCCAGATAGCTCTAGATTATTTCAGCCAATGGGCGCGCTGAAAAATTGATGATGGCGCGGTGTCATCGAGAACCAGGCTCAGGTGTAACAATCACCGATATATGGACACAGGGGCTGGCTCATTGTGGCGACTTTGCTGTGGGTACTGATATGATTCAGGCCTACTTGCACCTCTTGTCTTTATTCAGGCAGAGGCAGATTTTGCTGTCTTGATTCGAAGTGTAACTTGGAAAAGTGTTGCTGTCTTTATGATTCGAGGTGCGTCTTTGGGGCATAATATCAAACGCTATCTGGATGGCAGGCGCTGTCTGTCTTTATAAGGGAGTAGAATAATCGTCTTTGTCAACGAAACTTACATTCACATCCACTGATCATATATAATTCATGCACAAATTCAATGGCTTATAATACAATAATGCAATTATATTCGAATAATTCAAATAATTTTCAGATTTTTTTGAATGATTTAAGAGAACTTTTCGCAGCCTTGTTTTTTGACGAGAGCCTCACGACATCACAGTTTTGAAAGGAAGGGATGAAGTGGGTGGTGATATTGGGGAAAGGATTTGTGTGTGAGGTTTGTGTTTGGGGTAACTAGTTAAGTGGTGGTTGTGTTGGGGGTAACTATGTATATGATGGTTGTGTTAGCTGTAACTTTGAAAATGTTGGTTGTGTTTGGTGTAACTTTGAAAATGTTGGTTGTGTTTGGTGTAACTTTGAAAATGTTGGTTGTGTTTGGTGTAACTTTGAAAATGTTGGTTGTGTTTTGTGTAACTTGGAAAATGTTGGTTGTGTTAGGTGCAACTTGGAAAATGTTGGTTGTGTTAGGTGTAACTTGGAAAATGTTGGTTGTGTTAGGTATAACTTGGTAAATGTTGGTTATGTTAGTAGTGTTAGGTGGTTGTGTTAGGTGAAACTTGGCAAACGTTGGTTGTGCTAGGTGTACCTTGGTAAATATAGGCTGTGTAACTTGGTAAATTGTGGTTGCGTTGGATGTAACTTGGTAAATGTGGGTTGTGTAAGGTGTAATTTGGTAGGCGTTGGTTGTGTCAGGCGTAACTTGGTAAGCTTTGTTTGTGTATGTTGTGTCAGGTGTAACTTGGTAAATGTTGTTTGCTTTAGGTGAAATTTAGTAAATGTTGGTTTTGAAGATGTAACTTGGTAAAATCTTGTTTGCTTCAGGTGAAATTTAGTATATGTTGGTTGTGTTAGGTGTAACTTGGAAAACGTTGGCTGTGTTAGGTGTTACTTGGTAAATTGTGGTTGCGTTTGGAGTAACTTGCTTAGCGTTGTTTGGGTTAGATGTAACTCGACAAGCCTTGGATGTGTTAGGTGTAACTTAGTAAGCGTTAGTTGTATTTGGGGAAACTTGTTCAGCGTTGGATATGTCTAAGTGGCGTTTGTGTAAGGTATAACTTGGCAGGTGTTGGCTGTGTAATATGTCACTTGATAAGTGTTGTTTGGGGCAGGTGAAAGTTAGTAATAGGCCCTTGGTTAAGCGTAGTTTTGGAGGTATTGGTTGTGTAAGGTGTAACTGGGTATGTGCCGTTGTAGTCATTGTAACTTGGTATGTGGAAGTTGTAGTAATTGTAACTTGGTATGTAGAGGGTGTAGTCAGTAAAACATGGAAAATGACGGTTTTAGTAATTGCAACTTGATATATGGAGGTTTGTAGACTATGTTACTGGGTATGTGGAGGTTGTAACCAGTGTAACATAACATGTGGAGATTGTAGTATTTGTAACTTGGTATGTGGAGGTTGTAGTCAGCCAGTGTGTGGAGCTTGTAGTATGTAACTTGTAGAGGTTGTAGTAATTGTAACTTGGTATGTGGAGGTTGTAGCCAGTGTAGCTTGGTATGTGGAGATTGTAGTAATTGTAACTTGGTATGTGGAGGTTGTAGCCAGTGTAGCTTGGTATGTGGAGATTGTAGTAATTGTAACTTGGTATGTGGAGGTTGTAGCCAGTGTAACTTGGTATGTGGAGGTTGTAGTAATTGTAACTTGGTATGTGGAGGTTGTAGTAAGTGTAACTTGGTATGTGGAGATTGTAGTAATTGTAACTTGGTATGTGGAGGTTGTAGTAATTGTAACTTGGTATGTGAAGATGGTAGTCTGTGTAACTTGTTATGTGGAGGTTGTAGCAAGTGTATCTTGTATGTTGGTTGTAGCCATGTGTAGGTATGTGAAGGTTGTAGCCAGTGTAACTTGGTATGTGGAGGTTGTAGCCAGTGTAACTTGGTATGTGGAGGTTGTAGCCAGTGTAACTTGGTATGTGGAGGTTGTAGTAATTGTAACTTGGTATGTGGAGGTTGTAGCCAGTGTAACTTGGTATGTGAAGGTTGTAGCCAGTGTAACTTGGTATGTGAAGGTTGTAGTCAGTGTAACTTGGTATGTGGAGGTTGTAGCCAGTGTTGTAAGATGTAACTTGGTATGTGGAGGTTGTAGCCAGTGTAGCTTGGTATGTGAAGGTTGTAGTCTGTGTAACTTGGTATGTGAAGGTTGTAGCCAGTGTAACTTGGTATGTGAAGATGGTAGTCTGTGTAACTTGTTATGTGAAGGTTGTAGCAAGTGTATCTTGGTATGTGAAGGTTGTAGCCAGTGTAACTTTGTATGTGGAGTTTGTAGTAATTGTGTAACTTGGTATGTGGAGGTTGTAGCCAGTGTAACTTGGTTGTGAGAGGTTTAATAATTGTAACTTGGTATGTGGAGGTTGTAGCCATTGTAAGTCATTGTAACTTGGTATGTGGAGATTGTAGTAATTGTAACTTGGTATGTGGAGGGTGTAGTATTGTAACTTAGTATGTGGAGGTTGTTGCCAGTGTAACGTGGTATGTGGAGCTTGTAGTTTTTGTAACTTGGTATGTGGAGGTTTTAGTCATTGTAACTTGGTATGAGGAGGTTGTGGTAATTGTAACTTGGTATGTGGAGGTTGTAGTAATTGTAACTTGGTATGTGGAGGTTTTAGGCATTGTAACTTGGTATGTTCCGTTGTAGTAATTGTAACTTGGTATGAGGAGGTTGTAGTCATTGTAACTTGCTATGAGGAGGTTGTAATAATTGTAACTTGCTATGAGGAGGTTTTAGTCATTGTAACTTGGTATGAGGAGGTTGTAGTAATAATTGTAACTTGTATGTGGAGGTTGTATGTAACTTGGAGGAGGTTTGTATTGTAACTTGGTATGTAGTCATTGTAACTTGGTATGAGGAGGTTGTAGTAACTTGCTATGAGGAGGTTGTAGTCATTGTAACTTGCTATGAGGAGGTTGTAGTAGTTGTAACTTGGTATGTGGAGGTTGTAGTCATTGTAACTTGTATGAGGAGGTTGTAGTAATTGTAACTTGGTATGAGGAGGTTGTAGTATTGTAACTTGGTATGAGAGGTTGTAGTAATTGTAACTTGGTATGAGGAGGTTGTAGTAATTGTAACTTGGTATGTGGAGGTTGTTGTAGTAATTGTGTAAGGTTGTAGTGTAACTTGGAGGAGGTTGTAGTAGTTGTAACTTGGTATGTGGAGGTTTGTAGTCAGTGTAACTTGGTATGTGGAGGTTGTAGTAATTGTAACTTGGTATGTGGAGGTTGTAGTAATTGTGATGACTTGGTAGTATAACTTGGTATGAGGAGGTTGTAGTAGTGTAGTTGTAACTTGGTATGTAACTTGGTATGGAGGTTTAGTAGTAATTGTAACTTGGTATGAGGAGGTTGGTATGTAGTTGTAGTCATTGTAACTTGGTATGAGGAGGTTGTAGTAGTTGTAACTTGGTATGAGGAGGTTGTAGTAATTGTAACTTGGTATGAGGAGGTTGTAGTCATTGTAACTTGGTATGAGGAGGTTGTAGTAGTTGTAACTTGGTATGAGGAGGTTTTGTAGTAGGTTGTAATAATTTGGTATGAGGAGGTTGTAGTAATTGTAACTTGGTATGAGGAGGAGGTTGTAGTAGTTGTAACTTGGTATGAGGAGGTTGTAGTCATTGTAACTTGGTATGAGGAGGTTTTAGTAATTGTAACTTGGTATGTGGAGGTTTTAGTAATTGTAACTTGGTATGTGGAGGTTTGTAGTCATTGTAACTTGGTATGAGGAGGTTGTAGTCATTGTAGGTTGAGGGTTGTAGTCATTGTAACTTGGTATGCTGAGGTTGTAGTAGTCCGTGTAACTTGGTATGAGGAGGTTGTAGGTATGAGGAGTTGTAACTTGGTAACTTGGTATGTGGAGGTTGTAGCCAGTGTAACTTGGTATGTGGAAGTTGTAGCCAGTGTAACTTGGTATGCTGGGTTTGTAGTCCGTATAACTTGGTATGTGGAGGTTTGTAGCCAGTGTAACTTGGTATGAGGAGGTTGAGGGCATTGTAACTTGGTATGCTGCGTTTGTAGTCCGTGTAACTTGGTATGTGGATGTTGTGTCCGGGGAAGCTATTTTAGGTTTTGTGTGGGTGTATTATGTGTAACTTGGCAAGTAGTGTTTGTATTAGTCGAATCTCTGGTGGTTTTGTCGGTAGTTACTTGGTAAGTGGTGCTGGTATTGAACATGTCATATTCTTGAATAGCCCCCGCTGAGTTTCCAATATCATGGATAAACATGCCTGGTCACGGAGTCACGACCTTTCCCAGGCGTACATATTCTATTGAAAGTAGCCGGTGATAAGTGCAAAGCGATGGAGGTAGTTTTTATTTATGTCTCATGATATCTAATTTCGAAGACGATCAAATGTCAGGTGATCCGTAAAAAACCTCGAAAACCCATTACGTCGTACATAGGAATCCAAATGGCCAAAATGCGCACCCCGGTACAAGGGGGCACTTGGCCTTATTCTGGATGGGGGTCGTACATATTTAACCTCGAAAAACGTATTACGTCGTACAAGTATGAATGCCAAAAAGCATACCCCGTCGTACAAGTCGGGAGGCCAAAAAAACCCGTCGTACAGATTTAAGCACAAAAATACTACCCCGTATACAAGTATGAAGCCCCCCCCCCCCCCTCCGGGTGCGCACGCAGGGACACATACACAGCATACACGGAGACAAACATAGGAACACACACACGGACACACGCACACATACACACACGGACTCACACACACGCGGAAGCACACATTTCCTCTACAGCATATAATGAGGGCATAAATAAGGCATGTCCCTACAACTTGACCTCAAGATCGGCCATTCACCCACGGAGGCAGATATGGCACGAACTCTTAATCTCCACCAGCACCGCCCGGTCCACACCGAGTATAACCAGCACCCCACCGCAATCCTCATATCAACGTTCTCAAAATCAAAGTGTATTTGTCACTAGACTGTCGTCATCACCCGCTAAGGCTGTTTAATCAGAATGCCCATGTAAATGATCACATCCTAATGTGGACAGTGACTGAAGCACTGAGGTCACATGATCACGCCTCAATGTGGCCACGTAATCCGTATCATTAAGGGAAAGTGGTCGTCTATACACACAAGGATCATAGCTGCTTGCAATGCTTTTGATACAGAGTATTCTACTGCCGTGTTTACCAAGAGATCAAAGTAAATGATGAGGCTTGGCTATGATAATAAAGTTGAGTTAATTGGAATAAGATTGGGCGAAAGGGTGGGTGTTTAGAGGAGACACTGCTTCATGGTCTTTATGTGTTGTGTACACTGATGCATTGAGTAAAGAGATTGCACATCTAGTGGGGGTGCAAGTTAATTCTATGAGAATGTCTTTTCAGGGAAGTGTCGTTTATTCAGCATGGAACAAATACCATGGCGGTCTAATTGGGGATGCGTTGACGGCATTTTGATTCGTAGGCTTATGTGCTGGCGTTCTGCATGGCAGCTGATTCATACCAAAATGCTGCTTTCTGCATGACAGCTCATTCATTTAAAAGCACTGCTTTTTGCTTTACGTATATTCATTCCAAAGTAACGCTTTTTACATGAAAGCGTATTTATTCCAATGTGCCTTTTTTTGTAATAGAGCTTATATTTTTCAAAAGTGCTGCCTTTTGTATTGTAATTAATCGATTTTGCATTACAACATTATTTATCAAAAGTGTTATTTTTTTTCATGACAGCTTATTTATCCCAAAGTGCTTATTTTCCATGACAGCTCGCAGTGATTAGAGCTCATTTGTTTCAAAGAGTGGTTCTTTCTTGATAGCTTTTTCATTCCGCACAACTGGTTTTGCATGGCAGCTTATTAATTAACAGTGTGCTTTTGCATGTAGACTTACATATTTCACAGCGTTGGTTAAGCATGACAACTTATCTATTCAATCGAATTGGTTTTGCATGAAAACTCATTTTTTTACCAAATGCTGGTTTTCATCATTACAGCTGATTCTTTTCACAGTGTCATTTGTGCATGGCAGTTTATCTATTTTTCATAGTGTGGGTTTTGCTTGACAACTTATTCGCAGGGTTTGTTTGCATGGCAGCTTATCTATTTCACAGTGTTGGTTTTAGTTAACAGCTAACTAATTTCACAATGATGGTTTTCGTCATGACAACAATGGTATATTGCTATAGCTTGTTTTTTGATCAATTAATTAACCGTACAAATTGTATTGTTTTGCGATTCAATTGAATTTGACATGAATGTGTTCTACATATGGCACAAGGCACATATAATTGGAGTTTTATTTATGCCCCCCCCCCCCACACACACAGCCAACGTATGTCTATTGAACCCTATCTACATTGCATAAGATATTCATCCATCAACTATGACGTATTTCCAATGCCCTCGTTCTTAAACCTTAAAGCTGCGGTTAGTATAATGCCTAGTTTTCCTATGTTATATTCCAATGGGTTTATTATTAATGCAATGTGAATCTGCCGTTCACGCCTGATTGTAAGGTGTTGTCGACCTGCCGAATCAGTTCTACTCGATCTCCTGTTGTTAGTTTCTAGAAATATCAACTGAGTTGAGGCGGGTTTAACTCAAAGATAACATGCCACATACGAATCAATAACCACGAGGCTACACCGGCATAATGAAGTTAATCGCTCTCAAATCTATCACAAAGCAGCGAGGACGACACACTTGACAGATTTGTCGTCATAAGAATCAGCCATGTTTATAGAGGTGAGCGCATACGGTCGGATTTATTAAATGGAATGCCTCTGTTACGTCACATAATGTTGAAGATACAAACAGGTCAGCCTATTCGGCACCCCCCCCCCCCCCCCCCCTCCACCTGTCTTTGCAGGAAAGACATTGGGTGTTTATTTCCCTCGTTGAGCTGGTGAATAAAGCGGCAAACGTTTGGTTAAGTGGCGGTATGGTGACCCCACCAATCACGGGTAATCATATGAAAACACACCGGGCAGAATTTCGGCAAGGTGCGTTTTCTACCTGGCTGGGTTTCTATAGTTTGATAAATGGCGTTGAGATTGAAGCTAGTGAGGGTTATTGAGCGGATAATGACACCACTTGATGGCAATGACGTATGCTAATATTCACAAGTTGTCTTCAGTTTGGGGTTAGTTCAGCAAGGTCAAATTTAGGGATGTGCAAGGCGAAAAAGGTAGCAGTAATAAGGGGGTAAACTGAGTATTGATGGTATGAGTGTTTCAAATAAACTATGCCCTCTGAAATAAAGTTTACACAGATAATATTTGTATTAATGTAATCTAAGGAAAGTCTGTACTAAATTCCTAGGCCCCATATTGGCATTTGAGTGTAAATTGAATATTGTTGTTAACGCGCGAAAAGTGTTCAACATTTAATATATTTTACAAGCTGTGCATTACCAATCTTGCCATCATGCTAACAGAGAAAAAATGCGGTATGAAATTATCCCACACAGGGTGTTCCATGTCCGCTCGGCATCGAGTAATGTGGTTGTCTTCTGCTGAGGTAGTTCATTTGCATTGTTCGATATGCGATATATTATGAATGTGTTGCGAAATGTATTCTGTAACCTGCAATCTGAACAGCTCTTAAAGATGTGCGACTCATATCTGTGGTTACAACACCACAACAGCACATCTACGAGAGTAAGGAGGTAGTGTAATTAATTGTCGTAGTTAATACATGATGCCAACCCACTTAAAGGGATGGTTTAATTTTCGCAGAAGGCGAAACAGATGGCTGCGTGGGGCTGTTTAGATCCAGTCACGCGAGAAATCAATCTACACAGCGTCCAGCGGCCACGTAACGCCAGATCTAAGTGCCCAATCAGTGGCGCCCCCTGGCGACTTGTCTGGCTATCATGCATGTTGAAACCAGTTCACTTGGTGTATGGCGTAAAAGGGGCGGAAGTGGATCATTATAGTGGGGAAAAGTAGCATTCGACTGTTCGATATCATACTGTTCGCTTTTCTCAAAGACAAACAGGGTAGCGAGTTTGTTATCTGGTCGTGGGGTGGTAGTGGAAAGCAACACCGTCAGGGGGCGTGAGGCAGTCGGGCTAAGATGAACACGAGGCTTCTCGCTCTTACGGCACAACTCCCGACTGCTTTTATTTTTTGTGGGGACGGCGCTTTGTTTGTTATATGATAAGGGCCGTGCGCTCGCATGACGTTATAAACCATTCAAGTTAAGGCCTAGCTTTATTCATGCAGACAGAGGGCCCACCACGGTCACAAATACCTACAGCTAACACATTGTTCATTTTGCAAAATTGACATCATAAAGCAGCTAGCATGGAACCCTCGTTCGCTAGAGGGCGCTTTTCAGACCATTACAGTAAATATTTAACGCTAGTTTATGCAGAGGGGGACTTATCATTATTGTTGTAGGATGAAGCGCTATCCATCACCGGGTTGAGCTGTAAATGGCCTGAAACACGCTTCACCAATCATCTCAATAATTAAGCTGCGGGCTGCAAAGAAAACACAAGGTAGGGGTGTTATCAAACTTGTATAGGCCGAGGAAGAAAGCGAAGGCTGTGATGAGGATGACTCGCTGGGTGAGACCGCTAACAATGCGAGTGTTTACAGTTAACGGTGCTAATGTGCTCTGAAACCGCTGCTTTCTATCGCAAAGAAAAATGCTGGGCTCTTGTTATCGCTCATTTATTATTGATGACAAGAACAAGACGACTGAGATCCCAAAGAGTCACCAAAGTGCTGTATACACAGCGTCGGGGACCCCAGCGCATTACTCACGGGTAGTTGTCACGCACATCAAAACGAGACGATTTACGCACGATAAATGCGACCATGGCAACACACTGTATATTGTTGACATATTGTCTTACGACAAAGATGGAGCGATATCGATAATTTCAATGGATAATGATTAGGTCTGGCGTCGAAATGTTCTCAACTAAAGCGTCGGCAATGAAGGCAGCCCGCGATAAGCGGAATATGTACAGCACGGAATATCGTTCACAGTATGACAAGGATCTACGAGAAGCCAAGAGAAATGGCTCAGTTTCATTAGCAAATCACCCCGAGTTCTATGTCCCTTCCCTGGACCGTTTACACACACTACCCTCAGAAGACAGCGACCGAATACGCATGAAGAAGTCAAAGACAGCGTCATCTCTGCGTCGCCAGAGGGCGTCCGCGGGCAGCAGCGAAAGGCTCATACCGGAAGCTCACAAGTTCAGACGAAGTTATGGCAGTTGGTGGAATGTGCCAGCTGATCTTGGCAAACGAATGGTCCAGGGAGCCACGTCACTCAACCCCCCGCAATCATCCTGCTCACGCTGCAGTCACGGAAGCAGGTCGGTTAAGTTTTTCACTGACTTAATTATCTGTTCATTTCTTTAATTTTGGAGATATAAGATCGAATGAACTTTAAGAGTTTGTGTTTATAGGTATCACGTGGACACATCATCACCGGGAGCGCCCCCTGTCTGCTTGGTAAGCAATACTTCTCTGTGATTCAAGGATGTATAATCCAACCAAAGAGCTTATAGCGAAACAAACTGCCAGCGTATGGTTATCATCTTAGCAGTAACGTTGAAACTGAGCATGAAGCAATCGTGTGGTTATTTTAACTATGAATCAATAATTTAATTCACAAAATCCGCAGGCCATTTTCAACCTTATAGCGTGAAACTTTTACAGTCATTAAGTTAATTATACATGAATCAATGATTCGCTTGAGAGATGGCCCTTTTCAAAGTTGCAGTCTTGTATGCAGATGAACGCTGATGCGAGTTGTGGTTACCGTAACACACGGGCGTCCCTGCTGCGTTCGTATCACGTACCTGTCTCCCCTCCCCCAGCCTGGAAACTCACCCGCTTCAGTCGTCATGTGAGTTATCGACTAGTCTGTTTTATATGATTCTGGAGCGTTACAATTCCTCCCTCCGTTTGACGCAGACTCTGCAAGGCAACGGGTTCGTGCCGAATAAAAGGTGCTAAAATGACTCGATTGTAATCTTTTCTAAGTGTTGGGAACATAAAAATCATCGATTAATTATCGAAATCGGCACTTAAAAAAAAGCCTAAAAACTTTTTTTTTTAAAGTATGCAAATGAGTTGGGATCGTATTAAGCACAGACGCTTAATTGAGCCTGTCGGAACTCCCCAGAGCGACAGAGAGTTGTATAATAATACATATATACATGAGACGTGCGAAACCTAACGCCGCCGAACGCGCTGAAATGAACTGATTTGGGTGCATGTGGTATCAAGTAGCCACGCATGCGCAATACGATCATTTGCTAGTAGTATTGTCAAAATACCGCTATCAGATATCTGGGAGCGCCTACCACGTGCCGTATTTGTTTTCAATTCACGTCCCGTCAAATATAAGGACCCGGGCCCAACAAAAGCCTGAAAAATAAGCAATATTATTTCCTAATGTTGTTGAGTAACGGTCCATTAAGTTTTTCTTCACAACAGAATTTTAATGAATTGCACCTTTAAACACCCGAAATATACATTTACCACGAAGTAAAAATTATCAAAGGTAACATAGTTCCATAAATTCATGCCTTGTTTTTTAGCATCTTGTTAACGGGGGCAGGTGCTTCATAAAACTTCATTGAATGAGTGTTCCTCGTGTATGCGTTACAGATTGGCACTCTCGTGGACTCGACACGACCACGTGGCTACGCGAGAGGTCGACCGGAAGCCTACCAGCGCGGCTGTACCTGCCATTACAACGCCCTCTGACACCAACCTCTTTCATATGTCATTCCCAAATTAGTTTCTTTTTTTACCCAAATCATATAAAACTGCGATTAATTTTGGAGATGTTTGTACATTGGACTGTGTGTACGAAGGTTTTTGATTTGTGAATGTCATGTGAATAAATACTTGCCTTGTGTATGCCGTAACGCATCTCATGTAACGCTTCCGTTCGTCCTGACATTCTCGCTAATAGCTGACTGTACAGTTCGCTTGTCCTGATTGAGTCTCGCCTATCAAGAATCCTCAATTAAATGCGATGTAGCACCCAAGACGCACCCCTCACATGGGGGTATCAACAGCCACTGTCGCTGACAACGGCCTATCCGCACCGTACTGGGGTAATTTACCGTTTTTCACACAACACAGATAAATTACCTGTAAATATCAATTAGTGTTGTAATTACATAGCTGCATCCATATCTGACACGCAAAAACCAACACGCTACCTGTCACAGCCGCTGAAGGAGAAGGATGGTCGACGTGTTGGCGTTATAATAAAGTTGGTTGAAGCCTACGCAATCCGAGAAACGACGAAAACACCTCATCATGGAGGTTTGGTTTTCATCTTCCCGACTGAGACCGAGACAATTTTTTTTCATCGAGAGATAGAGCTTCTAAGTGTTATTTACCCTAGATTTCATAGCAAATAATTGGCTGATATTAATGAAAGTTGAGGGATGACAGATCACGGTATAAGGGCATTTGATCGGATTTTGGCTGAGACCTGTCACCAAGAAGCTCGGTTTTTAAGAAGCTCTATTTATTGGGCCTCATGAGACGAAGGACTGCGCAGCTTAGTGCGCAGGCAACTGAGAGGCTCCAATCAGTCTCAGAGCTGCGGAAAGAAGATATATCTGCTCATTGACAAATTAACGTCGCATATTTATTCCGAGTTGTGTTAATTGATATTGTTTAGCATTCAAAATATGATGTCTAGAGTAATGAGATGCAAATGACCGTTTGATCAACTTAAATAATCCTATGGAGAGGAAAATATAAACAAAACATATGCTGTCGATCTTTTCAGTGCTTTCAGAGTTGTGAAGTAATTTTGATGATGTAACGTCGATTTAAGTCCCATGGAATCTCGTTACGACGGGTGAGAGTCACGAGAATGTGAGGTAGTTAGTTAATTTTTGATATAATATGGTGTCAATTGATGGATGAGCACTTAAGTATTCCAAGCCAATATAGTGCTGTTTTGATGGTGCAGTATTAAAAAAAACCTTTGTTAATATATATTCTCAGCACTAGGGGAATGTCAGTCCCCCGCCATAATCAGTCTCTAACTGATGACATGATAAATATGAGTTAACAACAGGAAAAGTCAAAGGAATAATCAACAGAAGTGTCCATTGTCTGTTTATATAACACAATATTATCACAGAGGCAAAAACAAAAACAATAATAATATAGTGCATATGATTATAATACTAATCAGGTTGCTGTTTGATACAATACCATTTCAATGTTTTTTTTATTTCTAATACTGATGATATATCCCACATAAAATTTGACATACAATATTAGTCTTTAGTCATAGATGTCTTGTAAAAGCAAATAACTCCTTTTTAAATACTTCTGGCTCGGTTCAAGTCATAAATTTGCACAGCTAATCACATACTCTCTAAATGTTAAAGACTAAACAATTGAACAAAAATATGAGGAAGTCTGTAAAGGATTAATGCTGGAGTAATTGTGTAATACTGAATGTTGGGTTAGTGGACTAGCTTCAGACTCACCTACTGCACCTTATGACTGAAACGTTATGATATGACTGTCTCAACAAGGGCTGAACGATCTCAACGGAAGTCAAGATCGAACGATTGAAAACGAGGTTACATGGGGTGCGGCCGCCACAGAAAAACGATCACCAAAATAGCAGCTATAATTCGGCTGCCAAAATTTCCATCACAGTTAAAAAAAACAAGATCAATTGTCTTAACTAAATATCTTTGTTTGAAGGAATCAACTGCGGGAAGCAATGAGTATTTTGAGGGAAGCACACACGCACGTCAATCTGTTATTTGTTATAATACACACCACAGGGTCAAACCCTTGTAGCTTGTACATCAACATCGCATAGATATATTCGAAATCCGAAAACCTTCAATCTGAATTAATGTCATGATCACAAATTCGAGTAGAAACACAGAAGGAACAAAGTATATACGGACATAAAACGGGCTTCCGCCATTCCCACACTACACCACCTCGCTGCTACACTGAATGAAATAAGAATAATTCACACGTGGGTCACGTGACCACCGTGGCCAACAAACTCAGATGATGATGGTTCCGAGAAGACGTAGTTGTTTCACGTAGCACTCTGTCATCAGGGTCTAGTTCTTGGCCGGCTCGTAAATACCCTGACCGAATACACCTTGGCGTGAAATGCCATCCGACTTGTGTGCCTTGAATGCGGCGTTTTTGGCTTTGGTGGAACCGAATGTATCCAAATGGGGCCTGGCCTGGAACACAGCGGATGGGATGAAAATGAAATGCAGTATTGGTGACAAACAGGAAGGTGATGTTGGTACGATGTGCACCCTACAAGGTTATGTTAGTACGATTTTTACTTACAATACGATTTGTACCCAGAAGGTGATGTCGGTACGATTTGTACCCAGAAGGTTATGTTGATACGATTTGTACCCAGAAGGTTATGTTGGTACGATTTGTACCCAGAAGGTGATGTTGGTACGATTTGTACCCGATTTGTACCCAGAAGGTGATGTTGGTACGATTTGTACCCAGAAGGTGATGTTGGTACGATTTGTACCCAGAAGGTGATGTTGGTACGATTTGTACCCAGAAGGTGATGTTGGTACGATTTGTACCCAGAAGGTGATGTTGATACGATTTGTACCCAGAAGGTGATGTTGATACGATTTGTACCCAGAAGGTGATGTTGATACGATTTGTACCCAGAAGGTGATGTTGTACCCAGAAGGTGATGTTGGTACGATTTGTACCCAGTGATGCTGGTACGATTTGTACCCAGGTGATGTTGATACGATTTGCATCCAGAAGGTGATGTTGGTAGTCCAACTTCGTTCGTACGCTCGTGCCAAAAAAAGTGCCACTTAAGTAATATCACCAGGTAATGTAAATGGCCCGTTAATTCCTGTATCAAACGCCAGAGCAATAGCTACGATTGTCTATATCGCCCTGTACGGATTCAAACCTCTAACCCTTTTAACCAAATAAGAAGGGTAGTCTGATGTATACGCGAACAAGCGAGACAAGAAGAGGATTTTAATGAACAAAGGCGACGATGAGCAGATTTAAAGCTTCATTTTTCGGCACTCTATATTTCACTTTCGTCTACTAACTGACATGATTGTTACTTGTCCCTTGGATTGGAAACACCAATCGAACCCCTTCTACCAAAATATGGAAACGACTGGCGAACAACTATGCAATTCAGTCATTTTCTGCTATTATCGCTCAAACTCACGCATTTATCCTGCTAGTTAACACACAGAAAACGCAAGGAATATAGCTGGAGTAATCGACTGCACCGATATAATTACAAAAGAATTTGGATGACTTTTGATGAAATGCACTTTTAATACAGTTCCATCTAACTGGGTATATAAACTCCAAGGCAGAGATTGATGAAAGAACACTTTTTATGCACTGGTGGAGTTCATAGGAACAGCTCATAAACCAGATGCGATAAATAATGACTGCCTTTCTATACCCATGCTTTTCTTTGACCTGTCCGCTTGACTGTTTCATGTGAATCAAATACTTAAATGCGTCACAAGCACGCGGGGGTTTTGTTCCATTTTATAGACCGCTGCTTTGAGCATCAACGCCGCATGACCGGTCTTGTATTCTTGGCTCGAAATGTTTCATTAACTGATTAAACAACTATTCAATTACCCTATTCACAGCAGCATATTTGCAACTATGTACATTATCACCAAACCGGCTCAGACAAGAAGAAACATCAGAGAGGCAAAGAGATTTTTCGCTACGCGCGCGATTTTTTTAAGGAAACTTGATCCCTGTGAATATATCATCAGAGGTATAAGTGTGTTATTGTCGGCGGTTGAATAGTTGAATCATGGGGCTAATGAGGACCCATTACTCCATGGTTTATGTGATGAGGGTGGGGGGTGGTCTTGTCTGGATCGTGTGGGGGTTCTGGGGGCACGGGAGGGATAGGGGTGCTTAAGGAATCAGCGGGGTAAAGCTAACCAACGGGATAAGGACGCGGAAGCAATCAGCATGATGAATTATGAAGCTCTGGCGGTCAAAAAGCAGTCAGCGGTTATTTGCCGGAGTCGATCACGGCTTTTAGCCTCCATTTGTTTCATCATTATTGCAGGCTAGTTGGCGTCAAATTCTGACATTATTCTCCAAGTGGGGCACTTGTGTTAAAGCAGCGCGGTAAAGAGAGGCGAATGTTCGCGTCGCGTTGAAGGGCTCATTAGCGACGAAAATCTGCTGAGAAAACAACCCACGCCCAGCATCAAGCCAGTCCGTTATACGCGCAATATCCATCACGCCCAGCATCAAGCCAGTCCGTTATACGCGCAATATCCATTTCACAGCCCATCAGAAAACTACCATCTCTTTCTGTAGCGCAGCGACAACTCCCTCAAAACCCGCTTTCCTGGCTGTTCAAGCAACCTACTGATTACAAATGATAGATTCGCATGCGAGAACGCGCGACGCGCCGCGGCACTGCGCGATCCATCACAAGCGACAACGACTAATTTGGAACTGTGTTGCTTAATCGTGACATTCCACGGTGGCGTTTGAGCGACCAATTTTCGTCAATTAGCCCCGGCCGTAAAAGTCACGGCCAGGTCTAATGGCGCTTTATCAAGCCCTAAATACAGTGGCCTGGCCGATTTATTGTCTCAACTTGGCCTTCTTCACGTTTTAGCTTGGATGCCAGCCCTCTAATCTAAACCGCCCTGTATCCCTGTGATTGTAATCTTGTCAGGGGACTTGAAGCAGGAATTAGGGCTGATTGGATTATCCCTATTGCTACGACACCCCATTTGAACACGGAATACCCCCATTTAGACGAGTGAATTTGGTGCGCCCACTGCAAGCGGGTTTAAACTGCGTTTTCTCCTCTGTAGCCGGCATCATGGGAACTTCCATCTTTTTTGGTAGAGTGCAGAGATATCACTTTATATGCGCCCATATATACTGATACCAATCTGAACAATGGAGAATGTAAATATTCGAAATATCCCTATCGGTTAATGACAAATAATAGTTTGAGGCTCAATCAATTAGAAGACTGAGGCAGCCATGATATTTTCTTAGCCAAAAACAATATGCTGAATATTTCATCACTTTGGTTTAGTCATGGGGCACATTGAAACTAGTTTGGCACTAATAGAACTGTCTTTCTTAGTCATCAACTTGACCCCTTTGATATTGACCCATATCACTGCAAGCTCTGTACATTCAATACATTACGGAGTTGTCAAATATTTACTTTGTTTACGAAGCGTGGAAGCTGCCAGAGCGGGGCTGGTGAGACAGGAACCTGATGAACTCTCAACTGAGTGGCGCGAGTCTCGTAAACCTTCCCAGGTGGGGCCAGCCGCTGCTAGATGAAGGAAAATAATCCATCATTTAAACGTTATGATTTGAATGTTAAGCAATATATTGTACATCATAACGTTCCTAATTTAAATGTGATCATGACGTAGTCCTATAACGTTTCAAGGGGATTGAAACTCACCATCACAATATGTTTGCATTTCTATTAACACCTTCGGCATGAGATCGAGTTATATACCATAAAACTTATCAATCAAAATACACTGACCTAAACATGTTCAGAATACTTAGTGCTAATACTAGGTCGAGCATTCTGAATAGAAACAGTTCAACAGACCTGTGTGTCTTTTTTGGACTGAGCAGCAATGTCAGCTGATCGTCGGTCTTGCAGCCAGTGGTCCTGGTATTTATGTTCCAGTAGATCATGAATTGGTGTGGAAGGCCTACAAATAACAAAATTTATGTTTATTGATTATGCAAGGATTGTCAGACAAATATAATGAAAATAAAAGGTTTTAAAGTAATTTTTTCTTCTTCAAGATGACCTCACTGAAAATCAACAATGGTTATTTGGTACTGTGATTTAGGTTGCAGTAGGTGATTGTGTGCCAGATGGATCAAACACATCACCTTGAAGCCTATGTTGGCTTATAGACAGTGATTCAAAGTCATATATCAAGTAGATTACCAAATGGACTACCTGGTAGCAATTCCATAAACCTGTGTCGGAGGTAGACGGCGAGTTTTAGTTTTCTTGCCCTCTTCTGTCTGAATTTTACAACGTATGTCATGCGTTGCTCTGAAGTTATAATGCTGTGGTGCTGATGTGAGACCTGCTTGAACAGCTGCTCTGTTCAATGCCATGAAGTCACGGCCTGGCTGACTGTCCAATGAGGAGCTCTCTTTTCTATGGAAGTAAAGTCCCCCACTGTTGGGCCACCCACTCAGTGCTACAGTTCCCACATAAAAGGAAATCATACAACTAATATGAATTTAATACCTTAGCAAACATTATTAGAGGAACATCTGATAATTAATGATAACCATGCAAGACTTTTCCTTGAATACTGACCTTCATTGGCACCACCCTCTCGTGCAGCATTTGGTCTGCCATAAGTGTACACCTCGCCAGGGTAGTTTGTATATCCACGCCTCATTGGCTGAGCTAGTTCATTCTGAAGTCAAGATATACACTCTTTGAAGCTATTATAATGACTGCATATGAGCAACGTTTCAACAAACTGTGGATAATTTCCAGTCATTACACGACTTCCAATGTCCAAATTTAACCATTCATAAAATCATTAATGGATTTAATGCATTCAAAATTTAAACTCATCAAAACGACTACTTGTGACCCCTAAATGATTTGTGATCCATAAAAATACATAGAAAGTCCAGTTCTCTCACCCTCAATAAAAGTTGATTTTTCAGCATCGTCTCGCGCTTATCACCGAGCACGCCAGTAGCAGTGTGTTCAAAAGGTTCAGCAACAGCAGCCATTATGAAGCGATTAAACCAACAAAACTAACTAAAATTCAAATAAAAACAAGCCCAAGTCTAGAACTTCATAAAAACTTGGACTACAGCCTGCAGTCAACGAATAACCTACACAGGAAACAGGCGTCGCAATTACCTTGACGACGACATCCCGTTCGAAGTCTCGCGGGATTACAAGTCTTAGCAACGCAACTGTCAACAGTTATATTTGCTTCAATGATGGATGCTTCAAAAAGACCTCTTAAGATACCTCCACAATTCGCTACATACGCGGAAAATCATGGAATTTTCGATCTTTATAAGGTAGCTCATTGGTGCTTGTTTAGAAAACATTTTGATTGGACAATCGTCATATGTTTGCATTTGGTTTTGTCGAATGTACCATTTTATCGCCCCCATTTGGCATTCATTAACAGTAGGTATGGGGACAAAAATTTCAAAAATAATACATTATCAAACAATTAGTATCACCATAAAGACCTTGAAAAACCCTTTAATATGACACAAAAATTATGACTCTGTGATGACTACAGACTGAGAAATTTAATTTTGAAGTCCCAAAATCGGCCTTCGTTTTCCGCCAGCTAATTAAAGGATTAACTGTTAGAACAATGTGATCGAAATAGACTTTTTTTCCACACTTCATGGTTATGAATATTTGTGTGAAAATACACAGCTTATATAAGGCTGGGGTGAACTCGTGATAAACTCGGGATGTACTCGGTGACCGAATCTGACACCAAACGTGGTTAACAGAATCTCTTTGATGTATTCATTCTGGGTGATGCGCTTGGCGACGAGCAGCTCGCGTGACGGTCGCCGTAACTGTCAGCAGCTCAACATCTACTCCGTGAACCCTAACTGCGGAAATCCCACACGCCAGCACAAGCGGCATAATGCCTTTGAAGTTTCTGGCCAGATCACCGGCTTGTTACTGATAATGTTTGTAATCTACAACCCCAAATAGATAAATTAAGTACCATATGATATTAACTTCTAGAATCGAATGTTTTCTTATATGACATAATGCTGATACAGCCGTGTGATGGCAAGCTATACGGTATCCCAGCACGAATATGGGAAGATCGATCATTTAAAAGTTTAAAATTCGACAAAAGGGTTCCAATCGATTTGAAAATAAACTTGACCAAAGTGTTCCATTGTACTTGAATAACCCTCGTATATAGATGGATGAAAAGGGTCCGATTGAAAAAAATGAAAATCGATTCTGTTTGACCCTAAGCGATCAGCCGCGTTGGCGATCTTGAGTCGGCCGTGTGAAGGCAAGCTACACGGTCTCCCGGCGCGGATATGGGAAGATCAATCATTTTAAAGTTTCAAATTCGATAAAAGGGTTTCAATTGATCTGAAAAAAAAAAACTTGACGTAAGTGTTCCATCATACTTGAATTACCCCGTATATAGATGGGTGTTAGGGATTATATTAATAAATGAATCAAAGTCGACTTTGTTGACCCAAGCGATCGACTGTAATGATGGATTTTTGCCAATCTGTTGACAGGGTAACCCGAATTCAGCTTCCAAATTAACTATGTCGGACACAACAGATTGCTGTCAAATTTGCTACAAATTGAGAAAAGATATCCATAATAACGTGTATCTTACCTTCAGTTTCATAGAAATTATATCAAATTGAAAAATTAATGACAATCGACCGTTTGACCTCAAGCGATCAGCCGCGTTTGAGATCTTGAGTCGGCCGTGTGAAGGCAAGCTATACGGTATCCCGGCGCGGACATGACAAGATCGATCATTTAAAGTTTAAAATTTGACAAAAGGGTTCCAATCGATTTGACCTAAGGGTTTCATTATACATGAAATGTCCCCGTATATAGATGGATGTTAGAGGTAGGATTGATACATGAATCAAAATCGACTTTGTTGGCCCCAAGCGATCAGCCGCGTATGCGTCACAATCGCGGCTGCCTGCGGCGAAGTTCGGCTGCCACCCGATGATGGGTTTTTGCCGATTTGTTGACAGGGTTACCCGAATTCATCTTCCAATTTAACTATGTTGGACGCAACAGATCGCCGTCAAATTTGCTACAAATTGAGAAAAGATATCTATAATGACGTATATCCTACCTTCAGTTTCGTATAAATTATATTTCAAGTGGTTTGGGTGCTTTGAAATCGGACGAAATTCTTAACTCGGCTGTACATATGAACAAATTGACAGAATTAAAAAATTCAAAAACGATGTGTTGGATACATCATCCCCCAGTATGTGGTCAAAGGGATTCCTCAGAATTCCTCTTCGCCACTTAATGAGAGTGATTCTTGTGAGACGTGGAAATACCTATAGTGGAATTCCCGATCGCAGCGTCACGCCGTCAGCGACGGGAAATGTCCGCCGCTTATCGGGAGATATACACATACCTATTAACAGCCCTGTCACATCGGTCAGACAAAATGTGTAAGGCGGATCCGTAAAAAGACAGAGTAGTTCTCCGTTTGTCTGCCTGATAATTAATCAAAATGATAAATGAAGAACAAATAAAGCTGAGATGTATTAATACTTTAACTCTGAGTAGCTGCATTATGATCTTGGTCATTGAGCTGGTTAATTGTCATTGTAATGCAGACATTGGCCTAATATTGGTCCAGTCAATTGTAATACCCCCCACCCCCACCAATATGCACACTATTGATTGCTTCTGGACGTTTGTACACAGAGGTTGCTGAGTATGCTAATGATAACCAAGCCTGATGATCCTTTGACTTATCTCATAGAGCTTCTCAAGCGGGACAACGATGACGGTAAGCAGATTTACTGAACAATTAATTTTAATATTAGTGAGCTCTTGCTTCATTATCCTGTTAACTTGTATGTTATCCAACAATCAGTTTGCATGTTCTAACACAAAGTCATATATCATGTTACTTTGTGTAAATAGTCCCACAAATCGTCATCCTTGGGCCACCTGCCTCAGGTAAGCGTAGTATTGCTAAAATGGTGGCAGGGAAACTGCGGTGTGCTCATTTGAATGCAACGAACATTGTGGAAGAAGCTGACCCTGGACTGAAGACAGAGGCTCAAAACATCATTAAAAGTGGCCAGGAGATTCCCTTAGATCTGTGGGTGAAGCTGGTTGACGCCCGCACAAAGTTGTTCGACTGTGTAAAGAAGGGCTGGGTAATGGATGGATTCCCTCAGACACGAGAACAGGCTCACGCTCTGGCAGCCAGTGGCATCTTTCCAAAGCATTGTGGTTTGTATGCATATATCCCTTAACACGCTTTTTTCTACCCATTGAAATCAGTATCCATCAATACATATATACCTGGGTGGCTTGAAAATGTGCTGAACCTTTTGTTTTTTAGTGCTGCTTGATGCTCCTGATACTGTGCTCATTGAACGAGCTTCTGGGAAACGCATCGATCCCAGCACAAAAGGTGAGACATCTGTAACTTTCTTAGTGATAATCCTCAGTAACGTTTCCTTTGAACAATCCCGTTTCCATGCTTACAGCACCACAGAGTCATAAAATATGGATGTGTGGTCAGATATCTACCATGTGACATTTGACTGGCCCAGCAGCTCTGAAGTAGCTCAAAGACTACAGGAAGTACCAGGCAATACCGAGGAAGAAGTCGTAGACAGACTTGTAGTATATCACCGCCACATTGATGACCTGCTTTCTTCATATGATAAATGCTACAAGGTCATCAATGCCGACCAGCCCAAAACAGATGTCTTCTCTCAAGGTATGGGGCAAGACTTCTGTAGCCCCTGAGTTGTGTAGATATATATATATATATATATTAAACTGATTGCATTGAAGAACACAATGCAAGGCACTGATTTCTGCTCCGTGTCTGGTAGTGATGACATTCCTGAGCAAACAGGCCAGGTCCTCAGCTCCCCACACACCACGCATTGTACTACTTGGAGCTACAGGGGCAGGTAAAGGGGTACAAGCTTCCCTGCTGGCCAACAAATACAACATAGTGAAGGGTGAGACTCGCTTATTTTCTCACGTGTAGTAGTCTGGATGATTGATATTTCGTTACATTCAATCTTCGTCATTTTGTGGCTGTCTTTTACACTTGGAGACAATTTGCTAGTAGGACTGAATGAGTGAAGTGTTGTCTGTATGTGTCTTAGTGTCAATGGGACATCTTATAAAGCAAGCCATAGCTGATGAGTCTAAATCTGGCCAGGCATGCAAGCCTTATGTGGAGAAAAATATGTTGGGTGAGACATGCTTTGATCTACTCATATCAATAAAATATGATTTAATGGAGGATTTTAAACGCTGTGATCTTGCAAAGTTTGCTTGGTTCAGTTTAGAAACATTGAGTTTTTGTGTTCTGTGATGCTGAAGTTCTGATGTAATGTGGCCTGTGTTCAGTAGTGTCAATGTCTAATGTTGTCTGAGGTTTTGTTGTGTCCTCTGTGTTGTCATAGTAACTGCATTGAGAACAGTTATCTTGTGTGTTCAGAATTTACGTCTTGTCTGTGTCAAGAACTGTCATCCTGTCTGTGTTGAGAGATGTCATCTTATCTGTGTTAACTATCTGCTGGACTGTGTTCATCTTGTCTGTGTTCAGTATTATCATCTTGCCTGTGTTTCATACTGTCATCTTGTCGGTGTCTGGTACTCTCATCTTCTCTGTGTTTAGTACTGTCATATCCTCTGAGTTCAGTACTGTCATCTTGTCTGTGTTCAGTACTGTCACATCCTCTGTGTTTAGTACTGTCATGTTGTCTGTGTTCAATACTGTCATCTTCTCTGTGTTCAGTACTGTCATAGTTTTTTGGTATTGTCATGTTGTCTGTGTTCAGTACTGTCATGTTGTCTGTGTTCAGTACTGTCATGTTGTCTGTTTGGTACAGTCATCTTGTCTGTGTTTGGTACTGTCATCTTGTCTGTGTTTAGTACTGTCATCTTGTCTGTGTTTGGTACTGTCATCTTGTCTGTGTTTAGTACTGTCATCTTGTCTGTGTTTGGTACTGTCATCTTGTCTGTGTTCAGTACTGTCATCATACCATGTTGTCTTCGTCCAGTGCCGGATGCCATTGTCCTCAACATCCTGAAGGAGCGATTGAGTTGTGTGGACTGTGTGACCCGAGGCTGGGTGCTTCATGGATATCCCCCGTACTCGCGAGCAAGCTGAGCAGCTGTCAGGCGCTGGTTATATCCCCAACAGGTGAGAACAACCAGAGAGGTCAGGTATTGGTTATATCCCCAACAGGTGAGAACAACCAGAGAGGTCAGGTATTGGTTACATCCCCAACAGGTGAGAACAACCAAACCAGAGGTCAGGTATTGGTTACATCCACAACAGGTGAGAACAACCAGAGAGGTCAGGTATTGGTTACATCCCCAACAGGTGAGAACAGCCAGAGAGGTCAGGTATTGGTTACATCCCCAACAGGTGAGAACAACTAGAGCTGTCAGTCACTGATTACAGGTGAGAGCAGCTAGAGGTGTAAGGTACTGAGTCATATCACTGACAAGCACTGTTATGCTCTATGGTAGGACATTCTGTGCATACTGGATGCTATTTCACATTGCCATGACTCATGTTGAAGGGGTCACGATTCCTTCACTTACACAAACTGTGTGTTTGCTTTGGCAGTGTGTTTTAGTTACACAGTTGCTATGACTATGGTTTAGTATTTGTGATCCTACTTGCTATGACCATGTCCACACAGACTGGATAAACATAGTGACATTATTGGTGACTGTGTAGAGTGTTTTTCCTGGATGTGCCCAATGACTCTGTGATTGAGCGACTCTCTCTACGGGCCACTGACCCCATCACGGGAGAACGCTACCACATGCTCTACAACCCCCCACGAACACACGAGGTAAGCAACACATTCGTACTAACTGTGCAGGTCAGGTTCAACTGCCAGAGTTAACTCAAATGTACAATCACGGCAACCTCCTGATGTAAGAAGAGTGTAATTCCAGTAAAGGTGATACATTGCTGCCATTGCTTGTGCTTGGTTATTTATAGTAACGCAAGCTTCCGTATGCATACACAGCAATCAAATAGTGTTATTAACCTTGCTCAATGTTAAACTGTAGTAAATGAAAGAAGTTGTCGATTTAAGCTTGGTTGGCTTTTTCCCCATTCGTTACATGCTCACAGTGTCTTTCTTTGACTGTACATTACGTTCACGTCCTGTTTTGGCGGTCAGGTGAAGTCCAGACTACAGGTCGCTCTGATGGATCACGAGGAAGCCGTACGTAAACGCCTGGCCACGTATCACGCGTACGTGGAGGAGCTAGCCGACTACTACACTGATCACAGCACATCAGTGGCGACCAAGACCCTCACACCGTCTTCGAGAGCATTGAGAGTATGGTTGTCGACCCACTACCCAAACAACTCTCTACCTAACTCCTCAATAGTGACCTGTTGGTCAGCACATTCGAGTACGCTGATGTTTACTGTCAAGTCAAGCCGACGGTTTGGGTCTTTTTCAGCAGGGGAAATTCGGTCTTAAATTGTCTGGACCAGTGATACAGCTATGTCTATCTATATGTATGTTTGTCTTGTATATAAAGCTGATAATGTGTTGTTACCCAATTAAAGCGAGCTGTGTAATGCCTCATGCTGGCCTTTGTGCTAGTAACCATGGCGATGAGTTTGGCCATTGTTATTGTAATATAAAATAAAGCCTTCCACCTTAAACCAAACACACAGAGGCCCTTCTTCCATCACCACCACCCTTTTCACACTTAATTACCAGGTGGTTATACATCTATAACCATGCCAGATTGATGGATTTGTGTAGGGAGGATAAAAAAAGGTACATGTGTACAGAGATAACATTTATCCTGATACATCAGCCATAAAATCTGATTTGAAAATTCGTATAAAATCGGACACCACAAGCACCATGATCCCAGTGGTAAGGCTAGCAGTTGAGATATTTCTTCACCGACGCAATCAACTCTGAAACATAAAAATGTCATCATAGAAAGTAGCAAGCACAAATTATGACAGTGTTGGATTTACTGTTGCACTGATCACTTGGTTACCTGTACTGGGGGCTCGGTGCACAATATTGTTGAGTAGATATTTCAGTTTATTTGATGATGATGGCTGATAAAGATTTAATTTTTTTTCAAGTGGACATTTTAAGATTGATGCAGCTTATGCCAGAAGACCAGGATAAAATATGGTCTTCCCACATCAAATTCAAAATACTCAGTCACATGATTGGTTGAGGGGATGATATACACTTTTTACGACTTCCTCTCTAGTGCACCCACCTGACTTCAAGGTAGCACTATCTGATTGGTAACAATCTACTACTTCCGTCCCTTCATGTGATAGAAATGTACTTGAGATTCATACAAACTTCATGAGTTGGCACCATTGATAGGGAGCCACGAAACGGCTAAGCGAGCCACAAAACGGCCAAGCGAGCCACGAAACGACCAAGCTCTCTACTCGTTAGTTAAGAAAGTAGCAACATTATTGACAGGTATTCCTCTAATCACCACCATTGGTCGCGCAAGGAACATTTTAATGAACCATCACCGGCGCCATCTTACCTTTGTGCGGTGCAGTTTGATGGTGAGGGATGACTTTCTTGAGGTTGTACCATATATTCTTCAGCTTTGGAACGTTATATTGACTGCACACCCAGAATGTACGAAGCATTAACATTTGTTGATTCAAGCAGCAGTGAGAACAAGGTGAGGTGAGGTAGTGGAGGCGTACTTACCTGCCCATGGTGTTGACAATGGCTGACCAGTCGACATCAGTCTGTAAGTCCATGTTTTGTTCCTCCAATCTGACATACATTAACACATGGCAAGGATACTGGTAAGTTAAAAAGTCCCCTTTCCACAGAGAGCTGGTTTCTCTTGATTAACAGGTGTATGGATTAACAGGTGGGGAGGGATGATGTTTCATGTTTGGACGTTAGATGGCACCAGTGATTTTTGCAGCAAAGGCAGACTTACAGTGAAACAAGCTGCCTCTTTTCCTCCCGTTGCACGCGTTTATGTGTGTTCACCTTTCGACTATTTTGGTACAGCTGCAGCCTTGACATAACAATATAACAGTATTTCATCAATTGAACCATCGTGGGCGCTTACTCGCATAGCACTTCTAATACTGGCTGAGAAATGAAGACAATAATGGACAAAACGGCAAGCTAACCAGTGGTGACGGCACTGCACTGCGGTCCTCGTAGAGACTTTCTCAGCCACATCCGTCCACGGTATTGGGTTGTTGGGGACCATTGTGAGATCTTCTAAACCAGTGTAGATGGTGATGTACTTTTTCAGCAAGTTTTCTTCTTCTTCTGTCCATCTACCCTTTACTGAGATTAATTCAACCAAAAGACAAATATATCCGACATTTTCTGAAGTGAGGACTTATGGATATAAGCATGGATATGTCATGTACTGGCTGCAAACAATGTTAATATGCATGCCCGAGAAGAAGTGTATTTTGTGTACACATGTAAACATATTGACTGAAATCCTTACTAAGTTAATCTGACAGCTAAATACTCCATGACAATTTCAATAGCTGCTGTAGTTACCTAGAAACCTGTATCCTAGCATGACAACATCTGCATAACACTTAGTTAGAGTCATTTCACTCACTTCTAGTCATTTCACTCACTTCTAGTCATTTAACTCACTTCTATCTTTCGGTGTTGTCAGAGTCGCCATCTTGTTACGGACAGAAGTCGGAGTGCGGTCCAGTTCCAGAGCAATGCTCGTCCATTTTGGGCCGTCTCTGCTTACGAATTGCTGGATGGCCTCCAATTCATCCTCCTCAAATCTAATACCAAGCCAAACAACCATCAGAAAAGAAAGCCATGATGACACCCCAAACAACAAACAAGCAATCAAATCTTGGTGGTGGCAGAAATTACATACTCTCCAGATGTGGATTTGACAAGAGTCTCTCGAGCATGGAAGTACACGCTCGTCAGAGGGCGGTCAAGGTTCTTAGCTGCACGAAAACACACACAATGGTTTTAAAGTAGGTTCTTTCAAATAATAAAACGTTCATAAACAAATAATTGGTTATGAGAAAAAGTTGAAACAGCCTACTCAAATATGTCTTCAAATTTAAAGTGCCATACAACTCCAGTTCTCTCTTCTCTTTATTTGATAAATCTTTAACACCGATTCCTAGGAGTTCCTTCACCTTAGTGATGGACAGACCGTGCTCCTAAAATGCCAGAATTGTTATTTTCAGTATTACTATCGATATTTTTTAATTTCATAATTTTACACCGATGTAGCAGCGCAGAGAGAGTATGTGTATTTATGTGTCAGCTATCTATAAATCAACACCTGCTACTATAACAGAAAATACATGCAACGCTCATCTGATTTAAGACGCATCTTATTGCAGGAGGCATTATCGAGTTTCAGCAAAATAAAATGAATAAGAGGTACTGCCAAGTACACTACCTCACGAAATGAATCAATATTATCCTGCAGTATGTTTCTTTCTTCTGGGGACCATTTCCCAGTGGTGTATTTTAGACTAGCACCTGAAACAAATTAATAACACATCTTACAGACACATAGGCCGCATAAGACCCATTTTCAGATATGAACCACCTACTGAAATTTCGTAATTAAACGTACAATGATCATTTGCCATCAAAAGATATAATAATTTCACCTTTTTCTTGTAAAAGTTTGGTGACCTTTGACCACCACGAAGTTGAAGCGATCCCATACGAATTGAGAGAGATAAGAGGATTGTCACTTGCGATAGCTATCCCCACAATAGTTTCTAAGCAAAGCATCGACTTCCGTCCCTTTTTACTAGTAGTTGGTAGGAAACGTGAACTGTATACAAACACGGGTTGATATACAGCTTTAGCAGAACACCAATGAGCTAAACTCTGTGCGGGTGGTGAGATAAACCCTTCCATGTCATTTCATGACTTACATTCCCCTATTGTCTTCATGGTGTGATAAGCCCGCGTCATATTCGGGGCTTCTCTCGTTTAGCACGGCCTCAGGCACATCTTCAAGAATAGTCTCATCTTGAGGCGCAGACACATCCGATGGCAGACTTACACGGTTAGGCCCAGCCGCAGGTTCCCCTTGGTCACTACATACACCTGGGACAATTCACGCAACATTGGTTTACATGCTTAATATTTGGTGACTTTTATTGGATATCAGATTTTCATTTTCTTTCCTCACACACCACCAGTCTCTATTACTTTCCCACTATTCTGTATCATGCCTTTATTGGTGTGTGTCACATTCCCTACTGGCCTGTGTCACGTCCCCACCAGTATGTACTACAACCCCTACTGTCCGTGTCACGCCCCCACCAGCCCGTATTGCATCCCCACCAGCCTAGATTGCGTCCCCAGATAGTATCCCGTCCCCACAAGCCTGTATCACTTCCCCATCAGTCTGTATCATGTTATCACCTGTCTGTATCCCCATCGTTATGTATCATGTCACCACCAGTCTGAAACGAGCCGGTCTGTTTCATGTCCCTACTGGTCTGTATCACACCCCAACCAGTCTGTTTCATGTCCCTACTGGTCTGTTTCATGTCCCTACTAGTCTGTTTCATGTCCCTACCAGTATGTTACATGTCCCTACCAGTCTGTTTCATGTCCCTACTGGTCTGTTTCATGTCCCTACAGGTCCGTATCACACCCCAACCGGTCTGTATAATATCCCCATCCCTCTGACCCCATCTGACCCCATCAAGCCGGTAAGGAGATCGTAATATTCTCAGCCTCGGAGAATAAAGTTGAACGTGGCAGCCGAGGAGAATCTGTCATCCGAGTAACTGTCATTTCTACCTGACATAGAAGCATCGGACATCCCAGACTCCGTACCTACAGGTTCTGTGGGGCCACACGGTAGTGAAGGAGTCTCACAGCCCCTGGTAACACACAGCCATTTGTCAACTTATTCCAGGAAGCATCAAATAAAGGTCCATACCATACCTCCACAGGTGTTCCTACAAAAACTCCTACAAAAACAATCATTAAATATAATCCAGGTGGAAAAGTGAACCGTGTGAGGTTCCCTTAACAATGCATGTTACAGTAGCAAAGGAAGATTTATGTCGAACATCCATGAATTGAAGCTTTATTCTTTGAAAATGGCATTATTACAGAAAACACAGCACAGTCTACGGGTTATTTGACCTTCGTGACCTCTTCGTAGATCTTGAGACACAGACCCCAAGCAACTTACTACAAATCCTAAAAAACATATCATATTAACTCATGTATAAACACATTTCACACCTTATGGTGGGAAGGGTCTGCAATGGCTAGATCTGAATAGGGTAGAATAGGAGTCATAGAGACTTTGTTATATTCATCTCTTGCAGCATCCACTAACAACATTCAATCTGATTCACCTAGAGGCTTCATAATATGGCTGCTAATGAGCTTAGCGAGGACAGACCCCCATTCATAAGATAGTGCTAGATCAGACTGGAACGATTAAGTAGCCACGTGGAGGCGTTAAAGCTATAAAAGCAACACAAATTTGTATGTCGCTGACCTCCCAGTCCTGCCCAACTGACCTCTTGCTGACCTCTGACTGAACCGATATACACTGAATGTATCTGTGGTTATTAATTTAATATGTGAACCGAGAGGATGGATTAATTTCAGCCTTAACTAAGTGAAGGAGAGGAAAGGTGAATTAATACAGCATTGTCAATCAGAATAATATAATGTGTTTACTTGAATGAAAAAGTGTCATGATTGACCTAGCCCCTAAAGTTTGCTGCAGGCCCATAAATAGAGATATTCAGGGGGTACTTTTGATCGGTGATGTTGTGCACACTATTTCTACCCCACCAATTCGCCAATGATATGTAAATCTCAGCTCATATTAGCAGAGAAAGTACAAAATATACTTTGAAATATAGCACTCAATCAGGTGGACTGGTTGAGGAAGCTTTAGGAATGTGACACTAACATTAAAAAAAATCACTGATGTTAGGTTCATCTTCTGTGAAAATTTCAATTATCAGTGTTTTGTTTCAACTTTCATGACAAAAGTTGTGTCTTATACCAGTCATCTTAAGAAACATGCTCCCTCAGCCCGACTCATTACTCTGTTGCAACTAAAATATAAACGGTGTTACGTCTCACCTCTCTGTGTTGTCATGGTGATCAATTTCCTTTTTGATCTCAAGGCTTTCTTGCCTCCTACTGGCAGATTTGACCTTTTTCTTCTTTTCTTTCTTCTTCTTGTGCTTTTTGGGTTTTGTCACTGAGAGGTCTGCCTTTTCTGACTCACTGACCTCAAGGCTTTCTTCAGGGACAGATATGCTACCAAGAAGGCCAGAGAAGTGACCGCTGCTAGGTGACAAGTGGGGATTAGGGTCTGAAGGTTCAGGCTGGGCACACTGCAAGGAAAGCATTGGCAAATCCATGTTCCTATATACACAGATGATGAAAATAAATCAAATCACATGAGGATTTATCAAAGTTAGGCTTTCATGAAGCATTCAAAAATCCATAGCCAGTTACATCTTCAAGTCACACAATAAAATCATTTACATCCATTGAGTGGATGGATTCATTTCAGCCTTAATTAAGTAAAGGAAAGAAAAGGTGAATTGATACAACATTGTCTTTCAAAATAATGGACTCTGTTTCCTTAAATGACAAAAAGTGTCCAAATTCACCTGACCACAAAATCTGGCTCTTGATTCCCAGATTGAGATATTCAAGGGATGGAGGTTGCTTTTGATCCATGATCGAGTGAATACTAATTATACTCCACAAAAATGATCTATGCTTTTTTTTCTCAGCTCATGAAATATAACCACGGTAACATCTCACCTCTCTGTGTTGTCATGGAGATCTACTTCATTTTCAGTCGCGACGTTTTCTTGCCTCCTTCTGGCAGATTTATCCTTTTTATTTTCTTTCTTCTTCTTGTGCTTTTTGGGTTTTGTCACTGAGAGGTCTGCCTTTTCTGACTCACTGACCCCAAGGCTTTCTTCAGGGACAGATATGCTACCAAGAAGGCCAGATAAATCACCGCTGCTTAGTAACCAGTGGGGATTAGAGTCTGAAGGTTCAGGCTGGGCGCACTGCAAGGTAAGCGTCGGTGAATCCATGTTCCTAAATACACAGATAAAAAATTTTTATAAAATTATAACAGAGGATTTCGCATTCATCAATTTCAGACTTAAATATTCAGCATTCAAAGAGGCACGATTAGTAAACATTCCTGTGTCATAATGAAATTTAATATGTCAACCGAGTGGATGGATTCATTTCAGCCTTAACTAAGAGGAAAGGTGAATTAATACAGCATTGTCAATAGGAATAATATATTGTGTTTACTTGAATGAAGAAGTGTCATGATTGACCTAGCCCCTAAAGTTTGCTGCAGGCCCATAGATAAGAGACATTCAGGGGGTACTTTTGATCCGTGACATAGTGCACACTGATTCTACCCCACCCAATCACCAATGATTTATAAATCTCAGCTCATTTATCAGACACAAAATAGACAAAATATAACCATTGTAACATCTCACCTCTCTGTGTTGTCATGGTGATCAATTTCCTTTTTGATCTCAAGGCTTTCTTGTCTCCTTCTGGCAGATTTGTCCTTTTTCTTCTTTTCTTTCTTCTTCTTGTGCTTTTTGGGTTTTGTCACTGAGAGGTCTGCCTTTTCTGACTCACTGACCCCAAGGCTTTCTTCAACGACAGATATGCTACCAAGAAGGCCAGAGAAGTGACCGCTGCTTAGTAACCAGTGGGGATTAGGGTCTAAAGGTTCAGGCTGGGCGCACTGCAAGGTAAGCGTCGGTGAATCCATGTTCCTATATACACAGATAAAAACAAATATGAAATTACAATCGAGGATTCGCATTCATCCATGTCAGGCTTAAATATACAGCATTCAAAGATGCATGATTAATAAACATTCCGATCTCATAATGAAATTTAATCTGTGAACCGAGTGGATGGATTCATTTAAGCCTTAACTAAGAGGAAAGGTGAATTAATACAGCATTGTCAATCAGAATAATATATCGTGTTTACTTGAAGAAGAAGTGTCATGATTGACCTAGCCCCTAAAATTTGCTGCAGGCCCATAGATAAGAGTCATTCAGGGGGTACTTTTGATCCGTGACATTGTGCACACTGATTCTACCCCACCAAATCGCCAATGATATATAAATATCAGCTCATTTATCAGACACAAAATAGACAAAATATAACCACAGTAACATCTCACCTCTCTGTGTTGTCATGGTGATCAATTTCCTTTTTGATCTCAAGGCTTTCTTGTCTCCTTCTGGCAGATTTGTACTTTTTCTTCTTTTCTTTCTTCTTCTTGTGCTTTTTGGGTTTTGTCACTGAGAGGTCTGCTTTTTCTGACTCACTGACCCCAAGGCTTTCTTCAATGACAGATATGCTACCAAGAAGGCCAGAGAAATGACTGCTGCTTAGTGACAAGTGGGGATTAGGGTCTGAAGGTTCAGGCTGGGCACACTGCAAGGAAAGCGTTGGCAAATCCATGTTCCTAAATACACAGATGATGAAAATAAATCAAATCACAAGAGGATTTATCAATGTTAGGCATTCATGAAGCATTAAAAAATACATAGCTAGCAACATCTTCAAGTCACACAATAAAATTATTCATATGAACTGAGTGGATGGATTCATTTCAACCTTAATTAAGTGAAGGAAATAAAAGGTGCATTGATAAAACATGGTCTTTCAAAATAAAGGATTGTGTTTACTCAAATGATAAAATGTCCAAAATTACCTGGCCCCTTAATGTGACTGTGGGTCCCTAGATAGAGTGTATACATGTTCTACCCCCAATAATCATCAATGATTTTTTATCATAAAAAGCATATTTCTTCTGTCTCAGCTCATTTATCAGACACACATGGACACTAAATAGAACCAGCGTCACATCTCACTTCTCAGTGTTGTCATGATGATCAATTTCCTTTTTGATCTCAAAGCTTTCTTGCATCCTTCTGGCAGATTTGTCCTTCTTTTCTTTCTTCTTCTTCTTGGCCTTGTTGGGTTTTGTCACTGTGAGGTCTGCCTTTTCCGACGCACTGACCTCAAGGCTGTCATCCAGAAGGCGAGCGATATAATTTGTGCTAGGTGAATAGTATGAATAGGAGTCTGTAGGTTCAGACTGGGCACACTGTAGGGAAATTGATGGTAGATCCATGTTTCTTTCAAAACAGATGAAAGAAACACATCGTAAATTACAATCGAGAACTTATTGGATACTGGATACTTGATTGCCTATGCCTGATAGCATTTAGGTAATTGGTAACACATACTTAGCAGTAAATGAAACATTATTTCATAAACAAAACATCATGTAATTGAGGTATGAACATACCGATAGCCATTTTCATCTTTGACATCAAACTGATAGTTTTTCTTAAGCTTCTTCCTGGCAGACAGATCACTGCTCCTACACGTACAAGTATTGAGTAACCCATGAAATAAACTACTGTCCATAGCATGCAGAGAGCAATACACAACTGTCACACAATAATGAATATGGTAATGGATACACATGCCCACTGCCTATTCAGAGCTTCTTCTAAACTAAACTAAATAACATCTAAACTAGATCATGAATAACAATCAAATAATGTAATCACCCTGACGAATATAAGTTTAAAATATGGAGGTGCTTGTAATCTGTCCAATTAGAACACCTTTAAATTCAACAAGCAACAGAAGAGTGCCTTACATGTCCTCATCCTTGTGACTTCTTTTTGAGGATTTTTTCCGTTTCTTGGAAGCAACTTCATCTGGCGTCTGTTGTAGCGTCACAACACCGATCACTTCACCCCTTTTCAAATTCACTCCATTATAAGCAGACGTCAGAATACTAGGCTGGGGAGTTGCCTCCATCGCACTGAGAACAAAGATGACATAATGTGGTTTAGGTAGAATCCAGACAGTGGTACATTCCTCGGTTACTGCCACAATAAATTTTGATTCGACCAACAGTCTGTGGTACTCCTACGGGATATTGATCAGCGAACAAGACGGTTACAGCAACCTCTTTAATGAACCTGTTGTCAACCATGTTGAACAGTTTCTGCCGCCTCGCCGCAATGTTGCCAAGTCGGGCCCAGATATTAACACTTGGTGTGATTTTAGGCCGAGATACTCATTCACAGTTGTCTCCTGTTGCTGAAATTCTCCCTCTGATCCGATAAATGTTTGGTGAATTGATTTTTTAAGATAAAACTAGATAAAACATGTGAACTCAGTTCATTCTGTTGAATTCACAAACCTAAATTACGGTTAGACGCCAGAACTAACAGGGAGTGCATGCATCATTCCCGCACTTAGTTCGAAAGAGCTAGTGACAAATAGTGTTGTCACAAACCAATCTTCATAATTAAGAAATTGATGGTTGTGTAGCAACTAGCATGGTCCAACACGGGCAAAGAAACTTCGCCTCTGAGAGCATCAGCGCTGTCGACTACTTTGGATCTATCAGGTCCGCGCAATATCGGGTCACAGTTGGGTATAATCCAGGCTAGCTCTTTAGGACGTCTGAGTAGATGTATATGTATGCCAGAATTCTATGGTAAGGGATTACAGACACTTTTCATGTCTTAAATTTTGAATATCATAGTGAAATTATACCACAAGAAATGTATAATCTAGAGGATTCTAATAAGCAATGTTTCATTTTTTTAAATCAATTATTAAAAAAGTTATTGAGGATTTAAATTTCAAGGAATTGTCGGTTTTTGAGCCAATATTGACAGGATGACAGCCACTTTTCACTTTTCCAGATACCTGTCTGAAATTGCCAAACAATGCTTATACTATTGCAACCAGACACCTGTATGAAATTGCCAAACAATGCTAATCTATTGCAAATAAAATGACCTAGCGGTATACCAAGACCAATAAAAATTCTCAGGGTCAGACTAGGGCAGTACAACTTATTTGTCACACCCTTTATAAGATTGGTGAAATATATATATACACCGCGTCAAGTAACGAGAGATATATGGTTCAATTAAACCAGTGATGGTTTAAAGTCAGTGGTCACTCGCGTCTTCAGGCAAAAAAGTTTGTCAGAGAGAGATTTAAATGCGAATTGTTTAACCGCAATGGTTATGAATATTGATGTGGCAATACGCAACTTATATAAGGCTGGGGTGAACTCATAATATACTCGGAGTGAATCTCGAAAAGTCAAAAATGTTCGCCAAGAATTTTAACGTATTGCTCCACAAAAACACATTTTTTATGGCTCAAACGGAGTAAAATGCGAAAAGTATGGCAATATTATTGAAATTCAATACGTTAGCTCTCGTTTGATGTATCATTCGTCCATGTATCTTAAATATAAATGCCAGTTAGAGCAAGTTGAAAAAATTTGGAAATAACATTGAGGCACAAGCGCGGCCGCCTGCGGCGAGGTTCGGCTGACACCCCTAGTATATTACCGATCGGAGCTAAATCCAGGCTTGATTCAGTGGTGGGCGATAATAAATGAATTGTAAACTTTCAAGACGGCGTGAAATTGCCTTTACTTAGTGCGTGTTTCATTACCTCACATGAATATCATGAACCTTAGCAGCCAATTAATGCAGCAACATCGGCTAAGCCACAAGCTGATCCTACCTTTGTAAGTCACAGAAACCACGTTTCTTCGATTTCGAATATGCTGCTCGATAAGGTGTGCGATTGTTTCGTACATAGTCGTTTCGTACACAGGTCGTTTGCCACAGGGAGTCGTTTTGTACACTGAATATGAGGTGTTTGTTATAGTTATCTTGTTTGAATTATAACGCCTTGTTGTGTTATATCAGTGTTGTAGGTCATTTTTATGAAGACTAAAATTAAATAAAACGCTATTATGATTATATATTAGGAGATTTATTAAAACAAACATTTCAGATCTCTCCTTTGGGTTCACCGTATGAAACTAAATCGATAAATATGTGTAATAGTCAGTGATAACTACAAATCATCCTACTTGAAAGTTGAAATTACTATGGCAACTAGACTATATATTTCATCACCTACATAAAAAGGCAGACATTCAAGGATATCTGCAGTAACTATCCTTATACTTGTTTACTTTACAACATGGAAAATAAATCTGGTGATAAAGTTTGGTTTTATCAACAAGCAGTATGAGAATGAATGTATGTAATTGTTGAATAGACAGATATAACTCAAAAAAATAATTGTTAAAGAACCTAACTGTACCACAATGTCACAATCTATATATTATACACACAACTGCACACACAGAATGCATTGCTGTAGCATAGGTTCTTCTTATTTAAAATTTGATATAATTTTTTTATTGATAAAATAAAGCATATGAGAATCATGGCAGGAGTTAATATCTGTGTCCGTTGAGACCGGAATCAAAGGTCGTGCATTGACGATCGCACAAACGAGGACCTCGTGGACGAGGGGCTTGTTTAGCATCTGAAGCATCATCGAGTCTAAGTTACTCTGTATGATGCCGATCATACGTTCCTACTAAAGGAAGACACCCGAGAGACCATAAATACCCGTATTATCGACCATATCGCGCTCGATATTTTTGTACTTTTTTGGTCAAAAATTATTCTTTAAGCACAATCCCGAATCAATTTTTATGGCAAATCATATTTTTAAAACTTAACTCGTAGCAAAGCTTTTGTAGGATATGGATAATTTTTTTCATGGGTACTAACTTAAACATAACGCTCGGAACAACCGATCGAACGTGTACGAAACAACTGATCTGCCGTGTTAGAAACAACCCAAAGGCTTGTGTATGAAACAACCAGTGTACGAAACGACCTGTAAAGGATAAAGGGGATGTGTTCATTTTAAATATTAGAATTTGCATAAATTTCGCGCGGATTTTATGGATACGTTATGACTTAATCATCCTTAATATGTGCTATTTGCAAATCGGTTACCATTCAGCTTTCTAGTTTGTTGAGCTTGATTAACGTATACTATCCATTGACATACAGCAAGCCTGGTACCATAATGGTGGTTCTGATTTCACTTAGGTAGAATCGAGTCCTCTGCTTTCAAATACAATTGCACCTGGAATGTCAAGTTGAAGCAAAATTTGAAATTTTCAACAGAAGGTGCCATCCCAAGGTATCCCCCAGCTTCTGCTTTGGTCTACCCCTGATAATATCATAAGATCCTTAAGGGGAACGCCAGCTTCTTATTTCTCTTTCATTTTTTCTAGCTCACATCAGCTATTTGCGATCACCAATCTTCATTGTCTCGGGTTATTATTATGCTACCAGGTAATAATGTAGTTGATATTTCGGTGCTTGTTGATGACGTGTCAAGCAGCTGACCATCGGGCTTCAGAGACTCCCTCTTCGTCGAAGAATTCTGTTAACAATCAAGATACGTATGTATGTTGTGTTTGTCACTTGACAGTACAGCTGCAAACTGTAGTCTGATCCCATTGGCCTATGTATGATGTCTTCATTGCCACAGAATAACTCTTGATGCTCATTTCTTACAAATCTCTCGTGAACAAGATACGTATGTATGTTGTGTTTGTCACTTGACAGTACAGCTGCAAACTGTATTCTGATCCCATTGGCCTATGTATGATGTCTTCATTGCCACAGAATAACTCTTGATGCTCATTTCTTACAAATCCCTCGTGAACAAGAACTCTTCCAAATATATATATATATATATATATATATATATATATATATATATATATATATATATATATATATATATATATATATATATATATATATATATATATATATATATATATATAGAGAACCATTTGCCGATCTGACCCATCTGCAGATGGGTCTGACCCGTTTACAAATCCACAGATGGGTCGCCCATCTCTTGATGGACTGAAAACGGCCCATCTGCAGATGGTTCTGACCCATTTAAGGATATTTGACCCAATATATTGCTATATTAATAAATGTCAATAAAACAATTATGATGTGATACTTTTTTGAAGTCGGGTCTTATCCATCACCAGAAATGGTCAGAAGCATATGCATATGGGTCTGACCCGTTTGCAAATGGGTCAGAACCATCTGAAGATTATTTTTTTCAATATTATGTTTTCTCTGTGTTGTTTAGAATTTGGAACTACGGCACAAACTTTCGTACATTATGTTGCACATAACGGAAATGAATAAAAAATCGGTTAAAATTTTTGTTATGAGTTCCTAATTTGGAGTTGAGTCAAAACCATTTGTGGATGATTTTCTTTAAAATCTTAAGTTTACAAAGTTACGCATGAGTTTTTTGTTTGTTCGCATTACACAAAGCAGGAATAAATTAACAAACATTAGTATAATTACGATGAAACACTGATCCGCAATTGGGTCAGAACTATCTGCAGATAGTTTCAGTCCATCAAGTGATTCAGAGTGCCCATCTGCAGATGGGCGTCCCATCTATGGATGGGGGTCAGATCGGCAGATGGGTTGTAACAAATGTATATATATATATATGTATACACACACACACACAAACACAAGTTTATATATATATATATATATATATATATATATATATATATATATATATATATATATATATATATATATATATATATATATATATATATATATATATATATATATATATATATATATATATATATATATATATATATATAACTTCGGAAAGTTTGCATGGGGCGTTACATCGGATAAACATTCTGTCGTGACATATGAAATGCAGATTGTTTCACTTCGTTATCTCCATCTAGAATATTTTTCAAGATCTTAATGGCAGAATGTCTAGACATTGACGAAGATCATTGTCTATTATTCAACACCGACAAGAGTAAATATATTGTATTAGGAAGAAAAAATAATTATTCCAGCTTGGTGCAATTTTAAAATCATTAAATTTAGGATGTTTAGAAGGTTGACTTCATGAACTTACAACCCTTTGCTCTACTATATTGAGGATAATGTATCCTTTGAGACACAACAGCACGGAAGATTCATAAAATTATTGTAGCCGGTCAAATGTAAGCAATGATCCAACATATATGCGCCATATAAGTTATAGATAAATTTGATATTGATAATGTTTTCTTATCCACTTTTTTTAAGAAGTGTTTACGACTCCCTGAATTCCATGACAGAAGACTTTCTATCTAAAGCTTGTGCAGCATTTGAATGGCTGCAAATGCCACAAAGGCCTTATATGCCATTCTCGATGGCAGACTTATTTGACGCTACGCTACATAACGTGTTACGCTAGCATAACATTTCTACAATAGGTAAAGGAGCGCAAGCGATTTGACCCGGCCTTGACCTATGACGGGGCGATGACAAGCAGCGCGCCACTCTCCATGGCAGACATGTTTGACACTATGCTAACATAACATCTCTGCAATAGTTAACGGAGCGCATGCTATTTGACCCGGTTTTAACCTCTGACAGGGCGATAACAAGCAGTGCGCGTCAAACATAAACAAAGATGAATGGTCAACATGAATGGAGCTTATCGGAGAAGCTCGGAAGTAAGCCTTTATGTGGGAAATAAAGCTGTGTTTACTGTCCACAAAGGTAGCATTTTGATGTCTTTGATTATGAACTTTCTTTGCTTTATACGCTGCAGTTATTTAGGTTATATAACCAAGGCCCTGCAGTCACAAGTATTAAACTTTGTCCAAGTCCAAGTTTTTTTGGGTTGTGTGTCTTTTTATTTTTTCCATAAAACATGTGAACTCCCATCGGAGGGGGGGGGGGGGGGAGCAGCAAATCTGGGAGCAAATGGTATATCAGGTTTTTACCATACCCCGATGGTAGATTAACAACAACGTCGTTTCCCAAGAACAACTTCTCCAAACACTCTCGCTGCTTGTCTGTCATTTCCAACCCGCGGCTTGTAACTTTCTATTGCTTTTTTCAGTGGATTTTCGATAACTAATTTGTTTTCACATCTGACTGCCACCATTTTTAGAACCGCTTTACGGCCATGAAACGTCCGCGGAACTATTTTTTTCGATAAATGCCTCATTTTGGACCTACTGAAACATTTTCCATAACAAAATGTATTTTATTCTTCTAATTGAACACAGTAGAAAATATTTGCAACATTTAAGAGTTGATAATTCGTATCAATATTTCCCGCGTAATGGCCCGAATTTGCCCCAAAGCGATCTGTGTGGTGCAGAGGCGAATCCTAGCCTGCGCAGAAGCCGATGCGCAAGGAGATCGGCAGCGCGCGTCAAACATAAACAAACATGAATGGTCAATATGAATATGCGAGAACTGGACAAAGAAAACCGCTAGTTGATCAAAACACCTATTTAGACAGTAAAAATCGATAGCATTGTTTGTCTCGATGTCAACAAGCCATGTCTGACTAAGTTGTTAAATTTCCATGACTTCCAAACCTTCAATTCATCTGCCAGAGTGCCAGGAAGACACTGGAGCTAATGCCACTACCACAAGAACATGATCCCACAGAACTTGCTCTGAACTTCAGCAACATACTACCTTATGGAGTTGATAGCAAAGACACGGACTGTCATACTCGGTCCGTGAATATACCGTCTTTTCGTGTTTTTTTTTATTAAAACCAAAAACCAAAAACGAACAAACCATAATTGCAAAACTGTTAACCGTTTTTCATATGCGATAACGAAAAACAGATTGATAATTACTATCCGACACATTGTTATGATGAACCGCTATATTCAGACAGGTTTGGAAATGACCACTGAAGATAGATGAGGATAGAAAACCGAGCAGAATCTCGATTCATACGACAGTCCCACCTGGAAAAGCCCTGTCTGCGGACCGCGACTATTGCTGAGTGTTAATTCTGACAAGAGAGCAGCAATGCGAGAAAATGTGAGGATGAACTTTGTCAGATTGGTATCCATTTCCAACAATCGGTCAACTCATTGGTCGGTAGACTTCGTTTCCTTTAGTATTGATGTTATCATGCATGGATGAGCTTTCAGTTTTGTATTTTAAATCACATGAACCAGTTTCTTCACAAACTCATACATGGAGTGGTTGAGTTTGAAGTTATTCTCAGTACACAACTGCACTACTTTTGTCATGTGCAGCAATGAGGACCAGTATCCCACCAGTATATATTTATACCCCACAAATAACTTCATGATGGTTAGAACTTGTACATATCCAATGTAAAGAACTTTATTTTCTTAGTGATGAAGAAGCCTCACAAACAGCATTGACAATTTTCTCATTTGTTTGTCAACAATATCATCAAAAGATGGCTTCCTTATTTAATATACCAGTTTAGCCATGTAAATGGTTTCCAGCATTGTTAGATGCATTCACTAAACTGTGTATGCATTATTTTCAAAGCAAGATCAGACTATTTGTTTTTAGAGTGTCAGTATTACACATAAATGAAATACAAATTCATCTAAAACATTTCATTGATCGTCTGCAGAGAGATAGGCTCTTTGATTTGTCAAAAATGTCTCTGTATATTTCTGCAATTCTAAAACAGCAATCTTTGTTGTCGGGTTAACATTATTTGCCTTATTGTACACAAAGGCACCAGATTTCCTGTCTAAGTTGTTTTTCGAATGGCGACTTGCCTGTTATTGCAATCAACATACACACCGAACAGTGGAGTTTTGCTACAGATGTGAGGCCATGAATCCAACGATATAGGAACCTCCCTTAAATCTTCGTGGTTCCTTGATGCACACAATGAGGGGAAGGATGCAGTTATCTGGATGTGACAAATCATAATGTACGCCATACTCCAAGACACACAATTGACTTATCATGGTTTGCTAGTTCACAAAGGGTTGAAAGAGATGGTTCTCCAGATAGGTTTGGTCATAATATAAAATGACACAGGATGGCTTTTGACGCATTTATGGTTCAATAGCACACATAGGAGGAAGGAGATTACCTTTCCCTTTCATGGTTGATCTCATAAAATACAATAAACTGATTTGTAAAGACTATAACAATTAACACAGTTAACACTCTTATGTAAATAATCAACACAGTAAGTCAGAGGATAAACATATCGGAAGCCACGTGTGGTCGTAAAGACCGTGAACGACGAAGCTTTTATTTACGAATAATCTTCCACAATCTCGGACGCCTCTTCAGCTTCCTTCACATATCCGAAGTAAGCCTTTCCTATCAGATGAAAAACAATGTCCGTTTGGTGATAAGTAAGCTGATTGTTGTAATTATTATGTTGGCATAAGGTGTATAAGGGGTGCGTGCCAAGGTGGTGGTAGTTTTGGCATGAGCCAGAAGCTGACTTGCTTCACCGGCTGTGCACTTAAATAAACCGGGTGGAACAAGTTGAGCCAAATCCGAGTTACAGGACCGAGGTTTTCTTCTTCAATCAATCTGTGTTGCGATTTGACATGGAACAAAATGTAGATTGCAAGTAATGGGAACTTGGAACCCCAGTGACATATTGACCAACATCCCCTTGGGCTGCTTCATTTGCACGTTTACTTCCTACGATCACGACTTGACTGGAATCTCACACAATGTTTTATGAATACTCGAGGTCGATAAAGCCTGACTCCCGGTAACACTCTACAGTGACTCCCGTTGTTTGGACATAAATATTTATTTTGATTTTCGACTTGATATCTCTGCAGTACAAATTGTTCGCAATTGACATACATATTTGTTGTCGATGAGAACGTTTTAGGCTGAACATTTTGTTCTGTATATTGTACCACCATTTTTGCCTTATCCTGTTATTGGAAAGTGGAGGCGCGCATGCCTCAAGCAAAACGATGTCACCATTACTTCGATATAAACAACAGTCCCATGTGCGTTTGTTGTTTTATGCTAGCGCCACATGACATGGGCATGCTGGAAAAGCTCATCACATAAGCCAATCAGAGTGAGCCCTTTTAGTATAGCTATAAGCTTTTTGCTCCCAACTATTTTAATCAACAGTGACTAAAGCAGACCGCGATCATAAGCGGAGATTGTCTCATTGCCGTCGAGTGACAGTTAACTCGACATTTATATTTTTCATTTTTCATTTGTCTTGGGTGAGCAATAATTATCTCAAATATTTAGATTAAGAGACACATTGACGAAGATTATTGTCTATTATTCAACACCGACAAGAGTAAATATATTGTATTTGGAAGAAAAAATAGGATGACCTCATAAACTCACAACCCTTTGCTGTACTGTGTTGAGGATGATGTATCCTTTGAGACACAACAGCACGGAAGATTCATAAAATGATATCTTACTGCCATTCTTAAAAATTATTTGTGTTCCAAATTAAGCGCTAGACTTGTCCACTGTTTTAAAAAGTGTTTACGACTCCCTGAATTCCATGACAGAAGATTATCTATATATAGCTGGTGCTGCATTTAAATGGCTGCAAATGCCACAAAGGCCTGCTATGCCATTCTCCATGGCAGACTTGTTTGACGCTACACTACATAACGTGTTACGCTAGCATAACATCACTGCAATAGGTAAAAGGAGCGCAAGCGATTTGACCCGGTCTTAACCTATGACCGGGCGATGACAAGGAGCGCGCGTCAAACATAAACAAACATGAATGGTCAACATGAATATGCGAGAGCTGGACAAAGAAAACCGCTAGTTGATCAAAACACCTATTTAGACAGTAAAATTCGATAGCATTGTTTGTCTCGATGTCAACAAGCCATGTCTGACTAAGTTGTTAAATTTCCATGACTTCCAAACCTTCAGTTCATCTGCCTCAACCGCGAGCCACCTCTACACCAGCCACAGTCATTACGGACAGAAGGCCACGGAAGAGTGCCAGGAGGACACTGGAGCTAATGCCACTACCACAAGAACATGATCCCACAGAACTTGCTCTGAACTTCAGCGACATACTGCCTTATGGAGTAGATAGCAAAGACACGGACTGTCATACTCGGTCCGTGAATATACCGTCTTTTCGTTTTTGGTTTATTAAAACCAAAAATGAACAAAACATAATTGCAAAACTGTAAAACGTTTTTTTATATGCGATAACGAAAAACAGATGACACTAAACAGATTAGTTTTTCGTTTTTAGCCGCTTGTACCAGTAAAAATAGCACCGACTGCAGCGCCACCTGTTTTCCGTTTGACAAAACTCCATCATCTATTCAATCTTCTTCGGCAGAATTATTTTTTCGGATTAGTGTCTCATTTTCGGCCTACAGAAAAGTTTTCCACTACAAAATGTATATTATTCTACTAATTGAACTCAACAGAAAATATTTTTGTAACATTTAAGAGTTGATAATTCGTATCATATTTCCCTCGCGTAATGGCCCGAATTTGCCCAAAACCAATTTACGTTGGGCAGATACGAATCCTAACCTGTGCAGAAGCCGATGCGTAAAAAGATAGCTTATATGCTGGACATAAATTAACATATACGATTAGCAGTCTGTAATATAACCAACGTTATGTTGAGGATTTATTGTCTCGTGTTTTGTCCACCCAGTGAATGACATGCACTGCGTGTAGGGATCTCATGGAGGAAGGCACAGCTTGTTAATAACTATCCGACACATTGAAATGATGAACCGCTATATTCAGGCAGGTTTGGAAATGACCACTGAAGATAGATATGGGTAGAAAACCGAGCAGAATCTCGATTCAACGGTAGTCCCTCGTGGAAAAGCTCAGTCGACCGTGATTATTGCTGCGTGTTAATTCTGGCTAGAGAGCAGCAATGCGAGAAAATGTGAGGATGAACTTTGCCAGATTGGTATCCATTTCCAACAATCGGTCAACTCATTGGTCGGTAGACTTCGTTTCCTTTAGTATTGATGTTATCATGCATGGATGAGCTTTCAGTTTTGCATTTTAAATCACATGACCCAGTTTCTTCATAACTCACAAATGGAGTGGTCGAGTTTGAAGCTAATCTAAGGACACAACTGTGCTACTTATGTCATATGCAACACTGAGGACAAGTACCCCATCAGTATATATTTATACCCCACCAATAACGACAAACAAATATTCAACAGTTCTATGTTAAACGTTAGGGGGTTGATGTGATCTCAAATGATAGTCGGTGCAGCCATTGTGGTAAGGTAGTGTCGTCAAATGTTGTAAATAACAGAAGAGTCCAATTTAATGCGAAGATGGATCGTGTCCATTTCCCAGTAATGTGTCATTCTTTGTACTTGACTGTTGATCATTAATGTTAGGTGTACTTGATGCAATCTTTCGTGTTAAGTTTGTCATATTTTGCCATATGCCTGACACTGTCAAGGAAGATGGTTTCTCCCACAAAATTTGCATCGGTGTGTGGAAACTGGCCCAACCTTTGTTTGATTTTCCAAGTATGGTATGTAGAATCACAATGCAGGGATTCCTCTTATCTTCAGCGGGATTGCTAGAAACAGAAGCTCTGAAAACAAGGAGAATAGAAATAGCAGAAGAAAGGAGCCTCGAACTGCAATCACATTGTCGCTAATGGCAATTAGGGAGCAGTGAAATGGTAATGGTAATATTGGGGTTTAACTTCACTTTCATTAACGAGGTGATATCACAACTGTGATGGATGAAGACGATGGTGATGCTTGGGACTGCTCTCCTCAAGTGCCTCTGTCCACTTGGCACAAAAAGGCGATGCAGTTTACCACATCTCCACAGAAATCATCTATATTTAGGGGCAAAGGAGATGATGGTTAGAGCTTGTACATATCCAATGTATAGAACTTTATTTTCTAACTGAGGGAGAAGCCTCGAAAATAGCATTGATAAGTTTCTTATTTGCTTGTCAACAATATCATCAAAAGGTTGCTTCCTCAATTGATAAACTAGTTTAGCCATGTAAATGGTTTCAAGCATTGTGAGATTTATTCACTGAATTGTGTATGCATTATTTTTCAAATCAAGATCAGACTATTTGTTTTTTCAGTCTGTCAATATTGCACATAAATGAATATAAATTCGTGTAAAATATTACATTGATCGTCTGCAGAGAGACAGGCTCTTTGATTTGTCAAGAATGTACATCTCTGCAACTCCATAAAACCAGCAATTTTGGTTGCCTGGGTAACATTATTTGCTCTATTATACACAAAGGCACCTAATTCCCTTTCTAAGTTGTTTTTCGAATGGTGACTTGCCTGTTATTGCAATCAACATCCACACCGAACAGTGGACTTTCGCTACAGATGTGAGGCCATGAATCCAACGATACAGGAACCTCCCTTAAATCTTCGTGGTTCCTTAATGCACCCAATGAGAAGGATACAGTTATCTGGATGTGACAAATCATAATGTACACCATACTCCAAGACACACAATTGACTTATCATGGTTTGCTAGTTCACAAAGGGTTGAAAGAGATGGTTCTCCAGATAGGTTTGGTCATAATATAAAATGACACAGGATGGCTTTTGACGCATTTATGGTTCAATAGCACACATAGGAGGAAGGAGATTACCTTTCCCTTTCATGGTTGATCTCATAAATACAATAAACTGATTTGTAAAGACTATAACAATTTAACACAGTTAACACTCTTATGTAAATAATCAACACAGTAAGTCAGAGGATAAACATATCGGAAGCCAAGTGTGGTCGTAAAGACCGTGAACGACGAAGCTTTTATTTACGAATAATCTTCCACAATCTCGGACGCCTCTTCAGCTTCCTTCACATATCCGAAGTAAGCCTTTCCTATCAGATGAAAAACAATATCCGTTCGTGATAAGTAAGCTGATTGTTGTAATTATTATGTTGGCATAAGGTGTATAAGGGGTGCGTGCCAAGGTGGTGGTAGTTTTGGCATGAGCCAGAAGCTGACCTGCTTCACCGACTGTGCACTTAAATAAACCGGGTGGAGCAAGTTGAGCCAAATCCGAGTTACAGGACCGAGGTTTTTCTTCTTCAATCAATCTGTGTTGCGATTTGACATGGAACAAAATGTAGATTGCAAGTAATGGGAACTTGGAACCCCAGTGACATATTGACCAACATCCCCTTGGGCTGCTTCATTGGCACGTTTACTTCCTACGATCACGACTTGACTGGAATCTCACACAATGTTTTATGAATACTCGAGGTCGATAAAGCCTGACTCCCGGTAACACTCTACAGTGACTCCCGTTGTTTGGACATAAATATTTATTTTGATTTTCGACTTGATATCTCTGCAGTACAAATTGTTCGCAATTGACATACATATTTGTTGTCGATGAGAACGTTTTAGGCTGAACATTTTGTTCTGTATATTGTACCACCATTTTTGCCTTATCCTGTTATTGGAAAGTGGAGGCGCGCATGCCTCAAGCAAAACGATGTCACCATTACTTCGATATAAACAACAGTCCCATGTGCGTTTGTTGTTTTATGCTAGCGCCACATGACATGGGCATGCTGGAAAAGCTCATCACATAAGCCAATCAGAGTGAGCCCTTTTAGTATAGCTATAAGCTTTTTGCTCCCAACTATTTTAATCAACAGTGACTAAAGCAGACCGCGATCATAAGCGGAGATTGTCTCATTGCCCTCGAGTGACAGTTAACTCGACATTTATATTTTTCATTTTTCATTTGTCTTGGGTGAGCAATAATTATCTCAAATATTTAGATTAAGAGACACATTGACGAAGATTATTGTCTATTATTCAACACCGATAAGAGTAAATATATTGTATTTGGAAGAAAAAATAGGATGACCTCATAAACTCACAACCCTTTGCTGTACTGCGTTGAGGATGATGTATCCTTTGAGACACAACAGCACGGAAGATTCATAAAATGATATCTTACTGCCATTCTTAAAAATTATTTGTGTTCCAAATTAAGCGCTAGACTTGTCCACTGTTTTAAAAAGTGTTTACGACTCCCTGAATTCCATGACAGAAGATTATCTATATATAGCTGGTGCTGCATTTAAATGGCTGCAAATGCCACAAAGGCCTGCTATGCCATTCTCCATGGCAGACTTGTTTGACGCTACACTACATAACGTGTTACGCTAGCATAACATCACTGCAATAGGTAAAAGGAGCGCAAGCGATTTGACCCGGTCTTAACCTATGACCGGGCGATGACAAGGAGCGCGCGTCAAACATAAACAAACATGAATGGTCAACATGAATATGCGAGAGCTGGACAAAGAAAACCGCTAGTTGATCAAAACACCTATTTAGACAGTAAAATTCGATAGCATTGTTTGTCTCGATGTCAACAAGCCATGTCTGACTAAGTTGTTAAATTTCCATGACTTCCAAACCTTCAGTTCATCTGCCTCAACCGCGAGCCACCTCTACACCAGCCACAGTCATTACGGACAGAAGGCCACGGAAGAGTGCCAGGAGGACACTGGAGCTAATGCCACTACCACAAGAACATGATCCCACAGAACTTGCTCTGAACTTCAGCGACATACTGCCTTATGGAGTAGATAGCAAAGACACGGACTGTCATACTCGGTCCGTGAATATACCGTCTTTTCGTTTTTGGTTTATTAAAACCAAAAATGAACAAAACATAATTGCAAAACTGTAAAACGTTTTTTTTATATGCGATAACGAAAAACAGATGACACTAAACAGATTAGTTTTTCGTTTTTAGCCGCTTGTACCAGTAAAAATAGCACCGACTGCAGCGCCACCTGTTTTCCGTTTGACAAAACTCCATCATCTATTCAATCTTCTTCGGCAGAATTATTTTTTCGGATTAGTGTCTCATTTTCGGCCTACAGAAAAGTTTTCCACTACAAATTGTATATTATTCTACTAATTGAACTCAACAGAAAATATTTTTGTAACATTTAAGAGTTGATAATTCGTATCAATATTTCCTCGCGTAATGGCCCGAATTTGCCCAAAACCAATTTACGTTGGGCAGATACGAATCCTAGCCTGCGCAGAAGCGATGCGTAAAAAGATAGCTTATATGCTGGACATAAATTAACATATACGATTAGCAGTCTGTAATATAACCAACGTTATGTTGAGGATTTATTGTCTCGTGTTTTGTCCACCCAGTGAATGACATGCACTGCGTGTAGGGATCTCATGGAGGAAGGCACAGCTTGTTAATAACTATCCGACACATTGAAATGATGAACCGCTATATTCAGGCAGGTTTGGAAATGACCACTGAAGATAGATATGGGTAGAAAACCGAGCAGAATCTCGATTCAACGGTAGTCCCTCGTGGAAAAGCTCAGTCGACCGTGATTATTGCTGCGTGTTAATTCTGGCTAGAGAGCAGCAATGCGAGAAAATGTGAGGATGAACTTTGCCAGATTGGTATCCATTTCCAACAATCGGTCAACTCATTGGTCGGTAGACTTCGTTTCCTTTAGTATTGATGTTATCATGCATGGATGAGCTTTCAGTTTTGCATTTTAAATCACATGACCCAGTTTCTTCATAACTCACAAATGGAGTGGTTGAGTTTGAAGCTAATCTAAGGACACAACTGTGCTACTTATGTCATATGCAACACTGAGGACCAGTACCCCATCAGTATATATTTATACCCCACCAATAACGACAAACAAATATTCAACAGTTCTATGTTAAACGTTAGGGGGTTGATGTGATCTCAAATGATAGTCGGTGCAGCCATTGTGGTAAGGTAGTGTCGTCAAATGTTGTAAATAACAGAAGAGTCCAATTTAATGCGAAGATGGATCGTGTCCATTTCCCAGTAATGTGTCATTCTTTGTACTTGACTGTTGATCATTAATGTTAGGTGTACTTGATGCAATATTTCGTGTTAAGTTTGTCATATTTTGCCATATGCCTGACACTGTCAAGGAAGATGGTTTCTCCCACAAAATTTGCATCGGTGTGTGGAAACTGGCCCAACCTTTGTTTGATTTTCCAAGTATGGTATGTAGAATCACAATGCAGGGATTCCTCTTATCTTCAGCGGGATTGCTAGAAACAGAAGCTCTGAAAACAAGGAGAATAGAAATAGCAGAAGAAAGGAGCCTCGAACTGCAATCACATTGTCGCTAATGGC
>CM067352.1:26033843-26058651 GCA_034190875.2 Urechis unicinctus | reverse complement strand
CCTTAACCAAGTCAATAAAAAGCCGAGGGAATGGCACTAAGCCGGTCTCAGTGGCTTGGTGGTTTACTGCTTTGCCTTTTGATCCACAGGCTGTGGGTTCGACTCCAAGGTGTGACAACCTGACTCGTGACTCGGATGATCACGTACAAATGGTGGTCACATCTTTGAAAAGGGATGTAAAAGATCCTTTGAGGACGACGTGCTCCGTAGCAGTGACCAGTTTAGAGTAATTTACTCAATTGTAGTCGTACATAGCTTAGTTGCTAAATACGAATATGTTTCGATGCACACAAACACACACACACCCACGTTACTGGTCGATTACGTAAGGTTAGGACTTCTTTGAGTTGGCACAAGCGCCAACGGCATGTCTTCCAACGGCAAGCCTGGACGACCAGCAATACGGTACCAACAATATACCACAAACAATATTATCTGTAAAAAAAAATATATATGAATATATATATATATATATTTATTTTTATATTTATATATGTGTATATATATATATATCTATATATATATATGTATATATATGTATGTATATATATATGTATCTATACATGTATATCTCTCTATCTATCTATATATTTATATATATTTATTTATTTATATATCTATATATTGTATATTTATATATATGTATCTTCTATCATCTATATATATACATCCATATCTCTATTATATATCTATATACGTATATAAAACACACACACCTTATAGGTTTGGCCTACTTAGAGTTGGCACATGCGCCAACGGCATGTCTTCCAACGACAAGCCTGGACGACCAGCAATACGGTACCAACATATACCACAAACAATATTATCTCTAAAAAAAATATATATGAATATATATATATATATATATATATATATATATATATATATATATATATATAGATATGTATATATACATGTATTTATATACATATTTTTATTTTTATATTTATATATATGTGTATATGTATATATTTATATATATATATGTATGTATATATATATATGTATGTTATATCTAATCTGTTATATATTATATATATATTTCTTTATATATCTATGTATATATCTATTCTATATATATCTATATATATATATCTATATATGATATATATATGTACATATATATATATATATGTATATATATATATATGTATATATGTATATATACATATATGTGTATATATATATATGTGTATATACCTATAAATATATATATATACAGATATGTATATATATATGTATCTATATATATCTATATATATATATATATATATATATATATATCTCTATATATATATATATATATCTATATCGTATATAAACACACACACTTATAAATATTCACATATATATGCTATTTATAGATAGCTGCTCGGCGCTCGGAAGCTTGGCATCGGAAACCGTGTGTATACATATATATATATATATATATATATATATATATATATATATATATATATATATATATATATATATATATATATATATATATATATATATATATATATATATATATATATATATATATGTGCGTGTATGCGTGTTTGCGTATATATACCCGCTTTGATTGCACCGGGACATCCAGTAAGACAGTATATACACGGACCGATAATAGCTGGTAACGCGCACTATTATAAGATCACAAGCTGCTGCCGCTTAGATGTTTTGACATGACCCCTAAACCAAGTCAATACACGGCGAAAGCGATGAATGCTGCCGCTGATTGATTACGTAAGGTTTGGCCTGTTTTGACATGACCCCCCTACCCAAGTCAATGCAATCCCAGCCAGGCCTTTGGTCGATTACGTAAGATTTGGCCTACTTAAACACGAACTGCTGTTAGCCTGCTGCTAAGCTGCTGCAGTAGAAAACCTTGAAACTAATTGTCCTTTTTGCTGTTTTTTGTTACTGTGAATGCTAAAAATACTGTTACAATCATTATCACGAGGCCAAGTTCTATATACTGACAAAATTTCATGTCCGTAAATACAGCCGTTTCAGAGATATCAGCGAGGAGAGAAGTCGTAGCAAAAATCGCGATAGGTACCCTAAAATACATGTCATTATACAAAGTCAAAAAGGAAAAAATAAGTATTTTTTCGCCTATTCCATGCTACGATAATTGCTTGTTACAACCATATAACTCATATGTTCGTAACCGCAGTAGTTATGGAGGAGATAGTTACAGAAAATGGGGGAAAAAAATCGACGAAAAATCCATCCCATAAGCCTCCAACACTGCGCATGCGCGTCAAATTGGATCGCCAGTTGGTTCGATTGATTTTACTTTCACTTTAACTGCGGTGACACATCAAATGAGTCACACGTATTTTGTTAAACTATATCCACAAATCAAACGGACAGAAACATTGCAATAAAAACGATTATTCAAACGCGATGTTTTAATCAATTACGAAGTTTAGCACAATGGGTGTGGTCATTTGATGACAATGATGAAGTGTTATAGTCAAGTAGATCATTAATCGTACTTGTGAGAATTCAAAAATGAAATTTTCCCATTGATCGATATATTGATTGTGTTCACATCACCAGCAAAACGAACACGGTTATTGTAATTTTCAAAACTCTCCCTTTGTATAACATCATCTTTAACCTGTACAAAATAATTTTATCCGGAAAAAATACATGGTGAAAGTTGAGCTGGTGTTCGAATGTCAATCGATTCCAATAATTAAGGGTTGGAGGGGCGCTACATTTGTGCAAACTTGGTTCCCTCAGGTGCGCCAAGGTATCTATCCTCCAACGTTTGCTAGCGAAGCTCTCGATCAGTGAGTCACTTGGTGGTCTTACAAGTTGAAGAAGTAAACAAAAGCATGTATTTGTGTGCCCAGTGGCTCATTGCTCTTTGAGTATTTAACGAGACCTTCATGAAAGCATAAATTATGTAGCTCCACGCGATTAATCTAGTTCCATAATTTGAATTGAATGAATCAGGTTGAGTAAAACAAATCTAACTGAAATTACACCAATAAATATCTTCTGGTCTAATGCGTACTTCTGTACATCTGCATATTCAATAAATAAAATCTTCCCGCTGTTGATTGTTGATAGTGATAATTCATCTTGTGTCGATGATGTCATTAACTTTTGCGGCGAGGACACATCTCATTTCCAAATTTCACAATTATCACTGATATGATTTCATCTTTAAAATACAAGATATGACGATATGATTTAACTATAATTCTGTTCTCTTTCTTGGTAAAGTCCTAGAATGACTTTATTAAATGTGTTGCTGTCGAAAACGCTGATTATTTACAGTTCTTGTAGATTCAGTGTGTGGCAATTTGGCGTTAATAAGGCGAGGTAATGAATTTGTTAAAGAGACTGTTCAGCCCCATATTTGAAACGAGGTTGCCTAGCCTAGCAAGCTGCTTGGTAACCGCACCTTGGAAAGCAAAAGTTTTTTAGACTTTCAGTCGCTACGCGGCGCTGCGGTCTCAGAACATAGGTCCTTACTTCGGCTGACGCCATTTATGTTGTCGGAAATTATCCTTCCTGCGTGTCGGTCTAATTTGTGCGCAAAGATGCCCACAACATAAATGAGTGAATGAAATCTACATTTTGTAACCAAAGCGGAAGTATACACATCGAAAGCGAGGCAGTTATAGAGCGCGTAATGATATACAGCTTACATTCATGTAGTTCATGGTTTTAGGGAGGCACCGTTATCGATCGAACGACACAACTAAATAAAACAGATTTCCACAGTACATCATGAATATTTCCAGTCAAATAATAATGTTGAAAATTAATCAACATGATTTTCGATCAAGTAAACAAATTAAAAGATGGCATTGTTTATGTATGCGTTAAACGTTGTTATCTATAAACAAAATGATCCCGAAGTGCCCGATATGGAGCTGAATAGCCTCTTGTTTACAAACAAACGATGAACAGTGACCTGGTCGTGCTGTTACCCATGCGTAGCTTCTGCCTCGGATGTCAGTTAGTATCAAACGTTATTCTCCATTGGTTACATAGAACAACAGTTTTTCTCCAATAACTCAAGGGTCTAACGTCATGATTTTTGCTTTGCAGGAAGTAATTAAATCAAGAGGGTTCCATGTGTAATTTGAGGAAGGTAAATTGCTTTACGGATAGACGGACGGACACCGAAACAAAGCTTTATGATAAGCTCTGCTCTAGAGCAGAGATAAGATAGCAACAAACGGAATTCATGTGAATACTAGCTCACTAATGTTAGAACATTTCAAGCTGGCTTGATACGTTTGGTATGAGGACTTATATATCAATACGCGATATATCATCGCAGAACAGGTTGATACTTCAGCACCCAGAATGTGATACCAAGTCATGGATTGATACCTTCCCACGTCCTGAGATCTCAATTTTTCCTCAAACCAGATAATCACTTGATATCTCACCAAGTTCTGGTGTTTCGAAAATCAAACGTTATGACGACAGTCGATCACTGATACCGTGCTCGTGTCTGCACAATTTACAGACTCTTAAAGAAATTCGTCGGCCAATGTTTTTAAACCTTTCGTCATACCCTCATAGGTATATATATCTGCCTGGACAGTTTCCCTGTGTGGCTTTCTGTGAATTGCGCAGGCATTAGCAAAACATATGATAATGGTGGATTGCTATCATGTCATTCATCATTATGTATTTCTAATTTGTTGAGGGACAAGAAATCGCGCGAGTCACTACAAATGCTATAAGGTCGAACCGTTATTGTAGCATTTAGACTGTAAACTGCTCTGATAGAAATCCCATTGTAATCACAGACGCGATTTGTTATAACAAATGGTCGTCGAGGTAAGTAAAGTCATGAGAGATGATGGCTTCCTGTCATGTATTAATTAAATATACATACGCATATTCCCCCCCAAAACGACACCTGTGAGCATCAAACAGAATGCATATAACGCCTACAAGTTTTTCCGTATATTTCAATAAGTTACACGAAACACAATCAATGGCTTGGGTTAGGATTCTACAGTACATTGTTGATGACTTATACACGTACAGTTACTGCTAACAACTGCATAGACTACAGTATTAATTTGTTGACAAGGGCCTCGAATCTCTGTTGTTTGGCCAGTAAATCTCTAGTCAGTGTAACCACGTTGCTTGGGATTCAACCAAGTAACAATGCAAACTTACATACTCCTATTTCCATTCACTTGAATGAATACGCCTTGTCGTAGTGATGTGTACGGGGATTGTTCACTACTTATATATCCAACTAAACACACGACTCGCTGCTTCAACGCATTTGGTCAATTGTTAACAAAAACGGGAAATCTTGAGTTATGATGATTAAGCATGAATGGTCTGTATGAATAAACAATTCGTTGTTACAAAACGAGCGCATCAATCCATAAACTGTAATTCCAGGTTGTCATTGTCTAGGGATGATCGGCTGCTGAGACGGGAGTCTCCGCCCGATCCTCTGCTCATCGTATCGCGCTGGTCCGCGCGCGAGATTCCGGACCATGTTCGCTCTCTGGACACCGATGACCCGGAAGTGGATTTAGCACTCGCCGGTCTCCTGGCATTTAGCTTGGTCCTTGCGTTGACCACAGCTCGGCGCGTGATATGAGGTTCATCCATCATTACCATTTCGCTCATGAGGCGCTTGCGTGATGCTTTCAAATGACTTCTCGCTAGATCTCGTCTCTTTCTCTTCGTTCATCATGTTGGTGTGTTTCAACACGCCTGTTTTCTTCTTTGGAAGGAGTTTGTTGCTCGTGAACCAGACGATCAAATCTGTAGAGAGTTCTACAAATTCAAACACGGTGAGGAGGGAACAGCCTACCCACAACCCCAAAACACCTCCGATGTCTGACAGATAATTGCTCTCCTGCACAGAACAATCAAAACGCCACTGTTGATAACATGCATATTTCGTCGTATGAGCGCAAAACTTCTTTGCTAACATGAATTCACTTGACATAAATTCCTAATGTATTGAAAATCATGTGAACATTCTTCTCTAGAGCAAGATTATGAATATGAAAAATAGTTTTTAAATAATCTGCATTCTAACCGTATAAGCTGGGCGTTCGGAAATCCTCTCAAAGTTAAACTCTTCATAGTACACTTCCAATTTGATCAAGTTTTCCTCGTACTTATATGCAGGAGAAAACACTTTGTCTCCGAGTTTGTCCGCTAATTTCGCAAAAATTCGCTCCTGGTAATAAAACAAGACGTCAGAGAAAATAGTATGCAGCTGAAGGTTCAAAAGATACTCAGCGAAACTAAATGTGTTGACGCAGCCACTCCCACGTGTAATTAGACACGCCCACATATCGTAAGCCACACCCACCAACCACTAGCTACACCCTCATTCCGTTAGCGCACTCACCTTTAGAACATTGGATGGCCATTGTCCAAGTGAAACCGCCAAGGTATATAATGTGTCGCTGTGATGAAGGCGCGAATCACATGGATAAGTTAATACTTATGAATATACTCAGGCAACAATAAGGAATTAAAACATCATCGAAATCAACATGATTTAACAAATGGGCAAAGCATTGTTATCTTTATACATCACAGGGTGGCAGTTGAACAAATCGACTTTTACAAGGGAAGCAGATATGTAAAAAGGATATAGATAACTGACTCACTGACAGGAGGAGGGACATTCGCACTCAAGGTCATTGTGTGTGAATCGAGTCAGCGTGGAATAGCTACAGTCATCTGGAATAAGTAAGCAACATTTGTATATATATATATATGTTATATATTTGGGTGTGTTTTGTACATTGTCTGGTGATAGTTGGAATGTGGGTAAATAAACGACTACGTAAGGTTTGGCCTTATATATATATATATATATATATATATATATATATATATATATATATATATATATATATATATATATATATATATATATATATATATATATATATATATATATATATATTTATGTCTTCCAACAATAGATTTTTTTTCCTCCAGCTTGCAGCTCGGCCACCTCCATATGTTCATCGGTGCTCATTCTATACCTCAGCCCTCATATGTTCAACATATCGACGCGTGCCCATAGGCCAGAGTGTCTACACCACCTGGAGCTATCCATTGCTTTGTATCAAAGTGGGATAGAGACACCTTGTTGACGTGCAGCCCATATATCTTGTGACTGTCACTTCGCAGCATGTTCATCCCATGGCGGAACCGCTTCTGGTCGAACAGCGACTCAAGGTATTGTGCTTGGCGCAGGTGTTTCTTGACAACTACCTTTTTTACGTCCTTTGCTTTCTTGATTTCCTCCCGGGTGGACATTAGGATGGAGTACATCTTGGGGCGCAGGCCTACATACTCCCTGATGGGGACACCACCGCACTCGTCCTTCATCTTTCCTAGAACCTTCTTGTTCTCGTTGCTGTGGAGCGGGTGGGCTGGGTCGTAGTTGCTGGTGTCGAATAAGTCACTGTCTTTTTTCATGTCGGCGTAGATGTCTGGTGTGCGGATCTCCAGGAGGAGGGAGTCGGTGTCGGTATAGAGTAGGGTGAGATCGCGGCCGTACCGGGGTTTCATGGTGTTGTAGTAGAAATTGTACATGAGGTGCTTGGACAGGTCGAGGATACACATCCCTAGGTAGACTGGGCGGTTGAGGACCAGGTGGGCCTTATAGATGTGGATGGCGGCCAGGTCGTCGTCGAATATTTTCTGGCGGGCGAAGGCGGGGCTGGCGATGAGTTTTCTTATTTTGTTGCTGTCTGCAGCTCGGACCAGCTTCACGTCAACCCGCTTGCGGAGGTTCTCCATAGTCTTGCCGAAGACGCAGTTGTTCATTAGTTTGTATAGGTCCTTCTCGAAGTCGCTTGTTGCGGCCTTGCGGAGATCTGTGTTTTTCCGGATGTAGGGTTCCATCCAGGTGCTTTGGGTGAAGGATAGGGCGCGGTGGATCTTGGTCAGCCTCATCCCCAGGGTTAGATACAGTTTGAGGTTCCTGTAGTGGAGTACGTACTTCTCCTTATTCCTCAGGTTCGGGACCAGCTTCTCGACTCCGTGGCTGCCGTATTCGTTAAGGAGGTTTCTCTGGTAGTCTGAGAGCCACTCGTTCTGGATAAGTAGTCGCTCTGGGGCCAGGGGGTAGTCGTTGTGGTCGTCGTGAAGCTCGGGTGGGTACTCTAGGTCGACCTCAAGGATGTATCCAGTCTCGGCATCATCTGGGTGGTCCTGTATCTCTAGATCCTCTGGCTGAGCCACCCACTCAATACCCGCAGTTGGCAAAGGCTGACTCATAGCCCACCCATACAAATTGTTAGCATCAAGGTACTGGATGTAGCTCGTTGGTTTATCCTCGTCAAAGTCATCCACGAGCGGGTTATTGGCCTTAGCGTTGTGGCGCGACACCATGCTTATAACGCTGCGTATACCTTTCTCAATGAACAGGTGTTTGTCATAGTCGGTGAGTAGCTCGAGTTCCACGCCTGTGCTCTTAAGCAAAGCATCCCATGACAAACCATGGCTGGTATAGTGGGGGGGCGGATCCAACCCGTACTGCCTAAGACAGGTCTTACGGAACACCTCAAACACATCTGCCAGGAGCAGTACATCTGTCCGCAGGTACAGGTCATGGTAGTCACCCATGTTCTTACACCCGAACACGCTCCAGATCTTTTGTGCATGGGCATAGTCTACTGTAGATATACCCTCCTCAGAGAGCTTGCTGTAGAACTCCTGGATTGGCGGCAGAGGGGAATCAAACTTATCCCAGCCGTCCATGAACTCATAGGGGAAGACTCCCTTACCCAACAGCAACCGCCGCTTCATCTGGTCTGGCTCATATTCCGCCGTCACAGCAAAGGCATCTGGGTTGTTAGCAGACACCAGCTTATCAAGCGAGGCCAGGAGAAACTGTGCACTGTCAATGAAGCGTAACTGTCCAAGCGACAGGGAGATATATTTCTCCATGTTGTTGGGGATACAATTGATGTTCCCCTCCACTTTGCTTATACCCTGCATCAAGATATGGGAGTCGTAGCCCCGCAGGTTATGGAACACCACAGGGATGGGTGTTGTCTTGGGACTCAGCCGAAGTTTCAGGTTACACACGTTATGGGCTGGCCCTCTGTACAAGCCTGTTATATGGCAGTGATCGCGAACAGGGTCACAGCCCAGTTTTTTCTTGCACACATGACAGTGAGTTGCAGCCTTATGTGCCCTTCTATCCTCTCGTGTCATGCGCATGGGGACAGGCTTGGACAGAACTTTTTTGATCTTTTGCTCCTCCTGCTGCAGAGCCTGTAAGAACTTCTCCACAACATCGCTTCCTCTATAAACCACAGGGGGTTCTGTCTTACCGTCACATCGGACAACCACATAGCTGTAGCCGCATCCTTGGTGTTCCTGCGTTCTCTGCGTGTTGCTCTTACCAGGATTAAGCGCAGGACACGGAAGCTTCACTGTGAGCGCCTCAAAGTCAGCATAGATGACGTAGGGTGCAGCAAGCTGTTTCTGCCAGTTCTGGAAGGATAATATGTTCGTCCCTTCCTCAGGCATATCCGCTCGCACAGCAGTTTGTCCTATCCCCATACACTCAGGCTTATGCACCAGGAGCAGACCCTCTGAGGTATATCCATGCAGACATAGCTCACAGAAGAACTTGCGCTCTTTATGTTTCGTCTGGTCATACAGCAAGCGGTTCAGGTCTTTGATTTGCTTACTGATGCGGTGTACGATAGTGGTCTTCCCATCCCAGCCAAAAACGTTCAAGGCTAGGTTAGCATGCTTTTCTATCTTCTCAACATGCGACACCGGTGTAGGATATTCTGGACCTGCACCCTCCAGCAGATCTAAGAGCCACTGAATGTTATATTTTGATGGCCGCTGTGGGTTCTTGGCTACCGGGTGCAGAGCGGCTACAACAGCCCATAGAATGCAGAAGTCGTCCCAGTTCTTTACATTTATGATGGCCTGCTTAGCCGCCAGTGCAGCCGGAAGTCGCAGGTAGGAGCCACCCTTCAACGGTTTGTAGTTGGCAATATCAATCCACAGATTTGTGACCGCCTCAAACTCCCAGCCAGAACCTTGGTTGGTCCACTTCTCCATCCGCTCTTGGATATTAACAACACTCTGGTCCAACGCAACATCCATGTCTTCTGAGGAGAGAACCACCTGCTGCTTATTATGCAACACAGGCTCAACATACTCAGTGCTGTCATCATCGGCGTGCTTGGAGAGTCTTAACTGACACTTGATTCCACCTAGCTCTTCCAGCTCACCAGTCAAAACTTTATGCATCTTCCGACGCATGCCCTTAAAGAACATCATAAGGTCCGAGCTAAGGGGGTGAGACTCAGGAACGTTTATCAACCATCCAAGCAAATAGTTTTTAACAGCCCACTTAGTCTTCTTGAAAGCAAGACGCGCTGTGGGGACTGGGGACTGGGTTGCGGGGATGCGTGGGGCAGGGACAGGTCTGCGTGGGGCAGGGACTGGTCTGCGTGGGGCAGCAGTGGGGACAGGGGTGCGTGCCACCCCAGCCTTTAATCTAGCCAACATATTCTTGTATGTACGGTCATATTCATTACGCACTTGGAGTGCTTTGAGTGCAACCTTAGAGCGTGGATAAGGAGGCTTAAAACCGTGAATTGAAACATAATCGTTTTGGGCTTCACGTGCTCGCTGATTATGAGTCATGTTTACTATACAGTTCCATTAGTCTAAAAGGGAATTCGTTGATACACAAAAGGCAACAACAATACAGTGAGCGGATTTTGACCTACGCAGTAAAGACCTGTCACTGACAAGGTGCCACGCTTCGTCGCACATAGGCCTAGCCGCCAAACCATGTTGTTGACAGCGCCACAAGATTTCTATTTTTATACAGTGGGGAATCCCCGTTCAGTGGCGCCGACTGGCGAGTCAGTGTCCCCAGCTATAGGCCGTTGTGAAGCAATTTTTTGGGCAAGACGAAGACGACTGTGGTTGACTTTATCGCACCCACAATCCATACACAATCCTACCTTATTATTTTTATAGCCTTCTGACAACCCGTACAAAGACGATTAATGACACCATGTTTTATCTTATATCTGTGTAATCCACAAAACTCTTGCTCTTGTGTACAGGGCCTGTTACAGGGGTCTTTCTTCCCGAGTAATATCCATGGGCACTTATTGTCAAATCCTACCATTGTAATATATATATAGATATCTATTAGTCTAATTGGTAATACCGTCTGGCAGCAACTGGGTATCGGACGGCACCACAAGCAACTCCTCCTTTACAAAGCCACGGAGAGGTCCATCCAGCAAATAGTATAGTACAGGCTCACCAGATTTAGTGACAGAGCTTCCAATCCGGTAAACATTGAGTGACCACACAGGGTCAGTGGCCCGCCGCCGGTGGTCTTGCTCTGCCTCACCAGGCTGGTAGAGGTAGTGAACGCCAACATCAGAGGGAAGCTTTTGCTCTTTGACCCCCAGAGGGCGCCCTGGTACGACTGCAGAGGGCTTTTGTGCAACTCGTTTTGCCTTTATAGCATCTTTAGGTTTTTTTCCAGTCAAGCGTGTCACCTCATTATTTATCGCAGAGACTACAGCCTGCAGTCGAGAAACCCACTCAGTCGATTGTCTTCCAGTATCCCTTAACTCTACGGCATACTGGTGACCAAAGAGTCGCTCAGCAAGGGTTCGGTAAAAGCGTTCCACTATACCCTGGTCTCGATGGATATTCACACGGCCACGCCTGACTGATACTCCATGTTTTACTAACAGCTGATTCGCTGCACCCATAAACTCCCGTCCGGGGTCCACCTGAAGTAGTTTAGGCCAATGCAGTGGTCCTCGTTTGTATATCCTCTCAAGTGCACCTGCGACCTCCTTAGCCTCTTTTGTAGTCAATGGCTCAGCCGCTTTGTAGCGCGAGGCCACATCAACCAATGTTAGGGCATACTTGTAAGTCCGGCGCTTCACAATGTCATGAGGAAGAAATAAGAGATCAGCTTGGTGCACCTCATTAGGGACAGGGACATCAAACTTTGGCCTAGGAATGTGTTTTGGCACTGGCAGGTAGATTTGCCATATAGCTTGCTTTGTTAGCCACCCCCTGGCAACTTCCTCAGAAACCCTCGCTTCTGTTGCAAGCTTCTTGATAGCAGTAATGCCCCTCCAGTAGCCCTTAGGACTATAGTAGATCTTTTGCATGCGACGATCCATAAACAGAAAACGTTCGAGTCTCCAAATGACCTACTTAGCAAGCCTGTATGCAACCATCCCAGTCGCAGCAATACCCAGTATAATGAACGCCACCTCACGCCCCCTCTGTTCATCTGAGGGCTCGTAGAAGTCTGAAAGCTGTGTCTCAGAGCCCAGCGGGTCGACGGTTTTATTCGTAATTAGGGCGTACTCACGCATTGCCTCATCTGCATCCTTAAAAGTATGCTCGGCATGGTCCTGGCGGCGCAGTTGCTCAGTTCTCTTCTTGGCCCATGCTGCCTGAGCAGATTGAAGCTGCTCGATTGCCATATCATGGCGTTTACGTTCCGCGTCCACTTGGCTGCCTCGTAATTTAGAGAATAAAAAGTTGCTCCCAGTGAATGCAAGGGCGTTAACAAGAGCACCCCCAACAAGTAGCGCGAGTGTGGCCATTACTTCAGTATATCAATTGGTAAGATCCCTTGTTTAATTAGCATATCCTTTGTGGCCATAGCTAGTGATACATCGTCAATAGCCATAGCCAGGTCCCGTGGGGTGAAATCAAGACGTGGCACCCCACCACCCAGAGCCATCTTAGCAAGCTTGGCATAACATATTGAAATACCGGAACTACTACACCGTGGTACAGAGCGTTGACGAGCATTTTTCCATCAGTAATTGGTGTTGTCATCTTATTCCATATAAAACGGATCCTTTAAATGAGCGTCTGGAGGCTTTTGTACAACAACCTGTTTAGGGTGTGAGACTACCATCTGGTGCCTGTAGCAATACAATGCAAACACGCCAACACAGCCGACAACCAAAGGCACAGCCCATGTTGGCCACGTCCACCTTTCCAGAGGTTTGCTCGTTGATATTGGCTCGACAGCTTCGTCTCTACCATCTGTAAGCGCTGCCTTAGCCTCTCGGAGCTCTCTCAGAAGCTTATTATTTTGATTGGGTTTTCGAGCTGCAGCACCCTTTCGTCCTGCCGCAACCCTTTTAGCGTTTTTTTGTCACTGACGTTATCTCCACCGGTGTTGTCTCCCCTTGATTCGTGTTCGTTTCTTCCATGTTTACTTACTAAATTTATTTGTCCAATTGATAGCTCTTAGTAAGCACCTGTTATAGCGGAGTTAAGCACATGCTATAGCGGAGTTAAGCACATACTATAGTGCGGAAGTGATGTCTTCCTCTTCACCGGTTCCTGTTGTTTTGGTACTTGTTTTTTCAAATTGACAGTGCTTAACTGTTGTTAAAGCCGCAGTTAAGGGAGCTAAAAACATACCATAGCGATGATATAGCTCACAAATGGCAGTGCTTAGCGCGTGTCCAACAAACGGGTCCATCTCGAGGTCTGTAATTAGCCTTGGCTGGTGTTCTGGTGGGATTGGTAGAAACATACAAGCAATACCTGAGTACAGCTGTAGCAGTGTCTGACCTAGAGTACGTGTTATGCTGGCACCTAGCCGAGCCTCGTATCTCACATACAACTTTATGATCTCTTCATCAGACATTGATTCAACCTGGTTAATTGTAAGGCGCTCCAAACCAAGGTACTGACGGCCCTGACCGCCGGCTATGACGGCAGCAAGCCTATCTCTCTTAGAAGACATATCTACACCAGGGGTGCAACTAGGTTCCGCTCCCCCAGACTTTGTCTCCATTAAGCTAGTCGAGTCCTGTTCAAGGAGTTTATCAATAAATGTATCAGGATCCATGAATATACGTATACGCCTTCGAGCTTCAAAATACTGCACCGCTACCCAGATGAAGAAACCTAAATTGATTACTTAGGCAGCGGCTGCTATCAAGGCCAATATCACTTCAATCGACGGCATATGCAGTAGGCTGATCAGTCTTCAGCAGCAGTTTTGCGTGCTTGGTCTTTGCTAGTAGTTGGCGTACTGTGGCACGTTCCTCCTTTGTTGGAATTACATCATTTTCACGTAAGGCGTCTTCAAACGAGTCAGGGTCCTTGGTGTGAAAGAGCACCATCCAGCGAGTCTGCTCACGTAAGTCCTTCAGCACAGAGTTGTACTTTTGGGTGAGGACCCAGACACTTTGCTGCACATGGCGGCCGCTAAAGGCCAGTTCGGATAATATGTCTTTCTTCTTGGTTAGGGCCTTTGTTGGCGAACAGTCATCAATAATGTACAGGGTTGGCTCGCCCTTAAAACAATGGTAGAAAGCCCTCAGGTGGTCATGGAGCCGCTCCCCTGGATCAACCACGTACACCTCTGAATCATCCCACACCCATGACCGCGTCCGATAGGCCTCGTTGAAACGTATGGTAGGGCAGAGGATTACAATATGCTTGAAGGCACCAAAGAAGGGCCCTTCAAGTAGGTCGAGGATGAATGCGGTTTTCCCACATCCTGTCTGCCCACAAACAATTGTCGAACAGGGACCATCTGGAAATGTAAACTTAGTAGAGTGCGCTGACGAACCTGCCATCTTTAATGTTAAGCTGTGAATCCATTATAATATACATATAAACGTTCAATGCACCGGCCGCCTCTGCCTTTTTCGTGATCTGTATGGTGATGCCCTCAGACGCATTCTCCACAGCCCTGCCACTACCGTGCAGCTGGTCGTCATCACTAGTCCTTAAGTCGAGCCACAGAGCATACTTAGTGGTTAGGTACTCTCCTAGGGACACGTCCGACAATGCCAAGTCTTTTGCAGCTATTGCTACACTGGGGTCTCGTTTACTCGTTGCTGCAAAGGCCTTCTTCACCTCGTCCCACTGCTGGTAGCCACGCATGCCCTGGGCATAGAGCTGATTGGGGATGCCCTCAATGGTCATCTCGACCTTCGTAATTTTTGGGTTGTAGAACGACTCTGTCTTCCTGGCGTATGAGGCGTTGGTCGGGTCTTCAAAGAGCAGTAGGATGCCCTTCATGCTGCGAGCCGGCACGTTCAGGTTGATGTTCCACAGTGTATCTCTTTTATTGTATACAAGCTTCCTGTGACGAAGCACATGGTCATACAGAATCGAGAGCCGACCTGTGTACTGGGTGCGTATCATGCGGGCCAACACTGTTTGGGTAACCATGTCATACTCCAGCGAGATGCCATCAATTTTGTAGCTTGCAGCGGTGTCGCCAGTTGCGTGAATCACGCGGTTGTAGTCGTTGAACGTGAGCTCGTATTCCAGTCTGTCATTAAGCGCACTCTGGTAGAATGGCATGTGACTCTCGAGGAGTTCAAAGTCAAGCGGAACGTAGAACCTGTTACTATAAACATCAGCTACTGCCTTGCCTCTTCCTTGGTCTCATCCTTGTCTCCTGCCCCCACTCGTATCTTAGTTGTGTTTCTGTCATCTGATGTGTCAATGCCCTGATACTGGAGGCCCTGTCTCTCCTGAGCAGTCCGCCACAAGTCGTGGTAACAGTGGTACACATCGCTGTCATCAATAGACATGACCTCATTGCCAGAAATCTTGAGTGTCAATTTCTTAACCACGGCGCGACCCAGGTTTTGCACAACGCTGCGGTTAAGATCAGTCGAGGTCAGCGTGATTGTAAAGGCCAGCCGTGCTGTCCCTGGGACAATGACGTCGTCTGCGCCTAGATTGGGGAAGCGAACCAGCAGTTGTTGGTTCTGGTCAATTGTGCTTGGATTGTTTGTAACGACTACAGATTGTCGCACGCCCTTTAACCCAAGGGGTTCGCGTATCCGGCGGTGTAGGTTTAGTTTGCGCCCTTAAGTACTCGTCATGTTGAATTCTTAATTACACTTATATCTTTAACACACAGACATGGAGTTTGATAACCCAGGATTTGACGACCCAGAGGAGGAAGGGGCTATGGGAGGGGATAGGAATGAGACTAGCTTTGATGATGAGGAGACTAACCTGATTGACGAAACTTTAGATACGTCGAGTACGACTATTCCACCATGGGCTATTAATGAAATGCCTGCTGGGTTAACAGAAGATCAGGTGGGTTCCAAAGAAGAAACTGAAGTCTTAGTTACGAGGTGGGAGAAGGCAGTGTCTAAGCATGGGCTGCAGGCCACTCTGGAGTTTAGATCGTCTCAACAAGGTGACCTTTGGGTTAAATGGGGCCGAGAATGGAATCTTCTGACATGGAAGAACAATCCAAACAAATTCCTCTTTCCTAGGAGTATCCTAGATTACGGTGGTACACAGCTTGCTCGGGCTCTTGGAGTGACCGCTGAACTATCCACAGAAGCAGTAAAAGCCCTACAAGGCATTGACGAAGCTGCTGCTAAAGCAGAAGCTGCACTTCCAGATATGTTAGAAATGAGCAGCCTTGAAGCTGTGACAGAGCAAGGTGGTGTGGAAGAAACAAGCTTCATAGAGGACGTTCATAACACCATCCAAGACCTAGGTATACAAACAGACAACGAACTTCCACTCAGAGAGCTTATAGGGCTTGACAAGGCTATGCAGACCCAGAGGGGTGAGCTGGTCAACAACCTAGCTAAGATAACTGAGTTAGAAAGGGATATAAAACATCGGGAAGCTAAAATGGCAAGCCTGGAGGAGGAAGGGAGGGGTGATAGTCGAGCAAGGAGATTCCAAGCAAATGAGCTTGCAGAGCTGCAGGACCTGCGGAGTGCCCGTATTGAGGCTGCCTCTGAAAACCGTAACTGTCTAAGGACCCAAATTAACCGCATCAGGGAAACGATCAACAGACTTATTAACGAGGACACAACACTAGCTGAGCGTGTACGCACCCTGTTCCGGGAGCAGGGCATAACAATTGCCTCCATCCTCACTGCGATTGGATTGGCAATCTCGACCCTGGTAGTTGCTTTGACGGGTGGAGGGAGCACTAGTGCAACCCCAGCACCAACGCCGACGCCAGCTGATAAGCCTGGGGTAAAGGAATGGATTAAAAAACAGCTGAACTCCTTGGCAAACGTTTTGAAGGGTCTTGCCGGTAAGGCAGCAGCTGCCCTTCCAGGAATTATTGGCTCCATCGTATCATGGCTGCTTACGTCAGCTGCAAAGGTGGCTGGTTGGATGGCAGAACATGTATGGGCCACAGCTGTGGCGGTGGGAGAGTTATGCTCCTGATACTCCGTCACTTACTACGTAGCAAGCCAAAGCACAGCTAAGCCTATAGCAATTCCGCCTACAATAAGAGCTGTTTTCTCATCCTCGTGCGTAGATGGCAGAGCAGCGGGTGAAGGGTCTTCGACGGCGGATGGAGGGTCGGGGGCGGCGGGCTGAGGGTCAAAGCTTCCTCTATCTGGAAGAGCAACAACTGCGTTGACATCAGTATTGCTGCCGATTTGCTGTTCCTCAGTTGCAATGGTAATCAGATTGTTGTACCCAATAATGTTCCAATTGCGAGGCTCATATCCGATGGAGCTATGTACAGGCCCGTTCCAAACACATAATCAACCTTTGAGGAGGCATTCCGGAGGACGTTCTGATACCGTCGAATGGATGACAGAATATCCACTGGCATCCTCAACGAAATTGTTTTTGGGCATCAAAGGACGTTCCAACACCTAGTATCTCTGAGCGGGTCTGCGCCTGAGCACTAAGAATGGCCCAGACATAGGTCCGAATGCTGTCGTTAATTAGCTCAACGCCGGTCTGTGTAAAGCCCTCAGACGTGTCCAGTATGAAGGTACTCCAGTCCTCGTCTGCTTCAGGTCTCTGTGCTAGATGTAGAACAGCACCAATTTTCTCCTGAAAGGATTGTAGGTTACTCGCGTGGGCAAAACCTCAAAGGCCATCCGTGTAGGGTCATAACGAACGTTTCGACCAGCAACCTTGACGACACTCTCGTAACCATACGCATCATGTGCATATAAGATACCAAGGCCACTATTAGCTACAGTTGCCTTCTGGCGCCAGTCTATGTTTGGTTGAACACCAAAGTTAGTGCAGAGTCTCTCATATGCCCTCTTGTCATATGTATTGTTATAGGGGTGATAGGCATGATCCTGAGGTAGAGTCGCTTGCAGTTCTGCTAATAGGCGACGCACTGTGTAATAAAGGTGAAAGGTGTAGAGAGCTTTCACGAGTGGAATCCCAGCCTCGAGGTGGTCGTGGGATAACACGCCGCAGCCGGCTGATGCACACCACACTGCAAAGTTTAACTGGTTCTGCCAAAACTGCATTGGATTTGTCAACCAGTCTTTTACTACTTTGTCCGCTGTTAGCGGCGGCACCTTATAGTTACTGAATAGATCAGGAAACTTTGCTGTGAATGTACCACCATTGTGAACAACTTGAATTGTTTGTCGGGTTAGTTTATCTCCCACACCATATGTGGCTGGATACACCCCGCCCGCACCATATGGGGTAGCTTTTCTATTGAAACTAAAGGCTTGTTTATTCATAGTGCTATGTATCACACTCTGTCAAATGTTCAAAGCGGCGGCGCTGTGTCCCTGCAAAAACCTATTGACAACACTGCGGGCGATCTATGTGTTGGCCTAAGGTCAATCACGTATACTGTGGGCTGGTACAATCTAGAATCAGACGAGAGCATTGCATGGCGGTCAAGGACTTCACAAGAGCGAGGATATGCTACATTAAACCCAGGCCTCTGGAGCTTCAGCCTTCTTCAGGAGCATATTACACCATTAGGTATCGGTTTGGAGGTTGATGCTGTAAATGGGGTTATTACCCTAACAGTTCCAGACAATGGGGGTGCGCACATAACAGGCGGAGTGTTAACAATGTTGGGTCTTGACGGCCTCAGTGGGGGGTGGATACCTTCAGGTACTTACATAGGTGACCGGCCCATCAACTTTAGCATCTTTAACACACTTTATGTTCACTTCGATCAAGTCAGCACCACACACAACATGCTAGATGGTGCACCCACTACGCTTCTTGAAGTTTTTGGCTTAGAGGGTGGCTCTTTCGGTGATATTATAACAACGAACATCACTAATCCTGTATGTAAGCGTGTTACTAGCGGAACAGTGCATGAGTTAAAGGTTCAGTTACGCGATAATAAAGGAAGGCTATTAGATAACCACGACTTACCTGTTAGCGTTGTTCTTGAATTTACAAGATGTCAATAAAAACGAGTATTTATGGACCTAGGCAAAAACCGGCAAGCACTGTTCAGGGCGCCGACCTCTCGGAATATGCCACAAAGACCTATGTATCTATTGGTGACTCACAAAAAATAAGTGCCGTAGGGGACACAATGGAAGGGGATCTTAATATGGATGGCAACATGATCACGGGACTTCCTACGATAGGCCTTCCATCCTCTGGAGGACAAGCAATGTCATACCAAAACACAATAGATCTGGTAACTACCGCAGCCAATTCACTTGTTAGTAGAGAAGGTGATGGTATGTACGGAGTCCTTGAAATGGGAGATAATAAAATCATTCAGTTGGGAGACCCAATATCGCCTAAAGATGCTGCTAATAAAAAGTATGTTAATGCACAACACATACAGCATCGCAGGGAGCTGAGAGAACACATAAACTCCCAAACGAAACATCTCATTACTATTTGGGCAGAAGCAAGTGGCCCCCTTCGGACAGGATATGAGTGGTCGTTTGGCCATGGGGCCAGGGGTCGAACCTCTCAAGACACAAGCTGTGGATACACCATATTATCTAATGGTAAGATCATTCGTATGGGGTTGTCTTCTGGTGTTGGTGCTGATACTGCTGCTATAACAGTCGTTCCTGTTATTAATGGAATGAATCAAGCGGTAGGAATAAGTAAGCCTGCTGACCAACGGGCTGTTGTAATATCTTTAGAACAGCCTTTACAACTGGAAGAAGGCAACATTATTAACTTTTATACAACCACACAAAACAGAGGGGCGACTTGGTCTGTAGCTTCACTCCTAATTGAACTTGATATATAGACTTATGTATACAAAGACAGTATGAAACATCAACCAACGACTGCACCGTTAAATCTGGAGCCTCCTCCATGTGATCTGGGGCACTCCTATCGGCTGAATGAGATCAGTCTTAAGAAGCAATACCTTGAGAAAGAAATATGGTGCTATGTACAAAAAATATAGGTGTGCAGTAAACTCAGTGGACGCTGTAGACACTGCTTTAGTTGCTGTGGGTATGTGTCTTGGCGCAAGTGGTGCAGGTGTAATGTCTTCAATAGTTGCCATTCCTATTGCCACAGTGTTGGGTGTTACTGGAGCCGCTTGTGGGCTACTTGTAATTGCTGGAAAATTCATCAGTAGGCGGCTGACAATCAAGTTAAAAAAGCATGACAAGATCCGCATTCTCGCTCAGAGCAAATTGAATACCATTGCTGACATTGTATCGGCGGCGCTTGAAGATGGGTATATCTCAGATGATGAGTTTAAGCTTGTTTCGGTCGAGATCATGAAATATAGTCAAATGAAAAGTGACATTAAAGCAAAATGTTTGAAAGCGGCAGAATCGCCCCCTAGACCTGCTAAGGTATGACCCTGACAGTCCATTTGAAGAGTGGGGGTTGCTAGATATAATGGAGGCGGCGATAAAATCTTTCTGCAACGATCATACTGGAGTCAAACAAAATACGGACCAGTGGGAGACCACGAGGAAGGGCTGCGTTGGAGGAAGTGACTACTCCTCTATCATAGGGCAAAACTACTTCAGCAGCTATAGGAAGAAGCTGACAGAAAAAAATAGCAACGAGGGTGTTCGCTTTAGCGCACCCTGCCTCTTGGGGTACGACTTTTGAGGAGGTTGCAATTGCGGTATTGGAGAAGGTGTACGACACCAAGGTCTACGAAAATAATATCTATATTGAGGGCGGCGCGACGGCCTACTCTCCGGATGGCTTTTGTGTGCTCCCAATTCGGCAGGCTGGAGTGGATGCTGTCTGTCTGGGGCATCCTGAGGAGGTTGTGCTGCTCGAGATAAAGTGCCCCTACACTTGGAGTCCTGGGAGGGTGATTCCGAATATGTATAAGCATCAGGTTCTGTTGGGGTTGCACCACAGTCCGGTGGCGACCATCGGGGTGTTTGTCGACTGCGTTTTCAGGTTGTGCTCCTTTGAGGACCTGGGGAGAGCTGAGACGTATAACCAGGTGTATCACAAGGATCAGAAGAAGTATAAGGAGACGGTGGCTTGGGGGTGGGCGGGGGTGGAGGGGCTTGAAGACGGCGACTATAGTGCGAACGGGAGGTTTAATAGTTGCCTGGGCTTGGAACAGGAGCATCACGGTCCTTGGTTGGGAAGACCGAGTGGGACCACAGAGAGGCCGACGGGGGCTTTCTACTGTTGGAAGCTCTTTATGATGAGATTGATAACCGCTCGTCCCGATCCCGACTTTATCGAGAAGAACGACGCTAAGGTTGCCCAGTTTATACAGGACCTCAACCGCGTGAAAAATGTAACTTACAGCGACGGTCGCAGATATTTATCACTCAATGACCTCTATGGTGACTAACTTCTGGAGTGAGCCTATACCATAGGGGCTGGAAGGGCTGGGCTCATATGGTACCATATGGTGGGGGGAGGTGCGAGCGGTTCGCTGGCTCATGTGAGTCACCCTGTATATGTGTGTTTTCTGGGTTGCTGTATTAGATTGCTGTGCTCGTACCCCCAGTCTCTGTACTACTCTTGCAGATAAGCATTCATATCAAACTCCCTTTCCACTCAAGGAGCTAGGGGCAGTATCACATTTGTCACCCTTTGTCGTTAGAGAGCTAGGGTTCTACTGCACTTTTACATTCCCCCCTCCCTGTCCACTTTTCTGGAAAACATCACATTTTCACCCTTTCTCCTTAAGAGAGCTAAGGCACTGCTATACTTTAACACTGTCAACATAAATGTTCTCGAAAGGATACACAAACACTTGCTACTTTTAAGTGCAAGATTGCTGGCGCTCTTTCATTTTCACATGTTGGAGACAAAATGCCCCCCACCTGCAAAACTAACTCTAGAGGAAAGGACACTGTTCGGGCAAGTCCAACCAGGACTAGAAGACCCCCTCCCCGCCTTCGCGATACCCAAACACCTCAGGATGTGGACAACACAGCATCATCAGCAGACCCCACCCCTGTCCACGACAGTGCCGTCATCGCCGACTGCCTCAAACAGCTGCAAGCCACCATTCTTCAGCAGCAGCAGCAGTCCTTTACTGAACAAATCTCAACAATGATGTCAACAGTCCAAGCGCTGACTGATAGGCAATCCACTTCGCCACAATCTTCGAGCTCAGCTGTATGACAGCTGTAGCTGTTGACACTTCAGTTAACGACCCAGTGCCATCCTGCCACGACACTTTGCCTCTGAACTCTACATCGACTGACCTAAAACCCTCCTCAACCAGTGAGTTCAATGTTATGACCATAACTACACAACACCCCATCACCAGGCCCATGAAATCTGCTGTCCCCTATAGGACAAAACCTTAAAGACGGGCTAAAGAAACAAATCTGGGCACACAAATGCATAGACTTCTATGACCTCCTCCATCCAACCCACATCCAACCCTACTCACTATCTATCATAGGCCAAGAGACTGACTCCAAAGAGGAAAAGGGCGTTAACGGAAAGGGAATGGGGCACAGTCATGGGGGTTTTCCTGGACGTCTACGCCCAGAACCACCCTCACGACATCCTCAAATATTCACATCATGTGAAGGACCTTATGAAAAGAAATGCCGATCGGCGTGCATACCACCTGTCATACAGACTGGACAGGGAGCACACACGCTGCTCCTGGATGGTGGTCAGACAGGACCTGGAACTCAGGGTCTTTCACTCCATTTCTTATCGTAAACAGCCCTTTGTTGCCTCTTTCTTGCCCCAACAAAGCCCCTCACAGGTTTCTGCTACAAATTCCACCAACGGGGAGTTAGATGCCCCACAAACAACTATCGCTTCAAGCACACTTGTCCAAAATGCGGCAGAAACCATTTATTGTTCCTCCCCTGTGGCCCCTCATTCACCCAGCCACTCGCCACCCAAACATTCAAAAAATCTGCCAACCCCGGTCAACCAAAAGGCCTTCGCTAGTTACCTTCTACGTTTTCCTTAAAGGCATTACTTGATTAAGGGTTTCTCATCAGGTTTGTACCTACAGTTTCATGTCCAGGCCTCCCCACTAACATCATCAAATTATCCCTCAGTCCTACGCAATATCGAAATTATGCATTCAAAATTAACTACTGAGCTACAAGCTGGTCGAATTGCTGGCCCTTTCCCTCATCCTCCATTAAAAATTTTTAAATGCTCGCCACTGGCACTGAAAGAGAAACAAAACACTGATAAATTCAGATTGCTCCATGATTTATCCTTCCCGTTTGATAATCAATCTGTAAAATTTAATATACCCAAAGAGCAAGTCATAGTACACTATCAGTCCATTTTGGATGCCATTTCCCACATACAACAATGCTCACCATCTGCCTATATGGCCAAGAGCGATATTGCCGACGCTTTCCGGCTGATCCCACTTCACCCATCCCAATACCCACACACAGGTTTTCTATTAAGAAAAGTGTGTTCCCATGGGCTGCTCTTCCTCCTGCTAAATTTTCCAAACTTTCTCCAATGCCCTAAAATGGATCCTAGAAACAAAATTTGGCATCTCAAACTTTGTAAAAGTCCTGGACGACTTCCTATTCATTGCACCAAAACAACAACTTTGTCTCTCTAATTTCAACCAATTCCCTCTTTTTGTATTGAACTCTCACTTTGACACAACTTAAATCCATCATAGGAAAGCTACAGTTCGCCACTTCAGTAGTAGTGCCTGGGCGACTTTTCTGAGGCGACTGCACGATCTCACTGTCGGTATCCAAAAACCGCACCACTTCATTCGGCTCAATAGACACGCTAAGTTAGACTTAGAAATGTGGCTTCATTTCCTGCAATACTACAATGGTAAAACCTTCATCTATCAGGCTCTCCTTGCAGACTCCTCCACGCTTAACTTATACTCTTATGCTTCAAAACTTCAATTTGGTGCTACGTATGGCTCATACTGGATTCAAGGCTGCTGGCCCCACTGCTGGAAAGCACTAGATATCTGTTGGATGGTAATGGTAATGATCTCCATCTGTGGTTACCCGCTAAAATACGCGACTTGTTTGTCGACGCCATCTGGCGTTATATTTTTGTAATATGTGTTGCAATAAAAAAAATATGCAGAATTACTTCTTCCGATTATGGACCTCTAACAATATCACTGTACTAGAATTCTATCCCATTTTAGCCATCCTCAAATCTTTAGCCTACAAACTCAACAACTCACGAATACCAGCAATATGATTCGTACCATATCTATCCGAAAACAGCGCAAGCGAATCTGACAGTGACATGAATGATTCTCGGGTTCGAGGCACGATGATTGGAACATTGACCGTCTTCAAAGCATTTATTGGCATTTATCACTGCACGTCACTATCTTATTTTTTGATTTTTGGCAATTCTCATCGATCTTACTAAATCAAGCACCTTTGACCAAACACGCTTAATCCTAAGCAAAGAAACTACTTTCGATCTCTCAAATCCGAGCTGTACAAGGTCATTAAAACACCAGGGGCGAGGGTATTGCCTAGTTTAATCCAACTAACTTTTGTACTCGGTAGATCTTAGTATTAAACAGATTCTGGCATGTATTCCAGGCGTTTTGAAACCCTGGTTTCAGGTGCGAATGCGGAGGCTGTTCAGACAGGCTAACCGTCAGGGCGCGTCTGCTGTGTGGAGCAGAAAAAAGTGATAGTAA
>CM067352.1:25921332-26033743 GCA_034190875.2 Urechis unicinctus | reverse complement strand
TCCAGGATAGCACAAACGTTAATTCACACAACCTATTATGATGCCGATATCAACCGAACCCGTATATCACGCGTCGTATTGGACCTTACTTGGAATATCCCTAGACACTGCATCCAGGGACTGCAGCTGCATCCGAAGGGTGACATGAGTTCCTTTGTCCCTAGCCTCCCCATTCAGACAGAAGCATATAACGATCCTCATTTTGGTCTCCTAATTAGATAGAAATAGGAGCACAGCTACAAATCAACCCGACATCCCCTCAGCTTCTATTGGCTTCTAGCTTCAATCATATATCTACTGAGAATTGTTCATATACTTTGCTGACATTTACCACTACACTGAACATTTGGTTGTTAAAATCCACCATGTCGTCTTAGACGGAAGGAAATGATTGATCGGGGAGGCTTCAGTAATAATAGTAATATTGTTGTTGTTACACCACATTAAGCCACGTGGTATATCGCAACGGTGATGTAAACGATAGATACCTTGACTTGTCGACGCAGACGGTTTAACCAATGGACTCAATACGACAATAACTCAATGTACGTGAAAAGGTCATAAGTCGATGGTGGGACTTGTTACTCACGTATTATTCATCATGATATCATGATGTTAGCAAGCCATCTCTTTTGGCAAAATATCTAAAGATAAAAAGAGAAGAAAATGTTGTGTTAGATGTTATTGTGTTGAAAGGCCAGTCTTCAGCTTTTGGACAGAAGATTGTTGTCTCTGTCTTAGCTTATCAATCTGATGTCAACATTTGCATTTACGGTCCTAAGCGCTTTGCCTGCATCTATAATCAATCAATTATGCCTCATTCAACACTGTCATACAAAGAATAGCGACGTTCATAGTTCTCACGGCAACCATCATATTGCTTGACTATGAAGCATAAAAAATTAATTACTTTTATCTTCGCATAAAAATGAGTCAAGACCGTTGGTAAAAACTCGACTGCACATACAAAACATATGTCCTCATCATCATCGTCGCATTCAAGTTTATCGTCCAAACGTGTCATGGATTTTCTGAAAAGATATTATTTATGTCATATCATCGCGCTCAAGTAAGGTCCTCGTACTAGTCTATTACCACGAACCACCTTATTATCGCTCGCATTGAACAAAGTGAATCACAGGGTACATCAATACTTTCCCTAGTATGTTTTGTCATTAGTATGTGGAGAACAAACAGCTTTTTTTAATTGATGCTGCTCAGGTATTCAGTCAGTGAGCTGCTTACTTACTGTCTAGTTATAAGGTTTATGCGCTCCACAAACAGGTGGAGGCTTGTTTCAGCTGATACCAGTCACCAGTGAAATGGTAGATGAATTGCATTTGATTAACATGACCACAGACATCTCACAGGTCTGCCATGCTATAGTGAGAGCATCCAGGTAGTCAGAGCGAACATATCCAACAAAAACGGAAAGTATGTACTCTAGCCACCACATATGATACGACTAAAACATAACCTCATTGGATAATATTATGACCGACACTCACGATGAAACTATGTCCTGTCTATATAACGTGTCAATATCTTTTAGCAATGTCTGTCGGATGCAGAGTGAACAGTGCCAAGCATGCTAGGGAGTGGTGATGATTATGCTCAACACAATGGATCACATAAGGTATGATGTGGATGCGACTTTGACTGTATCTAATAGAATATATGAGTTAAATACATCACTGACAACATTCAGCATAACGCCGCTTTCAATGGGTGACTTGACAGTCGGGGTCACACTAATTAGCGGCATCCACGCAGCAATCCGCTTTGACAAGGTGAACAGCCAGATGGGAACACACTTATAAGCAGCGTTCACACCGCATTATTGGACGGAACACTGAGGCGGGGCCAGTCTAATTCGTGTTGTCGTCCTTCTTAGCGGCGTCTTTTTATCCGCATTTCATGACATCACCACAATTGTAGCAGCGAATATTGGCATACTCCACAAGCTAAAATATGCCTTGATGAACATGCATACGCGATTAATGTGCAGGTGTTTCTGGTTTTTTATTGACTCCTCGCGAACATGAGAGCATTCAGTTGAATGTCCGTCGAATACGGATGGTGATTCCAGTTTTAGTACACACCACCCTCATGTTGTATTCCTGTGTTGTCGCGCAAAATCTCTTCAAATAAAAAACTCTATATAAAAGGAGAAGGAAAAGCAGGCTGTTTAATCTTATGGGAATGGCAGTGAGCATTAGCCGTTCAAACCGTAAACATGTGTCATTGGCGAAACATAGGGATGACTGATATAAACTATTGTGCTATTGTAAGCCCCTTGTTCTAACTCTGGTTAAGTGATCAGTGATAAATGTTAAATAAGTATGGATATTGTCAAGCCTGTTAGTCGCGCGCCCGAGAATAACGATATAGATCGTTACACATAGAAGTAATTCATGTATAGCCTTTAGTATTCAGCCTCATGTAATCTAGTAAGCACCATAAAGTCATATACCATTTTAAATTATATGCGTTACATGTCGTTTCAATTTGCATTGGTAGCCAAAATAGGCTGCCACCATATGCTATATTATTACTTTAAATCCCGAGTGACCTTTTGTTGGCACGCAAAATATCATCCTTTATAATGATAATTCAATTTGAGCTATCTATTAGATAATCCTGTTAGACTTAATGTCTTCCTCATTTTCGTAATCTCTTTGTCTGTTTGGCTACATCACTTTTAAAAGATGATGTCATGGCAGTTGGCAGTAAACAACAGAAGGACCAGCACCGAAGCTTCAGATCTCATTCATGTGTAAGTAGCCATTGTGACAATACATATCGATAATTCTAACATGTTACTTGTTTTTTACATGACATGTGTTCGCATTCAAACCTCACTTGAAAGGTTATATGAAGAGAGAGAGAGAGAGAGAGAGAGAGAGAGAGAGAGAGAGAGAGAGAGAGAGAGAGAGAGGGGGGAGAGTGAGAGAGAGAAAGAGAGGTAGAGCAAAAGAGAGATATACATATAGAAAGAGAGATACAGAAAGAGAAAAAGATCAATAGGGAGAAAGAGAAAGGGAAAGAATGAGAGAGAGAGAGAAAGGGAAAGAAAAAGATATTGTAGAGACAAGAAAAAAAATCTTAAAGAGGGATGGGCTAGAAAAATATCGCAATATAAAGGTTAATGATAGCTAAAAATGCAACAACTAAGATTTGTGTGTCTCAGTTACATTATATCGGATATCATTAATTCCATTGACTAACTACAACCTTTGCTATATGTAAGTAATGAACGGTGGATGTATGGTAGTCCGAAAAATAATGACGACTGTTGGTTTTAAAACACAATGCAACGCTAAACACTTCACAGGTGTAATTCATTGATTATTTTTCTGGGTCTACTGCGTTGATGAGTCTGTTCATACATTTCCTCTAATAGTGGCTTCATTTTGGGAAAATCATTGAAAACAAGGCTAACAGGTTATCCATCCTCATTTGAGGACGCAACCATCCCCAAGCTTTTCATGCATTGATGAATTTATCATAGCATCTAAATAACAACCCAACACCATCCATAAACTGCACTTAGATTCAACACATCCTATATGTACCCATTCTAGAGTTGTAATAGTGTAACAGTGGACAATACATTCTGGGTGAAACCTGGCAGTACCCGGTATTCAACTTATTTGACTAGAAACAACCCGCAATCGATGTGCATCACTTAACATTTGTTATGGTATTTTTTGCTTGAGATAAAAACGAAAGTCCAATTTAGCCTGCCACTTTTTTCAAAGCAAACTTTATATATGAATACACAAACATAAGAAGAATACCATGACAAGCTCTATGAAACGTTCGCATTACCATAGATATTTGGGAAGATCAAGACAATGTGAAGCATGAATGATCCTTGAACAAATTGGCCTTTATATTAAACCGGACACACCCTCATGCGAGCGTTGTTTTGCGTCACAGCACCCACCAGAGTACCACCACAAAAAGATTGCAGTTGATCTTTTGACTTAATCGATAGATATATACTTGCTGCTGCTACGCAAATGGAAACATTAAAGTAGCTGCAGTAGGAAGTGCACCACCATGTTTCATAAGAGACATACGATTAACATGGCTCGTCAGGATCACGGAGGAATCTGAAAACATACTAAGTAAACGGTTACGATTCATATTATGATAACATTCGTGTGTTGATTCACGGGAACGTTTTGAAATCAGCTCTACGAAAACATCCTGGACGCTAGAGTAGCACACCACATGCTGCTGTTTACAAGCGTTGAGTCAGCATGTGCAGATACGGAAATTAATATCGAAACAAAAACGTTGATGAAAACCCACCTCTTAAAACGGATTTGGCTGCAATTTTGTCCATCAAGTGCTGTGTTGATACCGATTCGGACTCTTGTAGCAAGCAATCGGCGATCGGATAAATATAAAGTGGGTGACTAATCATTTTGGTCCTACTTATAAGTATGTCTTTTTCTAATAATAGGAGGTGTTATGGGGTAAGTGCCTTGTATTCCGCTTTGCTAATATACAGTCTATGCTTTCTGCCTCATTGATAGTCAAAAGAAGGACGACACAATGGACAGAAGCGTGACATGAAAGCACGCAAACGATCGTTATAATGGCATTAATTGTTCCTAGAGAAAGCTGCGTGCTAGAAAAAGAAACACAGTAAGATTTTTAAATAAAAAATTTATCAGGAGAGTTTTAACTTCGCAACGAGTCAATGAACAGAAGAGCGAATTTGCCCACTTTCTCATGGGTTCTTGTATTTATCCACATGGTCAAAGTAGACGAGCTTGGTGATTCCAAATACGGTTTTTTTCATATGCAATCAAAGGCAGCGTGATGTTTATCCGATGCTCACCAACACTTCCAACCAACACCTCCAAGATATCTGGCACGCCGGACAAAAACTTTTTATCATTGCGATGTTTGAATTCATCTATGCCACATCCGATGCGGTGCAAAGAGTGACAGCCCTTCATTTACACTAATACACTCACAAGACTTACATGAACCACTCCTATATATATATAGATATATATATATATATATATATATATATATATATATATATATATATAGAGATATATATATATATATATATATATATATATATATATATATATATATATATATATATATATATATATATATCTATATATATATATATATATCTCTATATATATATATATATATATATATATATATATATATATATATATATATATACATATATATCCCACATCACAGAACACCTGATGTACACATTTTAATCCCAGGTGGAAAATAGGCGCCTTGAGAGTATATGAATATCAGTCAGTGGCCCTACTACCGTTGTGTCAGGTCAATATCATTCCGCTTAGTAAGCACTCATATATTTGTATGACAGACGTGCGTTACGTATGCCTCAACATACGTGCTCGTAGCTATGAGCATTGACCGACTGGAGGCCATTGCCAGACCAATGAACTTTGCTAGAAGTGGTCAGTGTCACATAATCCTTATTTTCATCCAAAGTGAATAATCAAATGATATCATTCTGTGTATGTTTTGCTGAATGTGCTACCCACGTTGTAGGGAAACGAGCCCGGGTATTGATTGGGTCGGCATGGCTCCTCTCGTGCTGCTTGGCTTGTCCCATGTTCTTCCTTAACAGTTCAATCTACAATATCAGATACGATTACGTGCAATGCTCCTTCATGCTTTTCAAGAATTGGCATTGGAAGGTGATGGTTTTATAACGGTTGTAACGAATATGAGCAGTGAATAGTTTAGTGTAGTCCTATGCACCGGTTCTCATGATTTACCCCGCATTTCGTTTCTGCTGTATTTTAAGCTGGTCAACGGAGCAATCTACGTCCTACCGGCCATCATCATCACCTGCTGCTACACGATCATCATCTACATCATCTGGAGTAAATCACACGTTCTATTGCCAAGTAAGAAAGCCTTGCTCAGGGAAAAACTGGCAGGTTTTCGTAATGGGGGGAACCTTACCTCTAACAGTAGGTGCTATATATACCAAATAACATATCATGCTCTCCTTGTTTTAACGTTTGAGCAATTTAATGGCAGGTTTGCAGAAGGATGACCACACCTTGAGGGTAAGCACGATGAGTGGATCGAGCTCGCTGGGTGTCATTCCGCTTGCAAAGATAAGAACAATACAGATGACGTTAGTGATTGTGATTGGTAGGAATGGCTTCCTTGTTCGTCGATTGAGTCTTGAATTGGTAAAATACTGCATACATTTATAGGCTTCTAGCGAAACATAGACAAAGATTTGAATGTTCTTGGTGTGTTCTGCTTTTTGCATATCGGATAAATGAATGAAACCACAACTGAGGTGTGATCGCTGATAGAAACGTCTCAATCTGAATCTAACGATGTCAATATTATCCATCCATAACATTGAACATAGGCAAATATTAGTTTCAAATTATGTACAGTAAAGAACAAGCATCGTGGCAAGCCTCCCGGTCCTGCGCCAAATCAATCCGAAGCATACCATGTACCCATAGAGGGGAAGTCTGCCGGCTGTGTAATGTCGACGTCACATATATCAGTCAGACTGCATGTGTACTCACGGGAGTCTGATGTTCTTTCCATGTTAAGGTAGAGACAGCAGGGGTTCTCTATGCACTGCAGCAAACAGTGACCAGGGCTCACAACATCCTTCTGCTCTCTTATAGGTGCACTTGAGCAGCAGAATGTACTTGTTTGGATGCAGGTGGCTAGTGTCTGACGGATCGGACCTGTGTTTCAACAATGTAGCATTACGTTCTGCAATTGGTTGGTGGTTATGTGGATCTTTGATGATATGACACAAGCAGAAGCGCAATAATATTACCACGTCGACAATCACGACTTTTGAAATCATGGTACTGCTAGATTAAAACAGGCAAGTTTAATTAATGTTCAACGCTTATCACTACTGTACCTTGACAAACGAGGTCCCTCATGCTGATTGTGTTCCAGGTAGATTCGGCATTATAGCCATGACCAAGGCAAATCGGCTCACCCGCAACTTCTCTACTAGCAATTTTAATCCATTTTGCGTGACAGTCGCAATGTATGTTTGGATTTTTTTTAAGTTGATTAATTCAGTTTTTTTGCACTCTGGATGGCACACGTTTGGAGCAACTACCCACACATCTTCAGCGTCGTCAATACTAGCTACTTTGATTGAAGCCATTGGTAAAGACGAGGTACGCAGAGGAATGTCGTTCTTTGTAATAATGAGCCGTTCCAGTGTTCCACTTACCATTGAGACATCTGGCATTGCCGTCAATTTGTTCAATTTGTTACCGCTCACATCTAATATTTTCAAAACTGGAAATGCTGCAAAACCACTCTTTCTGATTGAAAATATTTTATTGTAACCTAATTTCAAATGTTGCAGCTTTGAATAACTACTGTGCGTTCTCATTGCTGTGATTTCATTGAAAGAAAAATCCAGCCCTTCTATATATTCACATTCCAATAAATCAGGGCAATGCGCCAAAACATTGAAGCTCATTCCAAGAAAAGTCATTGATGGAAGAACCTATACGTCTGTTAAGACAGACACTTTGTTGACTCCAAGATACAACTTTACTAACTTGTTGAGTACGCTCACCCTCTCTAGTGCGACTACAGCAATACGATTTCGTTGTAACGCCAACATTGTGAACGACTTCGACACGTTATCCAATCGTAGGAACTCACTCAGCTGGTTGTCGGAAACGTAGATACGGGTGACGGCAGGCAAAGCAGGGAAGGAGTCGATGACGGATATTCGGTTATTTTCAAGCTTCACAAGTTAAGCATCAGCTGGTATATTGGGAACTGTAATCAAAGATAGTTGGTTGTAGTTATACAATAATCCTTGACACAATCCTAAATGAATCGGGATGAACAGACACAGCAGGAACTTGATGTGCAACGTCATGATGGAAAATTACTTTCAACCAAGTGAATCCAACTTCTATGGCTCGTTGAATGAGTACGTTTATACAGCACAAAGCCCCGTGGAGACTTCAGAATGCGCAGACTTGACACCTAAAAATTATTTAATCCTTAAACCCACAAAATAACTTTCCTTTTCAAGTAAACGTTTGACTATTAAGCACATCAGATTCTATTGAATCCACTGAAAACACATTTGTTTTGAAATGGCAACATAATATCAACAAACTATTCAATCATAATGACTTATCAAAGATTTGGCGTAAATTGAGCTACTTTAGTGACTAGACAAAGGCTGGTTCCAAATCGGGATTTCACAAATATCTGTGACAAATGTAGAATGCATTACCAGAGTGCGGAAGTATATGAAAAGCCACTTTCAGTGTACAATTAACCAGTTTATTTGTTAGCCACTATTAAAATACATTTCGGAATAGTTTAGGTCATTTGGGAATTTTCACCTGAGATTGATTGGTATCTGTAAGAATGTTTTAACTTGCCGGAAATTAATTGTCCAGCGCTAGATATGATCATGGCTATCTTAAATCTGGATGGAAGTTGGGTGGAGGGAGTTGACCTCGCTTACTGCTATAGTAACCCCAATCAGAGGGTCATTTTGGCTTTACCCGTGGTCTTTTCACCAACGGGAATTTTAAGTCCTGATCGTCACTGAGAAAAGGAGTAGTCACTGTGTCGGAGCAGTGACGTCACACCGAAGTCGCCAGCACAATTGACGTCATGTTCACATAGTTGGTAGGTTAACTTATCCGCCAGCTGTGAGCTTATCTACGTCTTTAATAAAAAAAACCAAATAGATATAAAAGTTCAAAGGGCCTGTGTGCTTGCTGCAACGAGAATAGCATCTCCTCTGGATATGTGTCTCGTAGGCCACGATAAACCGTCCATTGACTCGGCTTATGATCCAGAAAAATCAGAAAACTATGAGTGCACACAAAAACTTCCTTGTTACAGCGTACCTCATGCATGTCAGTATATATAATCCCTCTTCATTGCGACGGCTTAGAATCGTAGAAACTCTTAACAATAGATGAGTGACCATTGGTGGGTATTTCTTGTGATTTACTAATGACAAGGTCTATAAAGCCTCCACATTTCCTGCCGTAACGACCAACGTCAGGTTCTATCATCTTGTTGTTAGAGGGAGTGCAGCAGCATCTCCCGTACACGGGTCGAAAGAGCTAATGTTGGCTGACTGTCAAGCGCCACATCCTCCTGTCGATAGATTCTAGCCATGGTCCCAATCGAAAAGCGTCACAATGTATCAAGTTGAGCACTGTTATTTTATGTGATTGGGGGTCAGAGGTATCGGTTGATCATTCGGAGATAAGCTAGCCTGAGGTACCGACGAGTCAATATCAGTAATCTTCGGCATGTAACCTCTTTTACAATCCATCCATCAATCCTTCTAACTATCATCAATCGTTCATGGTAATCTGGAGCTCCTCATTTCTGGCGTTGATGTGTCCCGCCCACGACTTCCCAGTGTACCTACTAATAGAGATAGACCTGCTCCTGACACCCCACCCCCTCAGGCGTATTCAAGATGTAGTTCTTGTTTCTTCACACTCCATTGTAAGACCAATAAAGAGGTCGTTTACTTATATAGCAATCGACATAAAAGCAGGAGACAAAGTCAAAGCGCGTACGAGTATTATCGCTGTAATTTAACTGACTGTGAATGCGTATTCAGTGACTTAGCTTGTCTTACCCGGTCACGAGTGTCTGGTAGAAGTTTGGATTATTAATGGAGTCCACGATATAAGCCAAGAGTCGCAAGCTAGTGTGACGTTGGTGTACTACATCACGGGTCAACCTGATCGTAATCCAAGCGTTATACTAGGAGTTAAGGACTTGGGTTCGGGGGGGGGGGGGGGGGGGGGGGGGTTGATGATCCTTTCAGATGCGTTGTTACCTGTGACGGGGTATTCGGATCAAATGCGTGCAATTAACCCGAGGAATAGTTCAATAAACATGCTTTTATTATTTGTTGATCCTGCAGGAATACTCATTATTTCCATGCGCTAATGAATTATCTCGCGGAATAATTGAACTAACTCGTGCATTTCTTCAATTTCTCTCGTAGGATTAACGAATTATATGATAAGTTGATTATATATATCTACTCCGAGTTAAATGAATTTTTCCCCGCTGTAATTGAATTATATATATTACTGGTTTACATATTTGTTGGATCATGGCAGCGAATACAGGGGGAGATGACGGGTTGAGTATGCAGGTAGTGTTTCCACCTTACGCCCAATAGGACTGGCTGTTTAGCGTCAATTCACGCGGTTCAAGTTGTTGCCCTCACCGATAAAGACTGAGATTCGTCTCATACCCTGATATACGTACCTGCTTTAAGAAACTATGACTTACCATCAGACTTTAAGTAGCTGCAATTATATGAAGCGGCAACTGATCTATAAGATTAATATTTCAATTACAAGCCGTTGTGTATATACTGGGTTTAGGCGTAGTTAAGATTAGGTGGGCTGAAGGCCAGACTAGATAGACCACAGTTATACCACAGTCCATATTCTAATTGATCAAACAGGCTGTCTCTAGTTCGACCACATCTCTACTTATCACCGCGGCCAAAAACAAAATATCTATGTAGAATATCTATGATGAATATTTCGATAAGACAGGTCAAAGATAAAAGTATGATTCTTGTTTCAACTTGTTAAAGCAAATATTTTTTACAATAGGACCGATGTTAGTAAATTAAATTGCGAAGTTAAAAAGTACAATCACATCTTTACACTTCTCCATGGGACAAACAACGACATCTCTACACATCAACGCAGCCCTATCAACCAGATCTCTACACATATCCTCGCGCGACAAACAACCACATCTCAGCACATCACCAGGAGACAAACAACCACATCTGCACACATCACCATGGGACCAACAACCACATCTATGCACATCATCACGGGACAAACAACAACCTCTCTGCACATCATCATGGGACAAACAACAACCTCTCTGCACATCATCATGGGACAAACAACAACCTCTCGTCACATCATCAGTGGACAAATAACCACATCTCTACACCGCACCACAGCCATGAACTACCATATAGTTCGACCTCACAATTAGAACACGGTTTTCCAGCTCAAGGCCGCTCTTCCACGTCAGATACCAGTAGAGGCGATCAATATCAAACCCCTAACGAACTTGCACTTACCTTCCACATAGGGCATCAACAATACATATGCATATATTTCAATATGTGCATATATTTCAATATGTATATATATATATATATATATATATATATATATATATATATATATATATATATATATATCTATATATATATATATATATATATATATGTATATATATATATAGATGTATATATATAAATATAAATATATACATACAAATATATATATATGTATATATATATATATTTATATATACATATATGTAAATATATATACATATCTCTTTATATATATATACATATACACATATATATATATATATATATATATATATATATATATATAAATACATATATATATATATATATATATACATATATACGGCAGCCATTGGCGTCAACCTACAGCACAACAGTCATGGCGTCACGCAACCACACATCAGACATGACGTAACAAATCTACAAATCAGACATGGCGCAAAACATCAACACATCAGTCATGGCGTCCCCCATCCACACATCCACCATGATGTCATCTATCCACACAACCGCCGTGACGTCAAGCATCCGTACAGCAGCCACGGCGTCATCCATCCACACAGCAGCCTTTGGTGTCACTCATCCATACAGCCCCCTACCAACCAGTTTTACCTCGCCACCAAACCTAATGCGCTGAAAACGTTATCCTTATTGATTTTAATTGTTGACCTCATATTATCCCAATATCAATGACTAGATAATGTGGTGACAAACACGCGTCATTTAGATGAGTTCCGCTTGACATATGTAAATAGATCGCCTTGATATATATATATATATATATCTATATGTATATATATATATATATATATATACGCACCCCATATTTGCCTGGAAATTATTTAGTCCTTCTGAGTGATGTCGTCAAAAAACCATTCGCCCCCACGTTACGCCCGCAAAAGGGCGCGAAAACAGTCAGACTGGCTCCAACAACAGGGTGTCCCAGATAAGGTCTTTCGACGGGAGATTGTTGTTGTGTGATGAAGCCGCATGAGTCGGAAGGATGCGTCAGAGACGATACCTATGCAATAATGACTGTTCGAAGTAGAAATATAACACAGAACACATCACAGAAGCCATGACGTCATCCATCAATAACAGCAGGCTTTTGTGTCACTCATTCATACTGCGCCCTACCCACCACTTTCACTTCGACACCTAACCAAACGCACTGAAAACTTAATTCTTTTTTATTTCAATTGTTTACCTTCTCGTGTTTCCTAAATATCAATGACGTCACCATGTGGTGACAAACACGCGTCATTTTGACGAGGTTCACTTGATATATGTAAATAGAATGCCTTGTCCATGTACTTTATAATGCCTATGGAGTTTCGCAATAAAAGCGCCCTAAACTAGGGTTGATCCACTTGAGCACAGCGCCATCAGACGGATAAATGAGATACTCAGCCAATAACCTCAACTGAATAACCATTCAAGCCGGAAGCACTCGCTCCACTATCGTTTTGACAAACTTCAGACAGTCATTATTTAATTCTCCATTGCATCTCAGTGCCAAGGTAAGTTTGAAGAGTTGTATTTGAGCGGAAAACGATTTTTTATCATTCGGGGCGCCATGGGCTTGAGAAATCAGGTACACTTAGTTATTATGGGGAGTGTATATATACCTGTCTCAGTGTAGTACGCTGATATATCTTGTTCGATTCCAACACAATACCGAGCAATAACGAAATGCAGGGGATTCCGACCCACATGCAATGATTTCATTAAATTCCGGACAGATGAGACTAAGCGACATTGCCTTACCCGTTCTTTGTATAAAAGTACTCCACTGTTGCATAAAATATATCGTGGTATATATGGGCACCGTTGTTATTGGACAATGTAGTGTCTGTTTGTGATTGTTCAAGTAAATACAAGTAGAGGGGACTAGGAATGTTGAGTATAAATGAAAGGAGCTTGGACGTCTCTAGAATCAAGGACGTGAGCACTTCTCGAGAATAATAAGCGGATGTACGCCCCTAGAGTCAGAGGCGGGATCGCGACCCTAGAAACAGATGCGGGTGCACGCCCCTTAAATCAGAGGTGGCGCATGCCCCCACAATCAGAGACGGTGCACACAGCACTCTGTATGCAACACAATACCTGTAATATCGTTATCTTGATTAATGTATGTCGTACCGATTAAAGGCGTTATATACCTTTGCTCTTTGAACCCCTTCAAACCCCAAGCACAGCCGATTTTCTGGGTGGAATGTAAGCAAATAAGCACGTGAGAGCTAGGTTATCAGGATAAGATGTACAACTGTCCTGTTGCCCAATATTTTTATGTTACGCCTTGCCTCTGGTTGTTAATCTGGGAGAGCGTTTAATTGATCGTCCCGTCTATGATCACCTGTTATATCAACAGAATGAACAGCGAATTCGTGATAACGTTACAGATCTTGAGTACATGTCAGTAATGGCGTCAGAAGAAGCCAGCGATTGGAGGGGAGACATGACGTTAAAGGAGAGGCAGCGATACATGTTTGAAGGTATGTATGCGTCTGACGTTATCTTCATCGTCGGCGCTACCAAGACTGAAGTGCGTGCGCACCAGTTTGTCATCGTGTGTGGCTCTGTGGTGCTCGAATCGATGTTACCACGCTCTAATGGCCCAGACAAACCATCAATTGTCATAGAAGATGTCAAACTCAGCGCCGTCCGTGAGATGTTAAGGTAAATGACCAGTTTTATACTCCAATAAATAGCTTACAAAGAGGTTCGCCATCAAGCCTCTGGTGAGGCTCTGTACCGAGTACCTACGCAACAACATCAACATTGCCTCCGTCTGTACAATACTAGACCAGGGTGTGACGTACAGAGAAAATGACGTTGTTGATGAATGTCTGGAGTTCGTATCTAGCCAAGCTGAGGAAGTTTTCTTGACTGACGAGTTCAATTCATTGTCTAGGGATTCATTGAGCAAGATTCTGCAGTGTGACAATTTAGGAGGACTAACGGAAGTGGAAGTCTATGATGCTTGCCTACGATGGAGTGAAGCGAAACTCACCCAAGACGGAAAAGACATCACAGATGACAATAGGAGAAATGTACTTGGAGAAGTCCTGTTCCAAGTGAGATTTCCCTCCATGTCAATGGATGAATTCGTACAACTCGTGGCAAGATCTAAACTATTGACGCATGTGGAACGAGCAGAGTGGTTTGAATTCATCTGTGGTGGAGGGCAATGTGATCCCACGAAGGGTTTTAACATCAACAAACGTCTGTGCAAAGCGGAATCCGTCCATCAGAAGGAGCTCCCCAGTGACATCCGATCTGGTCAGCGATTCAATGACTGTAGTGACAATGACCTCTTATATCCTGTTTCTCTGTCGTTGCAACATCAACAGCCTCAGGCAGCCACTCCCCAGCCAACTGCTCCAGCTTCCCAACCATCACAGACGGGTAACACTGGATATCCTGATCCTTGTACGTTTGGGTTACGATTAACTGCTCCAGTCTGATGAGGGGGATAGGGAAACTTAGGAATCTGGAAGCCACACAAGACGTGTTTGTTGAGAGGATCTTTTGTCGGATGTGACAGAAGGCTGAAGCTTTGATGTGATCTTTAACTAAGCATTCAGTATAACATTGGTGATGTGCACACCTGGTGACTGTCGTGATTCGAGCAAGTGTTGAATTGAAATACTATGCTATGTTCTCGTAGGGGTAATGGGTTGGTGCTCAGAATTGAAGTGATAACCATCTCATATTCCTTTTTCTCTGTTGTTGTATGCTCAGCTACAATTATATCATAATATGAATGCTGTACAATTGTGAGACATGTCCTTTGACTTGAGTTTAAAGGGTTGTCCATTTTGGGACTTAGTGGATTATTGCCAGTATAGTCTGTTATGTGTTGTGTTGGTTCTATATTTGTGGTACTAGTTCTTGTGAAGTCCTTGTTTGTGTCACATAGCTGTGAATCCCCAGACCAGACAACCTGACTACAGGGAGCAATGAGCGGAATATTACCGACAGCAAGGCATGCATTACCACGCACAAGCCATCCTTCAGCAGGCTGCAGGTGGAGGTTCAGCTGCCCCAGGACCACGGGACAGTAAGAGGTAACGCCCGACCCATAGTAGACTCCAATACATTATGACTGGACACATCATGCATCATACAGTCCCGCCCTCCCTCCATTTGAATGCTCCCATTAGTCTGTATTTTTTGATACTCCTCTGATATATAATGTAGTTGCCATATTATGAATTTCGCAGGATTTTTATGTCTATTTCCCATGATGTGACATGCATGATGAATGACAAATTGCTATTCTCATGAACAAAATTTCTGGGTATATTTGTATTGAATGACGTTGAGAATGATTGCCATACAATGGGAGAGTTGGAGATTTGGTGAGTGAGAGTGAAGGGGTCCATTTAACTTTCACAGATTCTTAAATGGATGACAATGGTACATGTGTAAATAATGGACAAATACCTGAGATAATATTTAAATTGATCACGCCAACACCTGTGATTTAATCCAAAGAATGACAGAATGGTTGGTTTGCAAATAAATTAATTATATTTTGAACATGCATTTTGTTTTCTTGGTTTCGATCAGTCCATAGGGGAGGTTGTTTTAGGATCATTCCATATACAAATTGCTGATAATTACGTTCCCTGTTGAACTGATAATCACATTCAGTTAGTTGTCGTGTCATATTGTACCATTACTAACACTCATGTTGTCGTGCCACAGCCGGAACGCACCTTATAGCTCTACAGTTTGCACGCACCTGGCAGCACCCCACAAAGAACACTCATGGTTTCACCACATATGCCACACATCTGCTAACACTGCATATAGAACACATCTTGCAGCACCATATATAAAGCACACTTGGTTGCACTACATCTATAACACACCTGGTTGCATTATATAAAACACACCTGGTTGCGCGGAATGCAGAGCCCATCGGTTTGCACCACATTCAGCTGTGGAACGAGTTTCACTACTTATTACCCAAATGAGTCCAATCAGTGACATCGTGAATTTGTAAGGCGGTTATAATGTTCTGAAGTTTATTTCAGACGGGATAATTATGTATGAATTCGCAGAAACTTCATATTTAATAGTGGTAGGTAGCATTCCCCTGTATCTCATAAGAGATCAGACTGGCAGGTGGTATTCATCTGAATCTAGTTAGGCATCAGACTGGTATCTAGTATTTACCTGTACCTCATTATATTTGATACAAGTAATAAAATTGTTGTCACATGATCTAATTCAGGCGTGATTCTTTTTCAAGTGGACCATTTAAATGTAAATTATCTCATTTCTCTTATTTCAACAATTCTATATGAACCGTCATTAGACGATATATTTAAAACAAGAGATCCTGATCCCGCATTGCAGCCTATGGCCGGCAGTGATTCTGTTAACTAAGGTAATTTTCATACCAGTTTCCCTGCGCAGATGTTTTATTGTATTAACATTTCATTATAACACTGAGAAGTGAACCTGGTCAGCACAGCTTAATGCCCGTGCATATATTGTCGTCTGATTCCCGACTTGCTCGAATGCGCAACAAGCATTGGAATAGTTCGACAGATTCAACACCCACAAGAATCTTCTTCATGAATTGGAAAAATGAAATAAATAGACTTTGTTCGTGCAATAATATTTTCACAATGTTTAAATATCTTCATATGAGTGGGAACAATGCGATGTCTGCCAAGTTTTGACACAACAACAGTTCACTTAATCGCTTATGTCGATATATTCTCTGCATAACCAACATCCAATCATGAGGCTGTTGATCAAACTAAAACTGAACCACAAAACGTCTTTCGACTCCACACACAGCTAGTCTTCCTTTCATCCGGATGGAATGTAAACAATCAAGCACTAAGATATGGAGAGGTAGGTTATCAGGTTAAAATGCACAAATGGCCAGTCTGGTGAACCTTAAAACTCCACAATGTGACAATTTGGGTGGCTCTCGTTATTTACCAGCACATCCACATTGAAGTGTCGTCTATAATACAAGCTGCATTAGCAGATTGAACAGCCGATACTTTATTATGTTACATATCTTGAATACATGTCAGTTTTGGCGTCAGAAGAAGTCGCCTTCATCGCTCGTGCTATTAAGACTGAGGTTAGGATGATCAGTGTGATAATGCGCGATTAGCCATGTTTGCAGATGAATTCCTTGAACTTCATCATCACGAACAACGGTGCAGGGATTCACATTTTCGATTTTAGGGAAAGCAGGCTCCAAGCCCACAAGTCTGATTCCGCTTCATGATAACATAGTAGATATTGAAAGTACCCTCGAAATATAAAATTTGCCCGTTATTCGTGAGGCTTAAGATATTGAACAGTAACACAAACATTCGTGCGTTATTATTTTACTCATGCCGATGCCTCGAAGCACACCAGCACAATCCCACCAATACCATATGGCAACTCCGGGCTTGCATATCAATGTTGTAGTTTTATCATTGGGGGTATTCTAAACATCGAGAAATAAGCAATAACGAGACCACTCTCTGTCATTTATAAAATTTAGTTCTACACGTCCTTCCGATACTGACAGGGAATTGCCATTATTTCCTTTCAGACACTCAGAGGCCATCACACGCGTAGGTCCACGGTTATTCTAGCTGTAATGATTGAACACGGAGGCATATCCAGCAGCTGTTACTCAATAAGTTGGGTTGATGAAATTTCATTGACTTAAAACACATCCACGAGAGTAAATATAACTCGGCAAAGGCTCCCCGTGGCATGCTGCGCCCAGATAAATCAATTAAACGTTCAGTCGCATTGGTTGTCAGGAATACCAGTCAACGCACAAGGCAAGATGTTGAAAGGAGTTACTTGTATAATTGGTAACATCATTAGAATATATGCATCCGTTCACCATTTTCGAAGGTGATGTCTCTGTCCTCCATTTGCTCAGCTGCTAAAATGTCAGCGTTAGGAGGGAGGATTGACGCAGTAATCAGGCGCAGTCATGCTGCCGACATCCGTAGCTGCCTGAACGTGATCTTCAATGGTCGACGCTGATGTAGGCACATTCGGTAATATCACTTCACTTCGGTTGACCCAATTCAGCTGAGTTAGATCCGGAGAATTTTGGCGTTTTCGACATCGCCCATGTAAATACTTGTACGTTAGGAAGATCAGCAGAGTAATAATAAGGCATCCTACACTAATTGAAATAGGGAAGATCCACAGCGGCTCCATAGATTAACAAATCTGTTAATGTCCCTATGATAATGTTGTTATGCAGAGAAAGGCAGTCCACCGAGTTACTCCTCAGAAAAGCACAGTCTTGTGGTATTGATTGTTAACGACACTGGGTGAAATACGGAAGGGTCGTAAAACGGTGAAGAGCACTCGATAATAAGGATCAGCTTCTAGTGAGTACACTAGAGTGCATGTATGCATGAAGGTAAGTTGTAGACGTGCATATGTATGTTAGATTGTTTGCTCTGACAATCATTAGCCTACATTATCTGCTTACCGTGACGGAGGTGCCTACAGAAGCTGTTCTTCGTGGCGGAGTTTATTATATTTCCCGTGACGAATCTGCTTTGCGTGACGGAGTTGCATACAGTATCCGTTTCCCATGACGGAGTTGCAGACAGAATCTGCTTTCCGCCACGGATTTGCCCACAGAATATGATGGAAATGCTAACAGAATCTGCTTTCCATGACGGAATTGCCTACAGAATCTGCTTTCCGCTACGAAGTTGCATACAGAATAAATTTCCCATGACGGAGTTGCCTACAGAATCTGCTTTCTCTGACGGGGTTGCCCACAGAATCTGCCTCTAGCGATAGCTCTCGATCAGTGACCGCCAGAACACCCATTCATGCTTACTATCTCCACAACCGTGTAACCTAGACCGTGTCTCTTCCAATAATCGTATATGTTAATATCTAATTTCCTAAATATTCTGTTTAATGCACAACACGTATGTTGTACGACTGATCTTATCAAAAACCAAACATTGATTCACATCGTTAGGATTTAAGTCCAATTGTAATTACAAGATGACATATAATTTTGCGGATAACTTTTAAAATGCCACCAAAAGTAAAGGAAATGATATTTGGCTCGACTGAGCATAGTTATCGTCTAGCACTTGAGAAAGGCTAATCCCAGCAGATTGCATTCCTCAAATGTCAGTGATCGTATAAGGCTTTCCGATATCAGAGCTTGTAATGAAATGTGGTTAAGATGATGCAGAGACGATGGAAATTGTAGTCGTCTTTGCTTATAATTGGATATGCAAGGCGGGAAATGAGGCTTTGCTTCTTTGTGCATGCCACGGGTATAATGTATGCCTCCACTCGAGCCATATAAACCTTTTATCCCTTATGTACATCTTCAAGCGAATCGGGAAATATTTAAGTCATGTGTATTCGTCATTTAGCCATTGTGCGCATCAAGCAAGGCTAGCGTTGTTAATTGGTCATATGTGCTATAATGATGAATGGACAGATTAAACGTCGTCTAACAATAAATGAGGTTTCATGCGTCTTTATATGTTGCAGATATGCCGTTCAGCTAACACAGAGTGCAGCAAGTAGAACTGAACTGAACATGATTTTAGTTATTCTGCAACAACGTTTATCCCGGAGCCCAATGATCTGGAAACACAAAACATGTATAATTGTCCATACAAGTTCTGTAATTGTTGAATTGATCCCGTTTCCTCAGTGATTGACAGCACACATGGTCAGTTCTTCAGAAACGTCGTAAGACTGGTATTGGATTGAAATGTAAGGGGTTTATTTTGGGTATGATTCTTAAGACTAAACAAACATCTTGAACATTGAAGACGATTGGTGCTCACGAAACATCTTGCGATAAGGGTTCACACTACACCACATCCCAAGATATAACAACGCCGAAACATCCATCCTTCTTGTGCAAGTGTTATGTTTTTCAAATAACAGGTGTGCATGAGTGAGCGTATGTGTTTAACACTATATAATGAATACGTATATTGATTTTTGGGTGTTGATTTGATGTTTTGTGTGTTCGTTCAGTTCAGGGCAAGTTTTAACACGGAATTTACCTTTTCATACTTGAAATATCCTAACTAAGACAGAGTTAGTCTAATACAAATGTTCAAAAATACGGCCACAGGTCGACTGTATTCCATGTAAGTGTTAGATGTTACAATACATTAACAACCAGAACGAAGCGTCCTAATGAGTCGGTGGACTATTCAATAATAAGTTTTGTTTAAGTTATTCCCTAACGAGAATAATCGAAAGCATGCAGATTTGCTCTAGTGGTCTTAGACAATTGTGTCGTATGAATTCATGGCATATTTACTAGTTCTGCGGTAAATGTGCCGTCCTTGGGGACTCTTTCGTTTGATAACTTCATTTGAGCTATAAACCTAATGTTATTTTCTCAACAAAAGCTGAATCAAATATACATCACGGGAGTGTGATGTTCTTTCCAGGTTGAAGTAGACACAGCAGGGGTTCTCCATGGACTGCAGCAAACAGTGACCAGTGTTCACAACGACCTTCTGCACTCTTATAGGTGCACTTGAGCAGCAGAATGTACTTGTTTGGATGCGGGTGGCTAGTGTCTTACGGATGGGACCTGTGTATCAACAATTTAGTGTAACGTCAAGCAGTTGGTTGGTGGTTATGTGGAAATTTTATGATATGACACAATCGCTTGGGTTGCATGAGGTCCAAAACATTACCACGACGGCAATCACGACTTTTGAATCATGATACTTGTAGCTTATAACAGGCTAGTTCAATTTATGTTCAACTGCTATCACTACTGTACCTTGAAAAACGAGCTCCCTCATTCGGATTGTTTTCCAGGTAACTTCGGCATTATAGCCATGACCAAGGCAGATCGGCTCACCCGCAACTTCTCTACGGCAATTTTAATCTATTTTGCGTGACACTCGCAATGTATTTTTTTGAGTTGTTCAAGTTGATTAAACAAGGTTTTTTGCACTTTAGATGGCACACGTTTGGAGCTAATACCCACACAAATTCAGAAGCTGCTAGCTGCTTTGATTGAAGCCACTCGTAAAGACGAGACACAAAGAGGAATCTCGTTCTTTGTAATGATGAGCCGTTCCAGTGTTCCACTTACCATTGAGACATCTGGCATTGCCGTCAATTTGTTACCGCTCACATCTAATATTTTCAAAACAGGAAATGCTGCAAAATCACTCTTTTTGATTGAAACTATTTTATTTTAGCCTAATTTTAAATGTTGCAGCTTTGAATAACTACTGTGCGTTGTCATTGCTGTGATTTCATTGGAAGATAAATCCAGTCCGTCTATATATTCACATTCCAATAAATCAGGGAAATGCGTCAAATCATTGAAGCTCATTCCAAGAAAAGTCATTGATGGAGGAACAGATACGTCTGTTCAGACAGACACTTTGTTTCATCCAATAAACAACTTAACTAACGTGTTGAGTACGCTCACCCTCTCTGGTGCAAGTACAGCAATACGATTCCGTTGTCACATCAACAATGTGAGCGACATCGACACGTTATCCAATCGTGGAAACTCACTTAGCAGGAAGCCAAAGCAGGGAAGGATTCGATGGCTGATATTAAGTTATTTTCAAGCTTCACAACTTCAGCATAAGTTGATATGTTGGGAACAGTAGTTAGCGGACGTTGGTTGTAGTTATACTCAACTTGACACAATGCTTAATAAATCGGGATGAACAGACACAGCAGGATCTTGATGTGCGACGTCATGATCGACAATTACTTTCAACCAAGTGGATCCAACTGCTGTGGCTCGTTCAATGAGCACGCTTATGCAGCACAAAGCCCTGCGGAGACTGTTCAGCATGCTACAGTTCACAGCCGCGCCACTCAGCCCCCGTCGCGTAGCTGCGCAGCAACGAGTTGACTTAAAAGAAATAGGTTATAAGATTCAGAAAGAAAATACACTTGAAAAATGATAGTGTATGTGTTGATAACAATGTTTCTGTTCCCCATACTCTAAAGTATGACATTGGATTGCAGAAAGTATGATAGTATGTCAGGTATTGGTATTAGGATTGGTGATTGTTCGTGCAAAATATTTGACTATGGTGTACGCTCAAAGAGTTGTAGGGTATGTACTGTAGCAAGTAACAATGACAAAAAGACCCAGAGACATAACAGACGCAGAAATTATAGTGGGAGTTCCTGTGGGATGGAGGCTGATGTAGCAGGGGATATAGTTAGACGCACCGAAGGCTAAGGTGTGGCTAAGGTTGGAACACTTATCATAGATGAAGCACTACTACAGCTAGAATTATAGCAGAACTTGGTCGTTCCATTGAGAAATGGAGTCACATCAGAAAGCATCTACAAGCAGCTTTGTACAAGCTTTAAGCTTACCACAAGTGTTTGAGTAGTGCTGTGATTAGATATTTCTTGGATAAATGTTTCACATATGCAATATATTAAAATAAAGGTAATGTATAGAAAGTACGACAGGCTCTGTCTGCCATAGTACCACTTGCTTTTGGAGATCACTCATTGTGTGGTAGCTTGTGTCGGTTTAAAAGTGAAAAGGAAAATTTCTTTCCGAATGGCAACGATCTGTGTGGAGAAGGGTTGAAATGTGGTATTTCTAAAATATTTCAGGATTTGGCAGATAATGCAGATAAAATAGCTTCCTGTGTAAACACTAGCGTGTGTGGGAGTGTGAACAACATGGTTGCATCGAAGGCACCAATGGCCAAGCATCTAAGCAGCTCAGGAAGTCTAAATGCTAGAGTACCTTGTGCTGTTAGTCAGAAGAATGAGGGAAACAGTTATCTTCGTCAGGTGTACTAGTCAGCGGGTTTGTCTTCTGGTCCCTGATTCTCGAAGCATGCAGCTAAACAAGATGGGAAAAAAGAGTATTGCAATACGCATAAATGTAAAACAGAATACAAGAAATAAAAGCTCAATTTGGATAGCATAAAGACCTCAGAACAACGAACAAACGAGTTACGAGAAGGTAAAACTTATCAGTCACAGATAGAAGCTATGCCGATTAGTCAAGACGACGAAGAAGAGATTCCAGCTACTGTTATTTTGCCAGGGCACACAGCAGTTGATAGCATCATAGCAGATGGCTGTATATTAGTATATTTAGACCTGGAAACAACTTCATTTAGCAAATGGTGTGATATCATCCAGGTAGCAGTGTGAGGCGTGGATATATTTAGTAATTTTTTTAGTAACTGCACAACTAAATGATTGCATGTTGAAGCTTGTTAGATGTCTTCGAAATGTTATTGCAGCAAAAGTTTTCCTAGTTGCTCATAATTGTAAAGCTTTCGGTGCAAGTAGATTAGTGCAGCATGTGGTAACAAGTCCGATTATAGAGGAATGTTCACAAGTAGTTGTAGGTTTTGCAGATACTCAGGTTACCATATAACTAGGTAGGAGGCATGATGTGCTGTGAACAGGCTGAAGATATTTGCTTAAAATCATGCATAAATCTATGCATGATATCGTACATGGAGAAACAAAGTAGAGGTGTGTAGACGGACGAGTACTTTTAACTATGCAAGAAAACATTTGACCAACCCTGCATTGGAAATGTTAAGGGAAAGTTTAGGGCAATTTTCTACTTTCTTTCAGTACAATATTTAAGCGCGTTATATGAAAGTTGCATCGATTAATGTAAAATACATGGGTTAATTTGAAATTCTCTAAAACCCATTGACCAGGTCAATTAAAAGATTCAGATAAAAGATGAACAAGAGTTACATCGATGGTGCTAGTCAACGAGAAATTATTTTTTAACTGTCACAAATGATGGATTTATCGATTGATGAATATACTCGACGTCAACATAAAGATCGATATTGCCTTAATGCTTAGGTATGTAATATGCCAGCTCTCAAACAACCACAGCTAGCACCACGGGTAGATCAAATTCTAGGAAGAGTATATCCACAGACAAACACAAGAAAATCTGTTCTGGGCCCATAGGCCCCTTAATTGGATAAATGCTTCAGAAGGTAACAGCCAGCTGTGCTTGCAACCTAGACATAAGTAATTTTCCACCTCATATTAATGTTCTATTAAGTTATCGTGGCAGTGGTTAATATATTGTATATGCAACAAGTCAATAAAAAATAGCAATCACTCGCGCCTATTTACTTAAGGCATATAATTTAGAGCGTGCTCCTTTACAAAGACCAGCTTCATAGGTACAAGAAAAGCTGATCTTATGCTCCATACTAGCGTATGCCGACATAAATATATAAGGTTGGTCAGGGTGGCATTCAGCCCAGTCCTCTTTTGTAGCTTCCAAGTGGAGAAGACTGCAGTGGCATCACTGACCTTGGACTTGCCTTTGACACAGCAAGAGGAAGACAGATTGGAGGCGGGGCCATGGTATCAGTATCAATGAATCGCTGCGTGCTGCCACAAGTGTACTTGTCGCTAGACTACAGGGCTGACAATACTTTCACGAGTTTGTTGGCCGCAGCTTGCTCATATTTTAGTCATATTTTAGTTTGTCTGCCACAGGGAACTTTGGCCAGATTTGTATTTCCCCAGCTGTCGCAGCTCGTAACCGAGCTTTTACACATTTTTCAATATGCTCGGCTAAGTTGAGGACTTAAACATCCATTACATCTAAATCAAAGGATACCGTTCCCCTACCTGAAGCAGAGTTTTTGTGACAAGGAGAAGTAGTAGTGAGCTGATACCCAAAAAACGAAAGCTCGACAGTTGCGAAGTCTTAGATCCTGAGAATCCTTGCAGATAAGAATCTTACCCTCAGCTGTTGCTGACCACTAGCGTTTGTCAAGGGCCCTGAGCTCGAAAACAAGCTCAGTAAGCCCTGTCGACCCTTCGACCACGTTCCCTGGGCCTTCCCTCCATCCCCCAAATCATGTGCTTTCAGAATCTATTTAGATATTGGGTGTCTCATTACATACATAATGCCATGAAAGAGACGTACAAAGAACACTTGCATCTGTCTCGGGTCAACAGGTGTCTGTGGAAGGCCTTGTACCTTTGAGCTGTGTAAGGAATTGTTGTTCTGATTCTCTATTACCGGCGTAAGTTGGTAGGTGTGTTGTTGTATTTAGGGTTGCTTGGGTATAAGTATGAATGGTTCAGGTATTTGCAATTTGGAGATCGTTGGTACTGACAGGAACCTGCTGTTAGGAGGTATTGTCGCCGAATTCTTATTTTGAGGGGCAGATGCTTTGGGAAGGTATCGGAACAGCTATCTGCGCAGGGTAATGGTGGAGACGAAATCAGCGGGGTAGGAAGGTTTGGTGATGTAGATGATGCAGGGGCAGAAGTTGACAGGTCAATTGGTGTTGGAAGGGTAGGTGATGTCGGGCGAGATGTGGGATCCAAGTAGGAAGGGGTTGGTAATGCCGGGGCAGAATTCAATACAGAATTCCAATTGGAGGCTTGGGTAATATCTGTGCAGAATCAGATAAAATATCAGATATTGGAAGGGTTGGTAATGTCGGGGTGTAAGTCAGATTTGAATTAGATAGGATAGCGTACAAAAGGTAGGACTGATGCGGGCAAAAGAGCAGGTAGAAAAGCTTGCCTGGAGGCATTTAGGAATGTCGTAACAGAGCTTCACGCGTAGGTTGTTAAAAAATTTACCTTTATTGATTATTTTGACTTTAAAATTTAAGATGGAGGTTTGCCTAAAAGATGGTTATGGACGTGTCGAGCTTGGAGGCCAGATTAGAACAGATTTTTAAAGGTCAAAGTGATTCCCTCAAGCACTTAGGCTGACTATCCCGACTCTTAAGGTAAATGCAGTAGTCTCGCAAATAGGATGGGCGAGGCTATAGAATGTGGGGTATGCGTTATGAGAGGTGGGGAGAGATTATTGCTTACATGCATCCCGCTCATGAGCAATGATCCTGTCGAGGAAGTCGCGGTTAATTGCTTAAATATCATATAAACAAACATAAGAAAAATATTAAAAATAGAAGAATTGAAGTATATTCTTGGTCAATATCGATAAAACATGTAAACAATAAAATTCTTCGAATGTCTGAGGTGGTTAATACGGCTCGAAACACAGGGATCACTTATTTCTTCGCCAATCTTGTCTCTGGCGGCAATAATAAACGTTGTACCCCATTATTCGGTTACCATATGATATATATATATATATATATATATATATATATATATATATATATATATATATATATATATATATATATATATATATATATATATATATATATATATATATATATATATATATATATATGTGTATATTAAAAAAAGGATTGGAAGTGCTACGGCATACACGACATGTGGATCAACTGGCAGTCTTGGTAAACACTTAAGTTACTGAACAGCTCTATCAATCTCTGGGATCTGATCACTACTTCCGTAATAGTATTTCACCTTCCGCATATATACATTGGCCTTCAGGAACATTATTGATGCCATGAAACTTGCTAAAAGCAGTGCAACAAAGATTAAAATGAATAGAGAACTTGGTCAAGACTTAGTTTTGGGAAAACTGAGTTTGTTAGTTTATATTATCTCTTTATATAGGCTGATCATCTGTATCTCAATGAATTTGAGAGAAAGAAGATGTCCCAGCCAAACATGATTATTCTTAATCCTTGGCACTGTAGTATGCCTTCTTACTATTGCTTATCTTTACTTATGAATTGTTCAGCATCTGTCCTGGCACAACAGTAAAGGCAGCTGCAACCCCACCACCGACATATTCCTCCTTGTCGGATCACATCATTCTCGCTCAGTGGGTGAAGACACAGACACTCTGATGCGCATGGCGGCCGCTAAATGCCAGTTGGAACAGTTCTCTATGCCAGTGCTTCTGTGACAGGGCACAGTTTTCTTTGTCAGTGATTCCGTGATTCATACTAAAACAGCTGTTAGAAAGCCTTCAAGCAATCATGGAGCCGCTCTCCAGGGTTACCAAGACACACCTAGGGTCCAGCCCACACCTCACTTCGTACCTGGTAGGTCTAGTTGATGGCGTAGCAGAGGGTTGCAATATGCTGAAAACGATCCGTGAAAGCGCCCTGCAGTAGGTCGAGCATGAAGGGCAGGGCCATCAGGAGACTTAGTAGACTGCGTTGACGAACCTGACATCATTAATATTCAGCTGTGCGGCCATAATTATATAATTATAGACGTCCAACCGATCCGCCGCCTCAGCCATTTTTGTGTTCTGGATAGTGACACCCTCAGACGCACTCTCCACGCGCCGGCCACTGCCATGGAGCTCTTCGACTCCGTTCGTTCTCAGGTCGACCCACAGGGAGTACTTGCATGTCAAGGACTCTCCTAGGTCTTTTGCAGTCATTGCCACTCTTGGGTCACGTTTACTTGTTGCCTCATCCCTATGCTGGTAGGTGTGCATACGCTAGGCATACAGCTGGCTGGGGATACCCTCAATGATCACCTCGACATTTGTAATTTTGGGGTTGTACAACCACTCTGTCTTCCTGGCTAGCGGTGTTCAAAGAGCAGCAAAATGCCCTGCATGCTGCGTGCTGGTATATTAAGGTTGATGTTCCACAGTGTATCAGTCTAATTGTATTCAAGCTTCCTGTTAAAAGTCCAGATATATAAAAGGGATATAAAACTGACTGTCATAGGCGTCTGCTATGGCCTTTATTCTTGTCGCCTGCCTAAACCAGTATCTTAGTCGCATTTCTGTCATGTGATGTGTCAATGCCCTGGTACTGGGCGTTAAATCTCTCCTGTGCGTTCTTCAATAGGTCGCCGTAATAGTGGTACAAATTGCTGTCATCGATGGACATGACTAGGTAGCTAGAAATCTTGATTGCCATTTTCTTAACCACAGCGCGTCCCAGGTTTAAGCAACGCAGCGGTTGGCGTCAGTCAAGGTCAGCTTGATTTTCAAGACCAGCCGTGCTGTCCCCGGCAAAATGACATCGTCTGCGCCCAGGTTAGAGAAGCGGACGAGCAATTGATTGTTATGGTCAATAGTGCTTGGGTTGTTCGTAATGGCATCAGACCACTGGACGCCCTTTACTCTGAGGGGCTGGCGTATTCTGCGATATGTATTTAGTTTGCGACCATAATTAATAGACATGTTGACATTTGAAATATGACAACTATATCTTTAATACAGTCACATGGAGATTGAGAACCCATCATTTGACCAGGTCGTCGTAGATGACGGGAGAATGGGTGGATGAATATCCGCCATTGGGACCGGGCTACTCGTATAATGCAGTCACTCCATAAACAAAAAACCTGAAAAGGAAGCTAGAGACCCTGAATGTGAAAAGCAAGGTGCTGAATAGGAAGGAAAAGTTTACCAGAGGGCATCTGAAACTTCGACACAATGTAACTATACAGAGGAACTATTGCAACTGATTACAGATACTGCTGCGGATATATGAAAATCATTGAAGGAAAAAGGCAACGAATTCGATGCTAGATGAATTTACGCTTAATAGATATAATAAGGTTGTACTAAAAGATTTATACAGCCTTTGAAATTACCACTAAGTTTCTACAGAAGAAAAAAAAAGGGCTACAGTAAAAAGATTCAAGTAGTAGTAGCCTTCAAAGGAGTTGTCAAAAACAGAAGTTAAAGCCGGACAGAAATAAGAACTACAAACAAGCAAATCACCGAACTCGACAACGGAATGCGGCACGGTAGAAACAAGCACAATAGAGGCCGTTAATAACCCCATCAAAGACGTAGGAATTCAGACAGATTCCTTCTGGGAGCCTATGGTGCTTGAGAAGGCAATGCAGACTTAGAATGATGAGCTTGTCAACGACATTGCTCAGCTTAGTGAAAAAGACAAGCATCTCGCCTGTCGTGAGAATAAGCCCGACTCGACAAACGGAAGGTGGCACGACAGAAACAAGCATCATAGAAGCCGTTCAATACGTCATAGAAGACGTAAGCACCCAGACAGATGGGCAGGAATCCGCGAGATGATGAAGCGTTGATAATTAAGGAATTAATGAGAAATTGAAGTGTTGACAGTGAAGGAATTCGTGAGAAGATTAAGTTGTGATAAGAAAGAAAATTCGTGAATAGATGAATTGTTGACAATAAAGGAATGGTTGATAATAAAATACTACAAGAAGATGAAGAGTTGATAATAAAAGAATCCATGAGATGATAAATTGTTGATAATAAACGAAGTTATAATAATAGACGATAGGATAGGTTATCATTTTTTTCTGCGAATAATTATACACTAAACATAACGAATGGTTTTCTCTCTCTTGATTCCCCAGATATTAGACTTAGAATGCATTAATATTAATAAATGATGCGCACATAACTGACGTAATATTTCTCACATTGAAAATTTTTCGGACGACTAAATCCATTGAACAAATTCCTGGACGAAGGGAGGTAAGGGTAAAGAATAACCTCCTCTTCAGAATCATCCTGCCACAAATACATAATATCTTTTTCCCTGAAACAAAGACGAATGAATCTTTGTTTTTTAAGATTGAATATTTGCTTTGTGTGTTTGACAATCTGCTGTGATTGCCAGACACCTGTGTTTGACGGACATCTTCATATAAAGGGCAAATTTTGATAACCCTAACCGTTCTGCCGATTTCAACAAAAACATGAAGATGCCACAGACGTTAACCAGGTCGCGGACTGACCGCAGAACGAAGTACGTACCTCGATCGAGGTACGTACCTCGTTCCCAGTACGGCGCACCTCGATTGAGGTACGCATGATAGTCGTGCCACCGCCCTCAGCTGTTTTGCATTTATGACATTATTTTCTGAAATGTGATTGGCTTTGACCGATTTAATTATGCAAATATATTATGGCCTACATTTGAAACCAAATCTGTTGTTGTGGGCGATATTGGGCCTTCACAAGAAGAGTTTTCACTTCCATTATTCGACAGCGACTTCAAGTTTTTCTGCGTTCATGGTTTAAATTTTGTACACACATCAACATGGCAGAGGTAAGGTCTATGTTTTCTAATTTACAAGTATATCATCTAATGATACATTATATGTTATTCAAAATTCTATGGCATATTAATGAGCTATCGCTAATAAATAACACCACTGTTGAATGATTTTTCTGAAACAATGTCGTAGTTATGCGATCGTACTTAAATCGAAGTACGGTGTGCTTCCTTTTGAATTGGTGCCATATTCTGATAGTAGATCGTATACAGATAAAAGAATGACACTTATGAATCATACGACCGAATCGCAAGTTATAAGATAATTTGTTTTGGAATTTGTCGTGCAAGGCTTGAAGTGACAATGTCAATATTTCAAACCGAATATGATTTAGTCTATTAGTAGAGGGTGATATAAAACAATCTCACAGGAATTGCTGGTTTGTGTTGTGTACTTAAACATAGATTATAATATTTAATGTTATGTATTTGACTAGCCAGTATCTGATTTACTTTTGTTTTTTTTTTTCAGAATGGAACAGCTATGGGCCAAGCCATATTCAAGACGGTGTTCTTCTGAAAGCCTTCAATCACAATGAGGATGTTTGGAAACTGGAAACCTGAAATTAAAATTTCCAACCTGAAATTAAAATTTCCAAGTGGTGTCATAGAAAAACAGAATCTGTCCATTACACAAAAACTGCTCCTAAGTTCTGTCAATCATGCATTGATGAAGTGGATGAAATCTATCCAGACTTGAACATTCCTTCGGCCGTTAGTGATAAGTCCATGGAGCCGCCTTCCAAGCCGCTGAAAGTTGGTTACAGCTCTCTCAATGAAGAAGCTATTCCTGTGAGGGGTGTACCAGGTCTTACCTGTTCTCGTCTATATACTCAACCAGAATATTGCCCTCACATCGCTGAACAAGTTCATAAGACTTTGTGCATATTATCCTCTTCCTCTCGTTTCCGCTCTCGTGGCATTCATCAGCTATGTATGCAATATGTATTTAACCTGTGTGGTGTTTCCACTTGGGATCTCTGAAAGTTTAAGTAATTTTTTCCAATATATTCCATTCCAAACAACAGAGACAGAGAGAATATTTTATTCTGGATTCCATTTTCATGAAAACATAGGTTGAATTTGTCGAATTTGTAAACGTTATCGCATAAGTCCTTATCTTTTCTCTTTAGAAGGGAAGAGGCTGCCCCAATTAAATCCCGCGCGGATATGGTCAGGTAACCAGCACTTCTTTGTCTTTTTCAATTAGATTTCGACGAGATCACATCAATTTGCACTCCCATTCCCCCCCCCCCTTCCGTTTTCAATGCCATCCCACCTTTTGTACATGCTTTCCTCTAGTTTTGTCATTCAACACTCACTGTTGTAATATGTATGTCTGTACATGTATAGGTATATCAATTAATCCTATCTGTGTCATGACCTATTTAAGTAGCTTTATCCTGCGTTGTGTAACCTGTCCTAGACATATCATAGTTTTGTATCTCACTTATTGCATCAACATCATACATATACCTTTAGCTGTCAAACAGTCATAACATTTCTATAGTTGTTATCATTATCTGCCTCATTGTGATACTGGTAATTGATTGGTAGTGTTCCTGCACTCTGGATTACTCGGTTTCCTATTATGTAATAACGAATATTGTATGTATGTGATTTTGGACACAATTTGCTACTTGAGAATTATTTCTAAAATAAAATTAACTCAAACATTGCTGTTCCTCCACTTCTTATCAAAATATGGATCTGCATGATATATTGCATATGATTAAAGGCATATGTTTGGCCGATAGAAACTCAATTATTAGCAGCATGTAGAATAAACACCATCATGAAGTTTACCGATGAGGAATGATCTTATGACCACTGTCCACATTGCTATGGAAGTAATTGTAATAAAGCATAGTCAATATCAATACAACATGATCGCTGACCCTGTGATTTTGTGAACATTCCATTCCATATCTGGTAAACCTTAAGTATTCTAAAATGATAATGTTCATTACATATGTAATGATGCTCATTTCCATCTGTTAAGCCTTAAATAATAACCTAACATCCAATTAAAACAAAAGTTTTCAAAAACACAAGCAGAACAGGTCAACAAAAGTATGAAAACTTACTGTTGTGGTGTTTTTGGGGGCATTCTGTTCAATATCAAACACCTGGCTGCTTTGTTATTCTATTTGAGAAGACCATTCATTTTGAAACACAACTGAATGCGTATATGAACACTCTCAATCAGACCCGGGTAGACAACAAGCGAAGTTTGAAACCACCATGGTGCGGCGTACTTCGATTGTAGTACAAAAATATCAGGTGTGCAAATGGATTGGCATGGGGTGTGATGTTATCATCCATAAGTCACAAATATGCCATACAATTTTCACTAAACTGTATTTCATATAATCTAGACAAATTATGCTCCGCAAAAAGTAAGTTCTTTACTTTGCCAGACTGATTCAAAAAGGATTTTTGCCTAATCAATCGTCGGAAAAGACACGCGATGGCCGCCGAACTAAAGTTTGAAAACGCGTAGAAAATCCTTCTCGTACATGGGCAACGCTAAATATGGTCCCAAATCGAGGGTGTGAATACTAAGAGGGTTTCCACGATTTAACCCAATCAAATCTCAGTAAATAATGTCACAATTTGAAAAACAGTTGAGAAAATTAATGTTTATGTGTGCATACTTCAAACCAAGTACGCCGTACTAGGAACGAGGTACGTACCTCGATCGAGGTACGTACTTCCTTCTGCGGTCGTCTTTGACCTGTTAACTGACATTTGCAGATGTGAGTCAAATGTTGTACGCACCTTCGAAATAGATAGAAACCTACATGATGCAAGACAGACACCTGCGTTACTGGTATTAAATTTTCATCGGTGTCTAGAAGAATGTTTTACTTACCGGAAATTAAATGACCAGCGCTGGATAGGATCATGGCTGTGTTAAATCGAGATGGAAGTTGGGTGGCGGGAATTGACCTCGCTTCCTGCCATAGCTACCCAAACGGAGGGCAATTCGGCTTCACACAAAGTCTTTGCACCCACGTGAATTATTAGTCCTGAGTATAAGAGTAGTCACTGTGTCGGAGCAAAGACGTCATACCAAAGTCACCAATATCATTCTCGTCATGTTCATAATTGGTAGGTTAACTTATGCACCAGCTGTCAGCTTAATTACGTCTTGATATGAATTATAAACCAATCCGCTGGAGTTCCTCGCTAAGCAATTATGGGTTTGTTACCTGGAAATAAAAATAAAAGACAAGATAGTTCCGATAGGCCTGTGTGCTTGCTGCAACGAGATCAGCATCTCCTCTGAATATGTCTCTCTGAAATAGGCTACGAAAAAATATCTAGTAAAATCAGCATTCGATGAGAGCCACACAAAAATTTGATACAGCGTACCTCAAGCATGTCAGTCCATTTACTCCCTCTTCATCCTGACGGCCAAGAATCATTGAAACTCTTAACAATACTCAAGATGAGTTACAATAAGGCGTTCACGTTATTGATGGGTATTTCTTATGATTTACATAGACAAGGTCCATATAACGTCAACACCTCTTGCCAAAATTCCCAGTACTCTGCTCGAAAGAGCTAATGTGGGCAGACTACCAAGCGCCACATCCTCCTGTCGAGGGTCGAGATTCCAACCTAGGTCCCGATCGAAGTCTCAAGAGTGAAACAAGAAACGTGGAAAAACCGTTAAAAATCAAGTTGAACATTGTTATTTGATAAGATTGTGGTCAGAGCTATAGGTTGATCATTCGAAGATAAGCTAGCCTGAAGTACCGACGTGTTCAAATTAGTAATCGTCGGCATATTACCATCCATCCATCCTTCCATCTATCACCAATCGTTCATGGAAATCTGGAGCTCGTCATTTCTGGCGTCTTTGTGTCACTCCACGACTTTCGCGTGTCCTTACTAATAGAGATAGACCTGCTCCTGACAGGACACCCATCCTCTCAGGCGTCTTCAATATGAATTTCTTGCTGTTTTCACAGTTGATTTTAAGACCAATAAAGAGGTCGTTTACTTGTAGAACAATCGACATTAAAGCAGGAGACAAAGTTCAAGAGCGGAACGAGTATTATCGCTGTAATGTAACTTACTGTGAATGCGTACTCGGTGACATAGCTTGTCTTACCCAGTTATGAGTGTCTGGTGGAAGTTTGGAGTATTAAGTTTGTAGTCACAAGCTAATGTGACGTCGGTGTGCTATATCACCGGCAATCCGATCGCTACCCAAACGTTATATAACGGCTTTAGAACTTGTTCGGGTTCAGTGGAGGCTGGACTGATCCTGCTATGTTGCTTATTGTTACCTGTGACGGGGGTTCGGATCAAACGCGTGCAATTAACCCGAGGAATAATCCTATCTCGTGCGATATTATTTATTTATCCTGCGGTAATACACATTATTCCCATGCGGAAATGAATTATCTCGCGGGATAATTGAACTACCTCGTGTGATATTTCAATTCCCTCGTGGGACGAATGAATTATATGATGTGTTGATTTAATTTCGTTCCCGAGTTGACTGATTTTTTCCCGGAATATTCTAATACGGGATTACATATTTGTTGGTTCGTGGCAACGGGCCTTAACCACAGTCAACCAAATAAATTCATTCAACCAGCGTGTTCCCCGAGCGATATAGCCTGTTTGATAATAGTGTATGTGTATATATATACATATATATAGATATATAAATATATACATGTATATATATATATATATATATTAATATTTATATATATGTATTTGTATATATATATATATATATCTATATATATATATATATCTATATATATATATATATATATATATATATATGTTTGTGTGTGTGTGTTTATCTGTGTGTGTGTGTATGTTTGTGTGTCTGTGTGTCTATATATATATATATATATATATATATATATATATATATATATATATATATATATATATATATATATATATATATATATATATATATATATATATATATTCTCTCCCAGATGTTTGATCATTCCCGTGGGGTAAATGAATCGTACGTACCTGCTTTAAGAAAGTATGGCTTAAGGCACGACTGGATAGACCACTATTATATCACAGACAATCTCCATATTAATCCAACAGACTGTTTCTAAATAGACCACATCTCTATTTATCACCGCGGCCCTAACAATCACATATCTACATGTTACCGCAGCCTAAACAAAAATTCTATGCGGACATTCTATTTCCAACTCAACGCGCTTTGAAAATGACGAACATTTCGATAAGACATGTCAATTATAAAAGTTTGATATTTGATTGGTCTGTTAAATGTAAATAATTTTACAATAGAACCGATGTTAGTAAAGTAATTGCGAGGCTAAAAAGTACAATCACATATCTAATCATCACAATGGGACAAGCAACCACATCTCTACACCGCACCACAGCCGCGAATAACCATATAGAATCATCTCACAAAAACAACACGTGTTTCAAGCTATATATCAAACCCAAAACGAAAAAATGCTGCACCTACCTTCCACATAGGTCCATCAGCCAATCATAGACTATTAGTTAGTATGTTATTCATCCATTTGCCTGGTTTCATACGTTGTCTGCTGATTTGGAGCTCAAACGGGAACTTTGAGAAAGATCGGTATGTTTACAAGGGGCGTAGTCAGCGATACGCACTTACGCATGTGCGTAACATCAATTAGAAAAGTGAAAAAATAAATATGGCCAAAAGTGGTATCAAAGTCAAAAGCTAAGGGGGATGAGACTTTACTGTCTGGAACTGTAGATATCTCCCCCGTCTGTGCGTAACATTCCTTACAGCCTGGCTACGCCCCTGTTTACTAATGAGTCACTAGTTGTTGGTTCGTGGCAGCGGGCTGGTAACCAGTCAATACAACCTGCGACCATGAAGGAGGAAAGTTTAGAGAGGCTGAGAGAGAGAGAGAGAGAGAGATACTAATGAGTCACTAGTTGTTGGTTCGTGGCAGCGGGCCAATAGACAGAGGGAGTCAATTAGATCAGACAGGATACCAGAGACATATATGATGAATTATATATAAATATATATATATATATATATATATATATATATATATATATATATATATATATATATATATATATATATATATATATATATATATATATATATATCTATATATAATATATATCTCTATCTATCTCTCTCTATATCTCTATCTCTCCTAGATATCTCTATCCTCTCTCTATAGATCTCTCCTCTATATAAAATCTCTATCTACAAATATATATATATATTCTAATCTATCTCTCTCTCTCTATATCTCTCTCTCGTATAGCTAGATATGTCCTCTCTTATCTCTCCTCTCTCTAGATCTCTCTTTATCTCTCTCTCCCTCTATCTCTCTCTCTCCTCTGTATATCTAGAATCTCCATATCTCTCTCCCTCTCTCTATATATTTCTCTCTCCTGTCCCTCTCTATGTTCCCTATAATATATATATGTCTATCTCTCTCTTCATCTATAAGATCTATATAATATATATATATATCTCTCTCTATATCTCTCGGTCTCTCTCTCTCTCTCTATTCTATCTCTCTTATATATATATCTATCTCTATATCTCTATCGCATCGGTTCGGTAGGATACGGAAGAGGCGACACCTATTCAATAATGACTGTTCGAAGTAGAAAAGAGTTATTCATAAAATTCGCATCGTCACCCAACAACCATCTTTCCATACCAAATCACGCCAAACGCATTACGCATCCACATTGCAGCAGTGATGCTATCCATCAACACTGCAGCCACGGCGTCACTCACCCACACAGCAGCCACGGCGTCATCCGTACACACAGCAGACTTTTGGGTCACTTATCCATACAATCCTTCCCAGCAAGTTTCACCTCGCCACTAAACCCAACGCGCTGAAAACGTTATCCTTATTGATTTCAATCGTTGACCTTCTTGTGTTTCCCCTATATCAATGACGTCACCATGTGGTAACAAACACGCGTCATTTTGACGAGGTCCTCTTGGCAAATGTAAATATATCGCCTTGTCAATGTACTTTATAATACCTATGGAGTTTTGTAATAATAGCGCGCGTCAAACTAGCGTTGACCCACTTGACCACAGCGCCATCATACGGATAAATAAGAAATTCAGGCAGCCGATAACCTCAACCGAATAATCACATCAGCTCCACTATCGTTTTGACAAATTTCAGACAGTCATCATTGAATTCTCCATTGCATCTGAGTGTCAAGGTAAGTTTGGCGAGTTGTATTTAAGCAGATTTTGTATCATGCGGAGCGCCATAGGGTTGGGAAATCAGGTACACTGGGCTATTATGGCGAGTGTATATATATCTGTTTCAGTGAAGTACGGCTGATAAATCTTGTGCGAGTCCAACTAAATACCGAGTAATAATCAAATGCATGGGATTCCGACCCACAAGAAATGGTTGCCTTAAATTCCCTGATTGCGACAGATGAGATTAAACGACATTGCCTAACCCGGTCATTGTATAAAAGTTTTCCACTGTTGCATAATATATATCGTGATATATATGGGCCCTGTTGTAATTGGACAATGTAGTGCCTGTTTTGTGATTTGTCAAGTAATTACAGGTAGAGGCGACAAGGAATGCGGATTATAAATCATCTCTAGAATCTGAGGTGGGTGCACGCCTCTAGAATCAGAGATGGGTGCACGTTCCTAGAATCAGATACGGCGCATGCCCCCAGAATCAGATGCACACAGCTCTCTGTATGCTGCACAGGACCTGTAATATTGCTATCTTGGTTATTGTATGTCGTACCCATTGCAGGCGTTATATACCTTTGCTCTTTGAACCCCTTCCAAACAAGCACTCGTAAGCTAGGTTATCAGGTTATAATGTACAGCTGGCGCGTAGACCAACTCTTTTAGGTTGCACCGTGTCTCTCGTTGTTAATCGGGTCATCAGCGTTTAATTTGTAGTCCCGTCTATGATCACCTGTTACAGATCTTGAGTACATGTCAGTAATGGCGTCAGAAGAAGCCAGCGATTGGAGGGGCGATATGACGTTAAAAGAGAGGCAGCGACACATGTTTGAAGGCATGTATGCGTCTGACGTCACCTTCATCGTCGGCGCTACCAAGACTGAGGTGCGTGCGCACCAGTTTGTCATCGTGTGTGGCTCTGTGGTGCTCGAGTCCATGTTACCACGCTCTAATGGCCCAGACAAATCATCAATTGTCATAGAAAAATGTCGAACTCAGCGCCTTCCGTGAGATGTTAAGGTGAATGACCAGTTTTATTCTCCAATAAGTCATAGTCACTGAGTGTATTATTCGCGTTAAAAAAATGTCATAATTAAGTTTTGAATAACGTTGATCTTTTATTATATGGGTTGATTTTTGGGATATCTATATTCATCAGGTAACAAAACTCAACTTTCCCCAGCAATTCTGTTCAGTTCAGTCGTTACCATTCACCACATTTTGCACCAAGTCTTCTGTCATTATGTTGGTTTGTAAAAATTTAATTGAATCTTTTAAATACTCCTGTATTAGCTATAATGATAATCATGGCAATGCATTCACAGATACCTGTACTGTGAAGAAGCGGACATTGGAAGTGAGAACGTCATGGCTGTTCTGGACGTGGCCAAGAGGTTCGCCATCAAACGTCTGGTGAGGCTCTGTACCGCGTACCTACGCGACAACATCAACATTACCTCCGTCTGTACAATACTAGACCAGGGTGTGACGTACAGAGAAAATGACGTTGTAGATGAATGTCTGGAGGTCGTATCTAGCCAAGCTGAGGAAGTTTTCTTGACTGACGAGTTCAATTCGCTGTCTAGGGATTCATTGAGCAAGATTCTGCAGTGTGACAATTTAGGAGGACTAACGGAAGTGGAAGTCTATGATGCCTGCCTACGATGGAGTGAAGCGAAAATCACCCAAGACGGAAAAGAATTAACAGATGACAATAGGAGAAATGTACTTGGAGATGTCCTGTTCCAAGTGAGATTTTCCTCCATGTCGATGGATGAATTCGTACAACTTGTGGCAAGATCTAAACTATTGACGCATGTGGAACGAGCAGAGTGGTTTGAATTCATCGGTGGTGGAGGGCAATGTGATCCCCCGAAGGGTTTCAACGTCAACAAACGTCTGAGTAAAGCGGAAGCCGTCCATCAGAAGGGGCTCCCCAGTGACGTCCGATCTGTTCAGCGGTTCGATTACACTGCTCCATGTGGATGGGGATGCGGTGGGGATGTTGATGCCATCGATGTCAAAGTAGACCGCAAAGTGGAAATACTAGGGGTTGGACTTTATGGGGGGAAATCAGGCAGTCTCCATGATGTGAGTGTCAGGCTTATTGATGACGCCGGGGTGATACAAGCTGACACTGGTACTGTTACCATGGAATCCGATGGCTCTGATGTACCTAATAACGTGATGTTTCCGTCCGGTGTCGTGATGGAAGCGAACCATTACTACACTGTGTCTGTTAAGTTGAGCGGTTCCTCCTTGACATACTTTGGGGATGATGGCGATTTTGTGAGGAAGAGTGCCGGGGTCCAATTTACTTTCAAAGATTCTGAAATGGATGAGAAAGGTACAGAAGTATATGATGGACAAATACCTGAGATAATATTTAAATTAATCACGCCAAAACCTGAAATTTATTCCAAAGAATAACAGAATGTGTGGTTTGTAAATAGTTTAACAATATTTTGAACAAGCATTTTGTTTTCTTTTTGTTTTGATTAGTCCATAGGTGAGATTGTTTAAGGATCATTCCAAAATACCAATTGGTGATAATTACGTTTTCTGTTGCACTGATAGTCACCTTCAGATAAGTGTCAAGTCATATTGTAACATTGATAGCACCCATGTTGTCGTGCCACAGGTGAAACGCACCTTATAGCTCTACAGTGTGCACGCACCTGGCAGCACCGCACATAGAACACTCCTGGTTGCACCACATATGGCACACATCTGCTAGTACTGCATATAGAACACATCTTGCAGCAACGTATATAAAGCACACCTGGATACACCACATTGATAACACACCTTGTTGCATTATATAGAACACACCTGATAGCGCGGAATGTAGAACCCATCGGTTTGCACCAGAGGTTACGCATAGATATTCAGCTGTAGAGTCAGTTTCACTACTTTGTAAACTGATTACCCGAATAAGTCCAATCAGTGACAACGTATTTGTAAGGCGGTTATAATTTTCTAAAGTTTATTTCAGACGGGAAAATTATTGCATGAATTCGCCGAAGTTGAATATTCAATAGTGGTAGGTATCAGACTGACAGGTAGCATTCACCTGAACCTCATTAGGGATATGACTGACAGGTAGTGTTCACTTGTACCTCATTAGGGAACAGACTTTCAGGCAGTATTCACCTGTACCTCGTTAGGAATCAGACTGTCAGGTAGTATTCACCTGAACCTCGTAAGGCATCAGACTGGCCGGTAGTATTCACCTGAACCTCGTAAGGCATCAGACTGGCAGGCAGTATTCGCCTGTAACTTATTAGGTATCAGACTGGCAGGTGGCATTCATCTATGCCTAATTAGGCATCATACTGGCAGGTGGTATTCACCTGAACCTCATAAGGCATCAGACTGGCAGTTATTTTTTACCAGAACCTCATTTGGCATCAGACTGGAAGGTAGTATTCACCTGTACCTCATTAGGGATCATACTGGCAGGTGGCATTCACCTGTCCATCATTATAGTTGATACAAGTAATAACATTGTTGTCGAATGATGTAATTCAGATGAGCTTCTCTTTACAAGTGGACCATTGAAATATAAATCCTCTCATTTCTTTTTTTTTAACAATCGATATGAACCATCAATATACGATATATTTAAAACTAGAGAATCCAGATCCGCCATTGCGGTTTATGGCCGGGAGTTAACTTAGGTAACAATCTAAACAGAAGCCCTGCGCTGATGTTTTATTGTATTGTCATTTCATTATAACATGTGCTATCGGTCAATGACAAGTGAACCTGGTCGGCACAGCTCAATACCCGTGCATATATTGTCGTCTGCATCCATACTTGTGGGTATACGCAGCAAGCGTTAGAATAGTTCGACAGATCCAACACCCTGTAGATTTATCGTCATAAATAGGAAAAATAATATTAGCACAATCTTTTAAATCTTTTCTTATTGGTGGGAACGATACGATGCATGCAACAACAGTTAAATTAATTGCTTATGTCTGCGATTTGAATGCCTTTTGATTCCACACACAGCTAGTCTTCCTGTCTTCCAGGTGGAATGTAAACAATCAAGCACTAAGATATCGAGAGGTAGGTTATCAGGTTAAAATGTACAACTGGCCTGTCTGGTGTACCTAAAAACTCTGCTTTCATGCTAACTCTGCACTATGACAAAATGGGTGGCTCCTTGTCTCTCGTTATTTACTAGGAAATCTACGTTGAAGCGCCGTCTATGATACTAGCTACATTAGCAGATTATGTTACAGATCTTGTGTACATGTCAGTTATGGCGTCAGAAGAAGTCGCCTTCATCGCTCGTGCTATCAAGACTGAGGTGCGGATGATCAGTGTGAGTGAGGGTTTCGAAATTGATAAGGTAATCATGCACGATTGATCATGTTTTCAGATGAATTTCTTGAACTTCTTCAATACGAACAACGGTGCTGTGATTCACATTTCACATTACTGAACTTAAGGAAAGCAGGCTGTACGCCCACAAGTCTGATTCCGCTTCATGGTAATATTGTAGATATTGATAGTACCCTCGAAATATAAAATTTGCCCGTTTTTTCGTGAAGCTTAAGAAATTTAACAGTAACATGAACAATCGTTTGCTGTAATGATTTAACATGGAGGAATATCCAGCAGCTGTTCCTCAATAAGTTGGGTTGATGAAATAACATTGCCTTATAACACATCCACGAGAGTAAACCGCTCTCCGTGGCATGCTGCGTCGAGAGAAATCAATTCAACGTTTATTAGCATGGGTATTCAGGAATACCAGTCAACGCACAAGGCAAGATGTTAAAAAATAGTTCCTTGCATAAATGGTAGCATCATTAGAATACATGCATCCGTTCACCATTTTCGAAGGTGATGTCTCTGTCCCCCATTTGCTCAGCTGCCAAAATGTCAGCGTAGGAGGGAGGGTTGACGCAGTAATCAGGCGCAGTCACGCCGCTGACATCCATAGCTGCCTGAGTGTGATCTTCAATGGTCGACGCTGATGTAGGCACATCCGGTAATATCACTTCCCGTCGGTTGACCCAATTCAGCAGAATTAGATGCGGAGAGTTTTGGCGTTTTCGACATCGCCCATGTAAATACTTGTACGTTAGGAAGCTCAGCAGAGTAGCAATAAGGCATCCTACACTGATTGAAATAGCGAAGATCCACAGCGGCTCCATAGATTAACAAATCAGTTAATGTCCCTATGATAATGTTGTTATGCAGAGACCGGCAGTCCACCAAGCAACTCCTTAGAAAAGCACAGCCTGGTGGTATTGTTTGTTTAACACAACGGGTGAAATACTTGAATTTAATGACAACGCACAAGACTGTGTGCACTGACCATGTTTAAAACTACGAAGGTCGTAAAACGATGAAGAGCACTCGATAATAAGGATCATCTTCTTGAGAGTACACTAGAGTGTATGTATGCATGCATAAAGGTAAGTTGTAGACGTGTATGTGCATGTAGGATTGTTTACCCTAACAAACAGAATCTGCTTTCCGTGACGGAGCCGCCAACAGAATCTGCTCTCTGTGACGTAGTTGCCAACAGGATCTATTTCCCGTAATGGAGTTGCCTACAGAATCTGCTTTCCGTGACGGAGTTGCCTACAGAATCTGTTTTCCAAAGCGGAGTTGCCAACAGAATCTGTTTTCTGTGACGGAGTTGCCAACAGAATCTGCTTTCCAGGACGGAGTTGCCCACAGTGATATCTCCCGATCAGTGAACGCCACAAACGCAGGAATATAAATTTCCACCTATGTAAATAACCTTCAGGTTGACAGCCTTATCAAATATTAGTGACATACCGTTATGATCATGTGTTGTTCTTCATATTCGCCCATGAAGATCAAATATCCGCCCGACTGATCTCTCTGAGATGCGATTTCAACTGCTCCAATTCATGAATGTCCATTTCTACCATACCAAAGAAGGACCCGTCCGGGACACAACAGGGAATCTCTTTCGAGGTCATCGTTAACCTACTGTGAAATTTGAGTCCAAGTGCATTGCTGAAAAGGGGGTGTGCCCCTTACGAACATGCGTCTTCTACTCAAGATTTTATGGAACTTTTTTTTTTGCCAAGTGGGCAATTGCACTAAAGGGTCGCGTGTAAGCATCACAATCACCTTCACGGCCTCACATCATCGCCCTGACTCCTCTCCAATGTTCCTGCGATGCACTTTATAATTGCTGAAAAAATCATACCTGTGTTTCTGTACACTGGTGTTGGCTGGGGCCAAAACATCATTTTAATAACACAAAATTGATGTCAATAAATTGTAAAACTTTTAATACATCTGGTTACATTTTAAATCAATTTATGCATTATCCTTGTTGGCTAATGTTGAACAGCTGTTGTATATGGACCATGTCGAGAGATGGTGGCTACTGTACTACCCATACAATGCCTCGGAAGGTTTAGAGACTGATTTGCCGGCCACAGGGGACGGTCTTTTTGTTGATCTGGGGTGTTGCATACTTCCTGAGATCCTTGTGGCATTTTCGTGGAAAATTAACGTTTTTAAGCAGACAAATATCACGAGCAACTGGCCATCTTTTTAGCAACCGCATCTTATGGCAGATGGATCAGTGATGTACGTTAATGTTTCACGCTGGTTAAAGAAAAGCCACAAAGCTAAAAATCGCTAAAACTTATTTTTATCGGAATTGATTCACGAGTTTAATACATGATCCGAATGAACATGAAACACGACGAATAGCTTCTATGAAATGATCCAATGATGACAAAGGTATTTTTAGTTTGAAACACCTAAAATTGATTTCCCACTCTATTCTTTATCCTCATTTTAAACCTAGGAAATAAACACACAACCCGTGAGGCGATCAATATACCAGTAATTTCCAATGGGTATGGAAATTCTTTGACTGGTTAATAATGTACTGTATGAGAGCCCAATACGGCTTCCAAACACTCTACCGCCGACGCAATAATGGAATCATTTGTATACCTGTAAGACATCTCCACGGAGACATCTTGTTTTACGTCAAGTCATACCCGATTCACGTACACTGTGTTTGTTACGGATAACGAACATACCACTGACTTGTTGCTCGCCTATGAATCATTTCGAACCATACATGCCGAGCTGAACATGGGATGACAGCTCTGAATGGTACTTTCGGCTGTGTGCCGGCTGAAATAGTTATAGTAACCGACTCTGCGAGAAGATGAAATGTTAATAATAAACGTCTCAATAGGAAGATGACGTGTTAATGATAAAGGAATTCATGAGAAGATGAAGTGTATATAATAAAGGACTTAGTGAAAAGATGAAGTGTATATAATAAAGGAATTCGTGAGAAGATGAAGTGTATATAATAAAGGAATTTGTGAGAAGATGAAGTGTATATAATAATGGAATTTGTAAGATGATGAAGAGTTGATAATAAAATACGAGAAGATGAAGAGTTGATAATAAAGTAATCCATGAGATGATGAAGTGTTGAAAATAAACGGCTCTTTGAAAGTTGGAGTGATAGTTATAGACGACGCCATGAGAATAATAAACGACTCGACAGATAGTATACGGCTCGAGGATAGGTTATCGTGTTTTATACGAATAGTTATACACAATACAAAACAAATGGTTTTGTCTCTTTATTCCCCAGATAATAGACTTAATTTACATTAATATAAATAAACATCATATTTGTCTGTTCATTTCAAAGCAATTTCGTACAATCTCTGTCATATTTAGAATAATGATTAATTGATTTCTAGCTTATATTATATTTTGATGCGCACATAACTAACACAATATTTCTCACATTGAAAATTCATTCGGATGACTAAATGTACTGGAGAGATTCATGGACGAGGTGGAGCTAAGGGTAAAGAATGTCCTCCTCTTCAGTATCATCTCGCCACAAATACATAAGATCTTTTTTCTGAAACAAAAGACAAATGAATCTTTGTTTTTTAAGATTGAATATTTGCTTTGTGTGTTTGACAATCTGCTGCGATTGCCAAGCACCTGTGTTTGACGGACATCTTCACATAAAGGGCACATTTTATTAACTCTAACTGTTCTGAAGATTCCAACCAAAACAGGCAGATGCCTCAGACGTTAACTGACATCTGCAGATGTGAGTCAAATATTGTACGTACCTTCGAAGTAGATAGAAACATGAGGACGAAAGGTATACTTCCAATGGATACAGCCACAACAAGCAGATATAGTGCGATACAGGCCATCGCAGAGAAGTACATCCAGCTGAGTAATGTGACGTCATTGCAGTTGATGAAACCCGTGTCCTTCCACCGGACGTCTTCGTGTATGTATTGAACATGAGGAAGCTCCTCGGCCAACTTTCCATGGAAGTAACTGTCAAAATAGTGTGCATATTTATTTCTAATTAAGAGATTAGTTTTACAAATCAGTTATTATTTATTGCATGACAAGTGAGGATTAATATTATGACTAATTATTATAATTAATCAATAATTAACTTGACAATTAAAACGGTCTCATATACGAGATGATATTGTAACGTTTATGCCTCGCTAGTTTGTGATGTTGCCAAAAAGGAAATCACATTCCAGGGGAAATGGAGGAAGCAAGAGACTTACTCCTGGCAGAAGCACCTGTCGACCATGAAGGCACACACAGGGTGACTCTTATGAGACTCGCTCATGATGGGCCAGACGTTATAGCGAGTTATACTGAATGCCCCAGACACTGAGAGTATTATCGTCTGCACCAGCGCCAACATGAATGTGATCACGGCCCAGCAGCAAACCTGAATAAAACGATTACGGAGAGATACGATACGAAACGGCAACGTGGACAACTCCAGAAATAACCACGGCTCCAAATAGGAAGAAGACGGCGTTAAGCAGTTTAATACTGATTCAAGAAGCTAGGATTATCAAGACCGATTAAAATCTTATCATAAGACGAACGTATTATATAACGTCATGTGAAGCGTTACGTGAATGAGGCGGCGTTTCTTGATGATGTAGGTTCCTAGAAGTCCTGCGATACATACCTGCAAGAAATGATCTCATTATTCGGCACTCAACATAATAAAGCCGAGTTAAGATATAGGAAGTTGAGAAGCATGCCTGACTGTGATTGTGCATTTGTCGACTTACAACAATTCCAGGCCACCATAATGGAGGTGCTGAGTTGCCAGGATTGAGGTTCCTGCTTGACACGCCAGCGATAGCACCACCTAGCGGGATGATCATAATCCCTAGAGAGGACAAAAATGATACTGGGCAAAAATGATTTAAACCTTTAACCCATAAAATAACTTGCCTTATCAAGTAAACGTTTCACTAATAAGCACATCAGATACCATTTAATACACTTAAAACACATTTGTTGTGCAACGTGCAACAGCAGAACAATTCTTTTCCTGGTGGTCCCCAGTTGGAAGATTACTACATGATGCAAGGGAAACACCTGAGTTTCTGGTATTAAATCCTCATTGGTGTATGTAAGAATGTTTTACTTACCGGATATTAAATGTCCAACGCTAGATAGAAGCATGGCTGTGTTAAATCGGGATGGAAGTTGGGTGGTGTGAATTGACCTCGCTTCCTGCCATAGCGAGTCCAATCGGAGGACCATTATGGCTTCACAAGTAGTCTTTGCACCAACGTGAATTATTAGTCCTGATCGTCACTGAGTAAAGGAGTAGTCACTGTGTCAGAACAGTAACGTTACACCGAAGTCGCCAACACCATTCACGTCATGTTCGCATAGTTGGTAGATTATCTTATGCACCAGCTGTGAGCTTATCTACGTCTTGATATGAATTATAAACCAATCCGATGGAGTTTATCACTAAGCAATTTTGGGCTTGTTACCTGGAACTAAAATAAAAAGACTGAAAAGAAATAGAAGTTAAGAGAGGCCTATGTGCTTGCTGCAACGAGATCAACATCTCCTCAGAATATATCTCTCGGGGAAGCTATGTGACGACAGGCCACGATAAACCGCCCATTGGCTCGGCTTATGATCCAGAAAAATCAGCAAACGATGAGAGCACACAAAAATATCATACAGCGTACCTCAAGCATATCAGTCCATATACTCCCTCTTCATCGCGACGTTGAAACTCTTAACACTACTCAAGATGAGTTTCCATAAGGCGTTCACGTCATTGATGGGTATTTCTTATGATTTACATAGACAAGGTCCATATAGCGTCCACACTTCCTGCCAAAATTCGCAGTAAGTCAACCAACGTCAAGTTTGATCACATTGTTGTAAGAGGGAGTGCAGCAGCATCTCACGTACTCGGTTCGAAAGAGCTAATGTGGGCAGACTGCCAAGCGCCACATCCTCCTGTCGAGGGTCGAGATTCCAACCTAGGTCCCGATCGAAGTCTCAAGAGTGAAACAGAAAACGTTGAACATTGTTATTTGATATGATTGGGGTCAGAGCTATCGGATGATCATTCGGAGATAAGCTAGCCTGAAGTACCGACGAGTTCAAATTAGTAATCGTCGGCATGTGACCCATATTACCATCCATCCACCCTTCCATCTATCATTAATCGTTCATGGAAATCTGGAGCTCATCATTTCTGGCGTCTCTGTGCCCCACCCACTACCTCCCCGTGTCCCTACCAATAGAGATGGACCTGCTCCTGACAGAACACCCCATCCCCTCAGGCGTCTTCAAGATGTATTTCTATTTTTTTCACACTCGATTTTAAGACCATTAAAGAGGTCGTTTACTTGTAGAACAATCGACATAAAAGCAGGAGACAAAGTTCCAGAGCGGAACGAGTATTATCGCTGTAATTTAACTTACTGTGAATGCGTACTCGGTGACATAGCGTGTCTTACCCGGTTATGAGTGTCTGGTGGAAGTTTGGAGTGTTAATGGAGTCCACGATAGAAGCAAAATGTCACAAGCTAATGTGACGTCGGTGTACTATACCACGGGGCAATCCGATCGCAATCCAAGCGTTATACAACGAGTTTAGGACTTAGTCGGGTTCAGTGGGGGTTCGGCTGATCCTGCCATATTGCTTTTTGTTACCTGTGACGGGGGTTCGGATCATACACGTACAATTAACCCGTGGAATAAATCGGTGTACTACATCACGGATATTATTTATTTATCCTGAGGGAATACTCATTATTCCCATGCGCAAATGAATTATCTCGCGGGATAATTGAACTATCTTGGGTGATACTTCAATTCTCTCGTGGGATTAATGAATTACATGATGAGTTGATTCTACTTCTTCCCCGAGTTAAATGATTTTTCCCCGGGATTAATGAATATTCTATTACAGGTTCACATATTCGTTTGTTAGTGGCAACTGGCCTTAACCACAGTAACCCAAAATGAATTATATATATATATATATATATATATCTTTATAAATATATATAAATACATACATATATATATATATATATATATATATATATATATATATATATATATATACATACACACACACACACAACACACACACAAACACATATATATATATATATATGTATATATATATATATATATGTGTGTGTGTGTGTGTGTGTGTGTGTGTGTGTGTGTGTGTGTGTGTGTGTGTGTGTGTGTGTGTGTGTGTGTGTGTGTGTGTGTGTGTGTGTGTGTGTGTGTGTGTGTGTGTGTGTGTGTGTGTGTGTGTGTGTGAGTATAGATATATATATATATTCTCTCCAGATATTTGATCATTCCCTTGGGGTAAATGAATCGTACGTACCTGCTTTATGATACTATGGCTTACCATCAGAATTTATGTAGCTGCAATTATATGAAGTGACAATTCAACACTGATAATAGTATTTGCAGGGGCGTGGCCAGGCTTGAAGAAATGGAAAGCACAGGTGGGTGAGTTCCAGACAATAAAGGCCATTTTTTGCCCTATTTATTTTTTCACTTTTCAATTTGATGTTATTATATTAATATTTCAAATACAAGCCGTTGTGTATAGATTGGGCTTAGGCGTTGTTAAGATTCAGGGCCTGTTGATGAGGTGGGCTGAAGGTACGACTGGATAGACCACCGTTATATCACAGTCAATTTTCTAATTAATCCAACAGGCTGTCTCTAGTTCGACCAAATCTCTATTTATCACCGCGGCCCTAACAATCATATCTCTACACATCACCACAGCCCAAACAAAATGTCTGGGTGGAAATTCTTTTTCCAACTCAACGCGCTTTGAAAATGACGAACATGTCAATTATAAAAGTTTGATAATTTAAATATTTTTACAATACGACCGATGTTAGTAAATTAATTGCGAAGCTAAAATGTACAATCACATCTCTAATCATCACCATGTGACAAGCAACCACATCTCTACACATCACCACCGGACAAACAACCACATCTCTTAATATCACCACTGGACAAACAACCACATATCTACCCATCTTCACGGGACAAACAATCACATCTCAACACATCATCTTGGGACAAACAACCACATCTCCACACATCATCACGGCACAAACAACCACATCTCTGCTCATCACCACTTGACAAACAATCGCATTTCTACACATCATTACAGGACAAACAACCACATCTCGGCCCATCATCACGGTTCAAACAACCACATATCTGCACATCATCACGGGACAAGCAACCACATCTCTACACATCACCACGGAACAAACAACCACATCTCTACACCGCACCACAGCCCTGAACAACTATATAGTTCCACCTCACAAAAACAACACGTTTTTCCAGCTCACAGCGGCTCTTCCACGTCAGATACTAGTAGAGGCGCATCTATATCAAACCCCAAGCGACAAGAAGCTGCACTTACCTTCCAAACAGGTCCATCAGCCAATACATATACTATAAGTTAGTATATTATTCATCCATTTGCCCGGTTCCGTAAGTTGTCTGCTGATTTGGAGCTCAAACGGGAACTTTGAGAAAGAGAAGTATGTTTACTACTGAGTCATGGAGTGGCCAAAGGTCGTATGTTTCGGGTTTACATATTTGTTGGTTTGTGGCAGCGGCCAAACCACAGGCACCTAAGTCAATTTGTTCAACCAGCGCGTTCCCTGAGCGACAGTGACATGGATTATAAAAGTTTGGATATGTACATATATATATATATATATATATATATATATATATATATATATATATATATATATATATATATATATATATATATATATATATATATATATATATATATATATATATATATATATATATATATATATATATATATATATATATATATATATATATATATATATATATGTTGGTCTGGATATTATATAGGCCTACAGAGTGGTGTCGTCAAAAACCCATTGGACCCCACGTTACGCCCGCAAAAGGTTGTTAAAACAGTCAGACTGGCTCCAACAACAGGGGGTACTAGATAAGGACTTGCGATGGGAGATTGTTGGTGTTTAATGAAGTCACATGAGTCGGAAGGGCGCGGCAGAGGCGATATCTATGCTATAATGACTGTTCGAAGTAGAAAAGAATTACTCAGTATGATTTGCATCGTCACCCAACCCATGTTGCCAATCCGACATCACGCCCACAGCGTCACGCATCCACACTTCAGCCGTGACGTCATCCATCAACACTGCAGCCACGGCGTCACTCACCAACACAGCAGCCACGGCGTCATCCATCCACACAGCAGCCTTTTGTGTCTCTCATCCATACAGCCCCCTACCCACCACTTTCACCTCGCCACTAAACCCAACGCGCTGAAAACGTTATCCTTATTGATTTCAATCGTTGACCTTCTCGTGTTCCCCCTATATCAATGACGTCACCATGTGGTAACTAGCACCGTCATTTAGACGAGGTTCGCTTGACATATGTAAAGAGATTGCATTGTCAATGTAATTTATAATGCCAATGGAGTTTCGCAATAATAGCGCGCCAAACTAGCGTTGACCCACTTGACCACAGCGCCACCATACGGATAAATGATAAACTCAGGCAGCCAATAACCACGATTGAATAACCACTCCAGCCGGATTCACTCGCTCCACTGTCGTTTTGACAAACTTCAGACAGTCATCATTGAATTCTCCATTGCATCTGAGTGTCAAGGTAAGTTTGGCGAGTTGTATTTAAGCAGAAAACGATATGTTATCATGCAGAGCGCCATGGGCTTGGGAAATCAGGTACGATACGATGCCTGCCAAGTGTTGACACAACAACAATTCTCAACCACTTGTGTCTGAAATATTCTCTGCAGAGTGCGACACATCCTACCAACATCCAATTATCTGTTTGAGTAAAATTGAACCACAAAATACCTATGCTATTTCAACGCCTTCAAACTCCAAACACAGCTGATTTACTGGGTGGAATGTAAACAAACAAGAAACGAGACAAAGGTTACAAAGTACAACTGCCTGTTTTGTAATCACATTTATTAAAATTTACTCAAAAGTTCCGCTACTACCAACTCTACCCTATGACCAACTGTTTTTTTCTCTTGTTGTTAATCGGGTCATCAGCTTTTAATTTGTAGTCACGTCTATGATCACCTGTTATATCAACAGAATGAACAGCGGATACCTGATTACTTTACAGATCTTAAGTACACGTCAGTAATGGCGTCAGAAGAAGCCAGCGATTGGAGGGGAGACATGACGTTAAAAGAGAGGCAGCGATACATGTTTGAAGGCATGTATGCGTCTGACGTCACCTTCATCGTCGGTGCTATCAAGACCGAGGTGCGTGCACACCAGTTTGTCATCGTGTGTGGCTCTGTGGTGCTCGAGTCCATGGTACCACGCTCTAATGGCCCAGACAAACCATCAATTGTCATAGAAGATGTCGAACTCAGCGCCTTCCATGAGATGTTAAGGTGAATGACCAGTTTTATTCTCCAATAAGAAGCTTACAAGGCCTCTATCAAGATAAATATTTGATACGGACATTACACTCTCAGATATGTTGCTTAAGAAGTTCCCTGGGTTGTGTCATTGTCACTGAGTGTATTATTCGCGTTTTAAAACTGTCATAATTAAGTATTGAATTACGTTTTTTATTATATGGGTTCATATTTGGGATATCTTTACAATATATCAGGTAATAAAACTCAACTTGCCCCAGCAATGCTGTTCATTTCAGCCGTTACCATTCAGCACATTTGCACCAAGTCTTCTGTCATTATGTTGGTTTGTAATAATTGAATTGAATCTTTTAAATGACTTCTGTATTAGCAATAATGATAATCATGGCAATGCATTCACAGATACCTGTACTGTGAAGAAGCGGACATTGGAAGTGAGAACGTCATGGTTGTTCTCGACGTGGCCAAGAGGTTTACCATCAAACGTCTGGTGAGGCTCTGTACCGAGTACCTACGCGACAACATCATCATTACCTCCGTCTGTACAATACTAGACCAGGGTGTGACGTACAGAGAAAATGACGTTGTTGATGAATGTCTGGAGTTCGTATCTAGCCAAGCTGAGGAAGTGTTCTTGACTGACGAGTTCAATTCGCTGTCTAGGAATTCATTGAGCAAGATTCTGCAGTGTGACAATTTAGGAGGACTAACGGAAGTGGAAGTCTATGATGCCTGCCTACGATGGAGTGAAGCGAATCTCACCCAAGACGGAAAAGACTTAACAGATGCCAATAGGAGAAATGTACTTGGAGATGTCCTGTTCCAAGTGAGATTTTCCTCCATGTCAATGGATGAATTCGTACAACTTGTGGCAAGATCTAAACTATTGACGCATGTGGAACGAGCAGAGTGGTTTGAATTCATCGGTGGTGGAGGGCAATGTGATCCCCCGAAGGGTTTCAACGTCAACAAACGTCTGTGTAAAGCGGAAGCCGTCCATCAGAAGGGGCTCCCCAGTGACGTCCGATCTGTTCAGCGGTTCGATGACACTGGTTATTTTGGATGGGAATTCATTGTGAAACTTGATGCCATCGATGTCAAAGTAGACCGCAAAGTGGAAATACTAGGGGTTGGACTTTATGGGGGGGAATCAGGCAGGCTCCATGATGTAAGTGTCAGGCTTATTGATGACGCCGGGGTGATACAAGCTGACACTGGTACTGTTACCATGGAATCCGATGGCTCTGGTGTCCCTAATAACGTGACGTTCCCGTCCGGCGTCGTGATGGAAGCGAACCATTTCTACACTGTGTCCGTTAAGATGAGCGGTTCCTCGACATACTTTGGGGGTGATGGCGATTTTTTGAGGAAGAGTGCAGGGGTCCAATTTACTTTCAAAGATTCTGCAATGGATGAGAAAGGTACATCGGTAAATTATGGACAAATACCTGAGATAATATTTAAATTAATCACGCCAAAACCTGAAATTTATTCCAAAGAATAAAAGAATGTGTGGTTTGTAAATAGTTAAGCAATATTTTGAACAAGCATTTTGTTTTCTTTTTTTTTGATCAGTCCATAGGTGAGGTTGTTTTAGGATCATTCCAAAATACCAATTGGTGATAATGACGTGTTCTGTTGCACTGATAGTCACCTTCAGATAAGTGTCGAGTCATATTGTAACATTGATAGCACCCATGTTGTCTTGCCACAGGTAGAATGCACCTTATAGCTCTACAGTTTGCACGCACCTGGCAGAACCGCACATAGAACACTCCTGGTTGCACCACATATGGCACACATCTGCTAGTACTGCATATAGAACACATCTTGCAGCACCGTATATAAAGCACACCTGGTAACACCACATTGATAACACACCTTGTTGCATTATATAGAACACACTGATAGCGTGGTATGTAGAACCCATCGGTTTGCACCACAGGTTACGCATAGATATTCAGCTGTAGAGTCAGTTTCACTACTTTGTAAACTGAATACCCGAATGAGTCCAATCAGTGACATCGGGTATTTGTAAGGCGGTTATAATTTTCTAAAGTTTATTTTAGACGGGAAAATTATTGTATGAATTCGCCGAAATTGAATATTCAATAGTGGTAGGTAGAATTCACCAGTACCTCATTAGGGATCAGACTGACAGGTAGCATTCACCTGAACCTCATTAGGGAACAGACTTTCAGGCAGTATTCACCTGTAACTCGTTAGGAATCAGACTGGTCGGTAGTATTCACCTGAACCTCGTAAGGCATCAGACTGGCAGGCAGTCTTCGCTTGTAACTTATTAGGTATCAGACTGGCAGGTGGCATTCATCTTTGCCTAATTAGGCATCATACTGGCAGGTGGTATTCACCTGAACCTCATTAGGTATCAGACTGGCTGGTAGGTTTTACCTGTACCTGATTAGGGATCAGACTGGCAGGTAGTATTCCCCTGTACCTCATTAGGGATCAGACTGTCAGGTAGTATTCACCTGAACCTCATTAGGGATCATACTGGCAGGGGGCATTCACCTGTCCATCATTATAGTTGATACAAGTAATAACATTGTTGTCGAATGATGTAATTCAGATGAGCTTCTCTTTACAAGTGGACCATTGAAATATGAATCCTCTCATTTCTTTTTTTTTCAACAATTCGATATGAATCATCAATATACGATATATTTAAAACTAGAGAATCCAGATCCGCCATTGCGGTTTATGGCCGGGAGTTAACTTAGGTAACAATCTAAACAGAAGCCCTGCGCTGATGTTTTGTTGTATTGTCATTTCATTATAACATGTGCTATCGGTCAATGACAAATGAACATGGTCGGCACAGCTCAATACCCGTGCATATATTGTCGTCTGCATCCATACTTGTGGGTATACGCAGCAAGCGTTAGAAAAGTTCGACAGATCCAACACCCTGTAGATTTATCGTCATAAATAGGAAAAATAATATTAGCACAATCTTTTAAATCTTTTCTTATTGGTGGGAACGATACGATGCATGCAACAACAGTTAAATTAATTGCTTTTGTCTGAGATATTCTCTGCAGAACCCACATCCAATTATCTGGCTGTTGATCAAGGTTAACTAAAGCTGAACCACAAAATGTCGGTGCGATTTGAATGCCTTTTGATTCCACACACAGCTAGTCTTCCTGTGTTCCAGGTGGAATGTAAACAATCAAGCACTAAGATATCGAGAGGTAGGTTATCAGGTTAAAATGTACAACTGGCCTGTCTGGTGCAGCTCAAAACTCCACTTTCATGCTAACTCTGCACTATGACAAAATGGGTGGCTCCTTGTCTCTCGTTATTTACCAGGACATCTACGTTGAAGCGCCGTCTATGATACTAGCTACATTAGCAGAATAAATAGACGATACTTGATTATGTTACAGATCTTGTGTACATGTCAGTTATGGCGTCAGAAGAATTCGTCTTCATCGCTCGTGCAATCAAGACTGAGGGGCGGATGATCAGTGTGAAGGAGAGTTTCGAAATTGATAAGATAATCAAGCACGATTGGTCATGTTTTCAGATGGATTTCTTGAACTTCTTCAATACGAACAACTGTGCTGTGATTCACATTTCACATTACTGAATTTAAGGAAAGCAGGCTCTAAGCCCACAAGTCTGATTCCGCTTCATGATAACATTGCAGATACTGAAAGTACCCTCGAAATATAAAATTTACGCGTTATTTGTGAAGCTTTAGAAATTCAACTGTAACATAATATTCGTGCGTTATTATTTGATTCATGCAGATGCCTCCAAGCACACCAGCATAGTCCTACCAATAGCATTGGGCTACTCAGGGCTTGCACCCTATGTTGTTGTTTTTGAAAGGTGCAATCGTATCATTGGGAGGTATTCTGAACTTAGAATCCACGGGAATATCTATCACGCGTTACAATAAGAACTGCATATTAATTGTCATAATTCATCACACGTTAAAACATAACTAGAAGGCGCAGATGAATATGGTGATTGAAAATGCGCTTAATGATTTTCGGTAAGTTATTGCCTGATGCTTCGACTTATGGAGTCCCATGCAATTGAATAACATTCGCTATGGCATTGGCATTTTTGCACGAGCTGCTTTGAAAATAGCCAAATGCCATTTGCACTTCTGCAAACACTAGGATTTTGATGCATGCACCATGCGATCAAGTCATCCATATAAGTTACACTGTATGTGAAGAACCACGCACACTCTTGTTTCTGCTGACAATATGAACTAGCTAGTGAGATTATAAGTCACATTGAGTAATAAGCAATAACGAGACCACTTTCGGTCATTTATAAAACATAGTTCTACACATCCTCCTTTAGATACAGACAGGGAATTGCCATTATTTCCTTTCAGACACTCAGAGGCCATCAACGAGTGCTGGTCCTAGGGTACGCTGGCTGTAATGATTGATCATGGAGGAATATCCAGCAGCTGTAACTCAATAAGTTGGGTTGATGAAATTTCGTTGTCTTATAACGCATCCACGAGTGAAAATATCACTCCGTGAAGATGGAAAAAACCGTGCTCAGTGGCATGCTGCGTCCAGAGAAATCAATTAAACTTTTCGTAGCATGGGTAATCAGGAATAACAGTCAACGCACAAGGCAAGATGTTAAAAAGAGTTCCTTGTATAAATTGTAACATCATTAGAATACATGCATCCGGTCACCATTTTCGAAGGTGATGTCTCTGTCTATTTTCTCAGCTGCCAAAATGTCAGCGTAGGAGGGAGGGTTGACACAGTAATCAGGCGCAGTCACGCCGCTGACATCCATAGCTGCGTGAGTGTGATCTTCAATGGTCGACGCTGATGTAGGCACATCCGGTAATATCACTTCCCGTCGGTTGACCCAATTCAGCTGAGTTAGATGTTGAGAGTTTTGGCGTTTTCGACATCGCCCATGTAAATACATGTACGTTAGGAAGCTCAGCAGAGTAACAATAAGGAATCCAACAATGATGGAAATAGCGAAAATCCACATTAGCTCCATAGATTAACAAATCAGTTCGTGTCCCTATGCTATTGTTGTTATGCAGAGACACTGGGTGAAATACTTGAATTTAATGACAACGCACAAGACTGTGTGCACTGACCATGTTTAAAACTACGAGTGCCGTAAAACGGTAAAGAGCACTCGATGATAAGGATCAGCTTCTAGTGAGTACACTAGAGTGTATGTATGCATGTATGCATGAATGAAGGTAAGTGGTAGACGTGCATGTGTATGTAGAATTGTTTGCCCTAAAAACATTCTTCAACAATCAGTTTCGAAAGTTCACAGTTCGCCAGCCTTGGAACACAATTTTCGAACGAAACTTGGCTTTCCTTCTTCCATGCTTAAAACGTCACACTTCCAGTCCGTATGTTTAGGCACGTCTCCTGGAAGACAACTCACCTAACCCTTCATGTTTATCGGAATCCGGCAAATCGGTTTCTTGACAAAACTGCCTTGCAGAAAGAGTGCTTGCCACAATCGACATGTTTTTGTAAATACATGAGATATGTCCCAGTTCGAAAAGAGCAAGGCGTACCAAGCCTGGGATACATTGTCGGCAACTTGTTGGAAGCTAGCCTCGGACTATAACTCGATCGTTTGGTAGATGTTGAAGGTTCTAGCGCAATAAAGAAGTTGCCTACAGAATAAGATTTCCGCGAAGGAGGTGCAAACAGAACCCGTTTTCCGTGACGGAGTTTCCTACAGAATCTGTTTATCGCGACGGAGTTGCCTACAGAATCTGCCCTCCGTGACGGAGATGCCTACAGAATTTGCTTTTCGTGACGGAGTTGCCAACAGAATCTGCTTTCCGTGACGGAGTTGCCAACAGAATCTGCTTTCTGTGACTGAGTTGCCTACGGAATCTGCTTTCTGTGACGGAGTTGCCTACAGAATCTGCTTTCTGTGACGGAGTTGCCAACAGAATATGCTTTCCTTGACGGAGTTGCCTACAGAATCCGCTCCGTGACGGAGTTGCCGACAGAATCTGCTTCCCATGACGGAGTTGCCTACAGAATCTGCTTTCTGTGACGGAGTTGCCTACAGAATCTGCCTTCTGTGACGGAGTTGCCCACAGATTCTGCTTTCCGTGACAGAGTTGATTACAGAATTAGCTCTCCGTGACGGAGTTGCCAACAGAATATGTTTCCCATGACGGAGTAGCCTACAGAATATATATTGCAGTCGCTGTTGTGATTGTAACTCAATGCCTATATATGAATAGATACACACAAATATATATACATATATAAATATATGTATAGGTATATGAAAATATTCATATATTCATATATACATATATATATTCATGTAATCATATATGCATATATAAATATATTTATATATTTATATAATATGCATATTTTGATATATATACATACACATATTATTATATATATGTATACATGATTATATATATATGTTTAGGCATAATTATAAATCATGTATATATATATATATATATGAATATCTATATTTATATATGTTTATACATGAATAATGATTATATATGCTTATATGTATATGTTCAAATCAATATAAATAAATATATATATAGATATCTATATCTATATATATATATATATATTTATATATCTGTATATATATATATATGTGAATATGTATATGTATATAGATTTATATATAGATAAAAATATATATATAAGTATATATTTAGATATGTCTACATATATATCTATATAGATATACATAGAGATATATATGTATATCTATATATATAAATATATGCATATATATATATATTTGTATATATATTTATATATATCTATATACATATATATTTATATCTATATATATATACATACTATATATATCATATCTATATATATATATATCTATATATATCTATATATATATATATATATATATATATATATACATATCAATATATATGTATGTATATCTATTCAAACGCAATCTCCTAGACCCAATTCCAAATGGACCATATGTTATTTCTCGGTGGTATATACCACCTTAAAAAGGTGCTTGCGGGAATTGGACCAGTTTGCATCACAATTTCCCGGAGCAAATCAATGCAGTTATTCTTCTCTCGGCGCCAGAAATCATGCATTTGTCTGCTTGCAGTTTCCGTTGTGATTTTAACTCTATGCCTATATACATATGGTATATGGCTGATTATTTGGCTGTGCCTATAAATGCATATATGGGTTTAGTATCCAGCTCACACCATTGTAATTGAATATTTTAACCACCGTGTGATCGATATTATCGCTGATGGAAACGTATCAACTTGAATCAAGCGATGTCAACATTATCCTCCCATATCATTAAACATGGGCAAATGTTTATTTCAAATTATGTACAGTAGAGTAAAAGCATCGAGGCGAGCACCCCGGTCCTGCGCCAGATCAATCCACAGCGTACCATGTACCCACAGAGAGGAAGTCAACCGACTGGGTAATGTCGACGTCACAGATATCAGTCAGACTGCATGTGTACTCACGGGAGTCTGATGTTCTTTCCATGTTAAAGTAGAGACAGCAGGGGTTCTCTATGCACTGCAGCAAACAGTGACCAGGGCTCACAATGACCTTTTGCTCTCTTATAGGTGCACTTGAGCAGCAGAATGTACTTGTTTGGATGCAGGTGGCTAGTGTCTGACGGATCGGACCTGTGTATCAACAATTTAGCGTAACGTCAAGCAGTTGGTTGGTGGTGATATGAATTTTTTATGATATGACACAATCGCTTGGGTTGCATTGAGGTCACCAACATTACCACGACGACAATCACGACTTTTGAAATCATGATACAGCTAGCTTATAACAGGCTAGATTAATTTATGTTCAACTGTTATTACTACTGTACCTTGACAAACGAGGTCCCTCATGCTGATTGTGTTCCAGGTAGGTTCGGCATTATTGCCATGATCAATGCAGATCGGCTCACCCACAACTTCTCTACGGGCAAATTTGATTCATTTTGCGTGACAGTCGCAATGTATTTTTGAGTTTTTCAAGTTGATTAAATAATGTTTTTTGCACTCTATATGGCACACGTTGGGAGCTACTACCCACACAACGTCAATACTAGCTACTTTGATTGAAGCCATTATCAAAGACGAGGCACGCAGAGGAACGTCGTTCTTTGTAATGATGAGCTGTTCCAGTGTTCCATTAACCATGGAGACATCTGGCATTGCCTTCAATTTGTTACTGCTCACATCTAATATTTTCAAAACAGGAAATGCTGCAAAATCACTCTTTCTGATTGCAACTAATTTATTGTAACCTAATTTTAAACGTTGCCGCTTTGAAAAAAACTGCTGTGCGTTTTCATTGCTGTGATTTCATTGTTAGTAAAATCCAGTTTTTCTATATATTCACATGCCAATAAATCAGTAAAATGCGTCAAAGCATTGAACCACATTCCAAGAACATTCATTGATGGAGGAACAGATATGTCTGTTATAAGAGACGCTTTGTTGGCTCCAAGAAACAACCTTACTAACTTGTTGAGTACGCTCACCCTCTCTGGTGCAACTACAGCAATACGATTCCGTTGTAACACCAACAATGTGAGCGACATCGACATGTTATCCAACTGTGGAAACTCACTTAGCAGGTTGTCGGAAACATCAATACTGGTGACGGTAGCCAAAGCAGGGATGGAATCGATGAATGATATTCGGTTATTTTCAAGCTTCACACCTTCAGCATCAGTTGGTATGTTGGGAACAGTAGTTAAAGAACGTTGGTTGTAGTTATACTCAACTTGACACAATGCTAAATAAATCGGGATGAACAGACACAGCAGGAACCTGATGGGCGACGTCATGATCGAAAATTACTTTCTGCCAAGTGGATCCAACTTCTGTGACTCGTTGAATCAGCACGCTTATACAGCACAAAGCCCTGTGGAGACAGTTCAGCATGTGCAGGCTTAAGAGTGTATGACGTAGTGGTTTTCATTGGTAGCGCTGCACATGGATCAATACGCTAACCTGAGATTCATCATTCTTGTGACTCCATAAATTCAGTAGGTAGAGTTGTTTTCAATCTTAAATCGGGTATATTTTGGGAGTTCATTCTGAAGCCCGCCAGTAGTTTGACCCTATTGGTAATCATTTAGCACCACATAAAACGGACGTTCTGCACTAGGAGTCGGGGTGCGTTTGATTGTGTGTGTGTGCGTGTGAGTGGGGGGTGGGGTGTTGGTGGGGGCGGCTGTTTCAGGATATGTTGCTGATCATATGATCCACCTTAATGAATCAAACACAGCGACGAAGACAGTAAAATAACACGACGGTGAATAATAACATGGCTTAGTACGACGTGAATGGCATAACAGGTAGGAGGCATGATGGACTGCGAAAAGGCATATTTTCAAGAACAACTTAATCAATCAAATAAGCATTTTAATCATTTTAATTAGTTCAAGCAGTTAGTACCGAGGGAAATCGTTTTTATTTGCTGATGGCCAAAGCGGAACCTGTCAGCTATGCTTCTCATATATTCGGGCCAATTTGAAAGCTAAATAATTTCGTTGGCCGCAGCTAGCTGATCTTTGACGAGTTTGTCGGCCGCAGACATCTTTGAACTGATTTTGCCGAGCCATATTTGGCTACGTTGAGGACTTTGACATCCATCCTCGATGTGCTTATCATTTAGCCAGACATATAAGAGGTTGCAAGTTGTGCATGGACAACAACAACCTTTTCAAGGCCTGCTTTTCGATGTCGATGAGCTTCTTGGCTGCTTGTTGACCACTGCATCTAAATCCTGGGATACCATACCCCTACCGCAGCAGAGTGTTTGGTGACAGGGAGAAGCAGTGGTGCGCTGCTACCAAAAACAACAAAGGCTCGAGTGTGGCTCAGTACGAGTCGTAGACCCTGCGAATCCTTACAGATAAGAATGTTACCCTCAGTTGTCGCTGACCATTAGCGGCTTGTCAAGCGCCCTGAAGCTCAACAGCAAGCTCAGTGCATTCAGAATCTATTTAGACATTAGGTGTCTCATTACATACTTAATGCCGCGAAAGAGACGTACAAAGAGCACTTGCAACTGGCCAATGACGGGTCAACAGATGTCTGAGGAAGGCCTTGTGCCTTTGAGCTGTGTAAGGAATTGTTGCTCTGATCCTCAATTACCGGCGTAAGTTGGTAGATGTGTTGTTATTATGTGGGGTTGCTTGGCTGTAATTGTGGATGGTTTAGGGATTTGCAATTTATCCTTGATTGGCGGTCGTTGCTACTGACAGGATCATGGTGTTAGCAGGTATTGTGACCGAATTCTTATTTTGAGGGGTGAATGATTTGGTGGACGAGTCGGGTATTGGCACAGATATCAGCGCAGTGTAATGGTGGAGACGAAATCTGCGTGGTAGGAAGGTTATATTATCTCCTTATCTTTTTCGGGATTTTGTTTGCGTTCACTAGTCCCCTTTCAACTGACGTTGCTGATATTTGTGGATTCGTTGTCTCTGCAGGGTTCGTTGCTTGTCCAAATCGACAGTGCTTGGCTGTTGTAAAGGCCGTGGTTAGTGGAGCTTAGTACATGCCATAGCGGTGATACAATTCGCAAGTAGCAGTGCTTAGCGTGTGACCAACAAATGGGTCGGCCTCGAGGTCTGCAACTTGCATCTGGACAAGCGTCCATAAAAGCGTCCATAAAACTTGAAGATCTCTTCATCAGACATTGATACAACCTGCGCAACTGTAAGGCGTTGTGCTTTTCCAAGTAATGTCGACTGAGGTAGGCACAGGAGCAGCACTGGGTTTGTCAGCAACGACAGAAGACGTGTCTGTCTTGCCACGCCTAGGCCACGTTTACTTGTTGATGTTCCACAGTGTATCAGTCTAATTGTATTCACACGCTCATACAAGATCGCGAGCCGACTGGGGTACTTATTGCGGATCAGGGGGGCCAGCTTTGGTTTGGTGACCATGTCATAAATGAGGGAGATGCCATTGATTGTGTAGCTGGCATTGGTGTCGCCCGTTGCGGGAATCACAATACTGCAGTCGTTGAATGTGAGCTCGTATTCAAGTCAAGCGTGCTCTGTGTGAAGAGCATGTGGGTCTCGATGAGTTAAAAGTCCAGAGGGATATAAAACTGACTGTCATAGGCGTCGGCTATGGCCTTGTCTTCTGCCTCGGTTTCATCCTTGTCTCCTGGCCCAACCTGTATCTTAGTCTCATTGCTGTCATCTGATGTGTCTATGCCTTGGTACTGGGCGTTCGATCTCTGATGTGCGGTCTTCATAGGTCGCCGTAGTGGTGGTACACTTTGCTTTCATCGATGGACATGACTTTGTTGTCTGAATTTACTTAACCATAGTGCGTCCCAGGCTTGGAGCAACGCTACATTTGGCGTCGGCCAAGGTCAGCTTGATTTTTAAGACCAGCCATGCTGTCCCCGGTAAAATGACATCGTCTGCACCCAGACTAGAGAAACAGACGAGCAGTTGTTTGTTCTGGTATATAATGCTTGGGTTGTGAGTAACGAATCCTTTTTTAATACAGTCACATGGAGATTGAAAACCCATCATTTGACGTGGTCGTCGTAGATGACGGGGCTCTTGGAGAAGAGGAAGATGAATATTCGCCCATTGTACCGAGCTACTCGTTTAACCAATAACCCTGAAAAGAAAGCTGGAGACCCTCATTGTGAACATCAATGAACAGATCCTGAATGGGAAGGAAAATTTCGCCATAAAACATCTGAAATATTGACATAATCTAACTATACAGAGGAACAATTGCAACTGATTACAGATAGTGTTGCTGATGTATAAAAAAAAAACATGGGAGGATAAAGGCACCAAATTCGATGCTAGACGAGTTTACACTTAATAGATATAATAAGGTTGTGCTAACAGATTTATACAGCCGTTGAACGGGCACATCAGTTTCAGTTACCTCACTCAATACACAGAGAATACCATTAAGTTCCTATAGCGAAAAAAACTAGGACTACAGGGAAAAAAACACCAAACAATGAAACCACCAGACAACGTGGACGCGGTACGGCAGGAACAAGCATTATAAAGGCCATTCATAACGCCTTAGAAGACGTTGGTACACAGACAGATTGACTGTCCTTCTGGGAGCCTATGGAGCTTGACAAGGAAATGCAGACCCAGTATGGTGAGCTGGTCAACACCCTGGCCCAGCTTAGTAAAATACACAAGCCACTCGCCAGTCGTGAGCATAAGCAGGTGGAGTTACCAGACTCGACAACTGAAAGTGGCACGGCAGAGACAAGAATCATAGAAACGTCATATAAGACGTAGGTACACAGACAGATGGGCAGGAATCCAAGAAGATGATGAAGTGTTGATAATAAAATAAATCGTGAGAACAAGGGGTTGATAATAAAGTAAGAAAATGAAGTGTTGATGATAAAGGAATTCGTGAGAAGATGAAGTGTTAATAATAAAATACTACGTTAAGATGAAGAGTTGATAATAATGGAATCCATGAGAGGATGAAGAGTTGATAATAAAAGAATCCATGAGATGATGAAGTGTTGATAATAAACGGTTCTTTGAAAGCTGAAGTGATAATAATAGACGACTCCATGAGAATAATAAACTACTCGACAGATAGTATACGGCTCGAGGATAGGTTATCCACAATACAAAACGAATGGTTTTGTCTGTTTATTCCCAAGATAAAGCAATTTCTTACAATAATATCTCTGTCATATTTAGAATAATGATTAATTGATTCCTAGCTTATATTACATTTTGATGCGCACATAACTGACGCAATATTTCTCACATTAAAAATTCATTCGGATGACTAAATGCATTGGAGAGATTCCTGGATGAGGTGGGGCTAAGGGTAAAGAATGTCCTCCTCTTCAGAATCATCCCGCCACAAATACATAAGATCTTTTTTCTGAAACAAAAGACAAATAAATCTTTGTTTTTTACGATTGAATATTTGCTTTGTGTGTTTTACAATCTGCTGTGATTGCCAGACACCAGTGATTGATTTTGATAACCCTAAATGTTCGGAAAATTCCAACCAAAACAGGCAGATGCCACAGACGTTAACTGATACATCAGTCTTGGAGACTGAACAAGAGGTTCAATTAACACAGCAGCGTTGAGCATCGTGCTTGATAAACAGTCTCCTGATAACTGTCATTCACAGTATATCATTATCTGCAGATGTTGTACGTACCTTCGAAGTGGATAAAAACCTGAAGACGAAAGGTATACTTCCAATGGATACAGCCACAGCAAGCAGATATAGTGCGATACAGGCCATCGCGAAGTAGTACATCCAGCTGAGTAATGTGACGTCATTGCAGTTGATGAAACCTGTGTCTTTCCACCGGACGTCTTCGTGTATGTATTGAACATGAGGAAGCTCCTCGGTCAACTTTCCATGGAAGTAGCTGTCGCATATATATTTCTAATTAAGAGACTTGCTTTAAAAATCAGATGTTATATATTACAAGACAAGTGAAGATTAATATAATGAGTAATTATTACGATTTACCATTGATTAACTTGACAATTAAAACGGTCTCATATACGAGATGATATTGTAACGTTTATGCCTCGCTAGTTTGCGATGTTGCCAAAAAGGAAATCACATTCCAGAGAAAATGGAGGAAGCAAGAGACTTACTCCTGGCAAAAGCACCTGTCGACCATGAAGGCACACACAGGGTGACTCTTATGAGACTCGCTCATGATGGGCCAGACGTTATAGCGAGTTATACTGAATGCCCCAGACACTGAGAGTATTATCGTCTGCACCAGCGCCAACATGAATGTGATCACGGCCCAGAACCAAACCTGAATAAAACGATTACGGAGAGATACGATACGAAACGGCAACGTGGACAACTCCAGAAATAACCACGGCTCCAAATAGGAAGAAGACGGCGTTAAGCAGTTTAATACTGATTCAAGAAGTGAGGATTATCAAGACCGATTAAAATCTTATCATAAGACGAACGTATTATATAACGTCATGTGAAGCGTTACGTGAATGAGGCGGCGTTTCTTGATGATGTAGGTTCCTACAAGTCCTGCGATACATGCCTGCAAGAAATCATCTCATTATTCGGCACTAAACATAATAAAGCCGAGTGAAGATGGAGGACGTTGAGAAGCATGTCTGACTGCGATTGTGCATTGTCGACTTACAACGATTCCGGGCCACCATAATGGAGGTGCCGAGTTGCCAGGATTGAGGTTCCTGCTTGACACGCCAGCGATCGCACCACCTAGCGAGATGATCATAATCCCTAGGGAGGACAAAAATGATACCGGGCAAAAATGATTTAATCCTTAAACCTATAAAATAACTTGTCTTATCAAGTAAACGTTTGACTATCAAGCACATCAGATTCTATTGAATCCACTGAAAACACATTTGTTGTGAAATGGCAACATAGTAATATCAACAAACCATTCATTCGTAATGACTTATCAATGATTGTGCGTTAATTGAGCTACTTTAGTGACTAGACAAAGGCTGGTTCCAAATCGGGATGTCAAAAACATCTCTGACAAATGAATTACCAGAGTGCGGAAGTATATGTTAAGCCAGTTTCAATGTACAATTAACCAGTATATTTGCTAGCCACTATTAAAATACATTTCTGAATAGTTTGGGTCATTTGAGAATTTTCACGTGCAACGCCATGCAGAACAATTCTCTTCCTGATGGTCCACAGATTACTACATGATGCAAGACAAACACTTGCGTTACTGGTATTAAATCCTCATTGGTGTCTGTAAGAATGTTTTGCTTACCGGAGATTAAATGTCCAACGCTAGATAGAAGCATGGCTGTGTTAAATCGGGATGGAAGTTGGGTGGTGGGAATTGACCTGGCTTCCTGCCATAGAAACCCCAATCGGAGGGTCATTTCGGCTTCACACGTAGTTTTTGCACCAACGTTATTAGTCCTGATCGTCACTGAGTAAAGGAGTAGTCACCAGCACCATTCACGTCGTGTTCACATAGTTGGTAGGTCAACTTAGGCACCAGCTGTGACCTCCTCTACGTCTTGATATGGATTATAAACCAATCCTATGGATTTGGGCTTGTTACTAAATAGAAATAGAAGTTCAGAGAGGCCTGTGTGCTTGCTGCAACGATATCAACATCTCCTCTGAATATGTCTCTCAGAGTAACTGTGTGACGACAGGCCACGATAAACCGTCCATTGACTCGTCTTATGATCCAGAAAAATCAGCAAACGATGAGAGCACACAAAAATATCATACAGCGTACCTCAAGCATATCAGTCCATATACTCCCTCTTGATCGCGACGGCTAAGAATCGTTGAAACTCTTAACAGTACTCAAGATGAGATTCCATAAGGCGTTCACGTCGTTGATGGGTATTTCTTATGATTTACATAGACAAGGTCCATATTGCGTCCACACTTCCTGCCAAAATTCGCAGTGAGTCGACCAACGTCAGTTTTTATCACCTTGTTGTAAGAGGGAGTGCAGCAGCATCTCCCGTACTCAGTTCGAAAGAGCTAATGTGGGCAGACTACCAAGCGCCACATCCTCCTGTCGAGGGTAGAGATTTCAGCCTAGGTCCAAATCGAAAAAGCGTCACAAGGTCTCAAGGGTGACACAGAAAACGTGGAAAACCCGTCAATATTTAAGTTTAACATTGTTATTTTATATGATTGGGGGTCAGAACTGTCGGTTGATCATTCATCGATAAGCTAGCCTGAAGTACCGACGAGTTCAAATTAGTAACCGTCGGCATGTGACCCCTATTACCATCCATCCACCCTTCCATCTATCATCAATCGTTCATGGAAATCTGGAGCTCATCATTTCTGGCGTCTCTGTGCCCCGCCCACGACTTCCCCGTGTCCCCACTGATTGGTATGGACCTGCTTCTGAAAGGACACCCTATCCCCTCATGCGTCTTCAAGATGTATTTCCTGTTTTTTTCACACTCTATTTTAAGACCAGTAAAGAGGTCGTTTACTTGTAGAACAATCGACATAAAAGCAGGAGACAAAGTTCAAGAGCGGAACGAGTATTATCGCTGTAATTCAACTTACTGCGAATGCGTACTCGGTGACATGGCGTGTCTTACCCGGTTATGAGTGTCTGGTAGAAATTTGGAGTATTAATGGCGTCCACGATAGAAGCCAAGGGTCACAAGCTAATGTGAAGTCGGTGTACTACAGTACGATCAACCCGATCGCAACCCGAGCGTTATACAGCGGCTTTAGGACTTGGTCGGGTTTAGCGGGTGCTCGGCTGATCCTGCCATATTGCTTGTTGTTACCTGTGACGGGGGTTCGGATCAAATGCGTGCAATTAACCCGAGGAATAATTCAATATACCTGCGATACTATTTATTTATTCTGCTGGGAATATTAATTATTGAACACGATAACCTATTCCCGAGCGACAGTTACATGTATGATAATAGTTAATATATATATATATATATATATATATATATAGATATATATATAGATATATATATATATATATAGATATATATATATAGATATATATATATATATATATATATATATATATATATATATAGATATATACAGACATACATATAGATATATATATATATATATATATATATATATATATATATATATATATATATATATATATCTATATATATATATATCTCTCTATATATATATATATATATATAAATATTCTCTCGCGATATTTGATCATACCTGTTGGGTAAATGAACCGTACATACCTGCTTTAAGAAACTATGGCTTACTATCAGACTTTAAGTAGCTGCAATTATATGAAGCGACAATTCAACGATGATAATAGTATTTTTAAGGGTTGAAGAAATAGTACGCACAGGTGGGGGAGTTCCAGACAGTAAAGGCCATATTTTGCCATATTTATTTTTTCACTTTTCAATTTGATGTCGTTCTGTATAGATGGGCTTTAGGCGTAGTTAAGATTCAGGGCCTGTTGATGAGGTGGGCTGAAGGTACGACTGCATAGACCACTGATATATCACAGTCAATTTCCATATTAATCCAACAGGCTGTCTCTAGTTCGACCACATCTCTACTTATCAGCGCGGCACAAACAATCTTATCTCTACACATCACCGCATCCCAAACAAAATGTCTATAAGGAAATTCTTTTTCCAACTCAACGCCCTTTGAAGATGACGAATATTTCGATAAGACATGTCAATTATAAAAGTTTGATCTTTGATTCAGCTTGTTCATGTAAATATGTTTACAATACGACCGATGTTAGTAAATTAATTGCTAAGTTAAAAAGAAGAATCACATCTCAACACATCACCATGGCACAAACTACCACATCTCTACACATCGAGGCATCCCCAACAACCACATCTCTACATATCACTGCGGCCCAAGCGACCACATCTCTGCACAGCATCACGGGACAAACAACCATATCTCTACACGTCACCACGGGACAAATAACCACAACTCTACTCATCACCTCGCGACAAACAACCACATCTCTACACATCTTCACGGGACAAACAACCACATCTCTGCACATCACCACGGGACAATCAGCCACATCTCTAAACCGCACCAAAATATAGTTCCACCTTACAAAAATAAAACGCTTTTCCAGCTCACAGCGGCTCTTCCACGTCAGATACCAGTAGAGGCGCTCTATATCAAACCCCAAACGACAAGAACCTGCACTTACCTTCCACACACAGGTGCATATACATTCCATATATAGAGGCGATACATATATAAAATATAACACGAGATATTAGAGAGATATATATAGAGTCTTATAGACGTATATATAGAGAGATATAGAGATATCAAACCCCAAACGACATATGAGATATTTCATACGTTGTCTGCTATTTTGAGACAAAGATATAACTTTGAGAAAGAGATATATACGTTTACTAAAAACCTAAGGTCGCCTACATAATATATATATATATATATATATATATATATATATATATATATATATATATATATATATATATATATATATATATATATATATATATATATATATATATATATATATATATATATATATATATATATATATATATATATATATATATATATATATATATATATATATATATATATATATATATATATATATTTATATATATACATATATGACATGGCGTCACCCTTCCACACATCAGCCATGGCGTCACCCTTCGACACTCAGACATGGCATCACACATCAACACAGCAGTCATGGCGTCGCCCATCCACACATCAGCAATGTCGTCATCCTTCCACACAGCAGCCATGACGTAATCCATCCACACAACCGCCATGGCGTCACCACACAACAGCCAAGACGTCTCCCATCCACACAACCGCCATGGCGTCTCTCATCTACACAGCAGCCACGGCGTCATCCATCCACACAGCAGCCTTTGGTGCCACTCATCCATACAGCCTAGAATCAGAGGTGGGTGCACACCACTAGAATCAGAGGCGGAGAACGCCTCTAGAATCAGAGACGGTTGCATGCCCCTTTAATTCAAGTCGGGTGCACGCTCCTAGAATCAGAGGCAGGAGCATGTCCCTAGAATCAGAGACAGCGCACGCCCCTAGTATCAGAGGTGGGTGCACGCCCCTAGAATCATAGCCGGTGCACACCCTTAGAATTAGAGGCTGTGCACACAGCTCTCTGTATGCAGCACAAGACCTGTGATATCGTTATCTTGGTTAAAGATCCAAACTATCGTTTTTTGGCATATCCGATTTGTATGTTTCAAAATGTAGGAAAATATCTTCAAATCGAACCACGGTAGATAATTTATCATTCTTTGAAGCACGGTTGACACAAACCCACTGAGAAAGTGCTGCTCGGGTTTAATTCCGATTGAATTCCCCGAGTCCATTTTGCACCTGTTGGTCGCTAGGAGGCAGGTCGCGTGACGTCACATTTGCTGGTCGTCCCAAAACAAATTATAAGGCGGAATTTCGGAAGCTGAGAAAAATTATGCGATCCGCGATTTTTTCCCTGCAACTTTACTTCCGACTTATTGGTATCTAATAACATGTCGTCATCAGATGAAGATTATGAAACCTCATTAGGCGAAATGAGGACTTATGATGTCCGTGGATATTTATTTGAGCCCACACGATTGCGTGGAGACGGAGTCAGATAAATGAGCCTGGGAGCTCAGAAACCGATTCCGATTCGGGAAATGAATGCAGAAAAGAGGCTTTGACTTTCAGGACAATGGAGGTGTGGTGCGTAGAAACTTTACGTCTCTATTAGTCTAAATATCGAAATCGAATAGCACCGGTAGAAATAACATATCCGTGTAATGGGGTCTATCTGGACCACACACCCAAGTCAATAAATTCAGCCAGCGCGTTCCCCGATCGATAGTGACATGTATGATAATATAATATATATATATATATATATATAGAGATATATATATATATATAGAGATAGAGAGATAGAGAGATATATATATATAGAGATATATAGATAGATAGATATATATAGATATATCTATATATATATCTCTATCTAGAGATAAATAAGATATATCTCTCTCTCCTCTCTCTCTATCTATCTATCTCTCTCTCTAGACTCTATACTCTCTCTCCTATATATATCTCTATATATCCTATATATATATATAGAAATATCTATATATTTGCATATATATCTCCATATATATATACATATACATAAATAAATATATATATACATGAATATACATATTTATAGGTATATATATACATATATATATATACATAAATATATATATATACATTTCCAGATATAGAGACATAAAATACATATATATATAGATATATAGACATACATACATATATGCATACATACATACATAGACATATAGACATATATACATACATACATACATACATACATACAACATACATACATACATACATACACACACACACACACACACACACACACACAGACACATACACACACACATACATACATACATACATACATACATACATACATACATACATACATACATACATACATACATACACATATACATACATACATACATACAGACATACATACATACAGACACATACATACATACATACATACATACATACACATACATACATACATACACATACACATACATACATACATACATACACATACATACATACATACATACATACATACACATACACATACATATACATACATACATACATACATACATACATACATACATACATACATACATACATACATACATACATACATACATACATACATACATACAACAACATACATATTATACCAGTACATATTCTAAGCTTTCCTTAAACTAATACACTAGTTTTAATGGTTCAATAAAACATTTTCAGTCGGAGATGCATGACAAAAAGCACTTCAGATTATCGCCAGTAATTTTTTTTCCAAATAAATAAATATGAAAACCTTTTAATGGCACTTCTTAAGGAGTCAGCAACTCTTCTAACTCAATCAATGTATGCTAAAATACACTCCACGTCGTATAAGCAGTGCACTGAATATTTGTATTCTCAAGTGGCCCTCAATTCAAGGAACTTTATCCAAGAGTTGATAGCTCTGCTAAGAGGATTCACTCCAAGTGGCTCTGCAATGATCGCTTTCCTAATAATAACACACAGCCATTGTGACGCTACCTTGTAATAAACAAAATTGCATGTATATAATGGGTTGATGTCATTGTGATTAATGAGAGCAGGAAAATATTCGTTTCGCAGATCCTTACCACTGCTAATACACATCATACAATAGGCATATAAATAGCGAAAATAAGTACAGTATCACTGGTACAGCCTTTGTGCTCGGACATCTGCTATACTCTCCACAGTTATTTTATTGTGTATAGTTGTTACCCTGGGTTCATGTTACATTGTATTTTGTTGTTGTGCAGTTGTTGCTCTTGACACACTCATTACATTTAATAAAGTTGGTACATTGGGTACAGTGACTACTCTAAACAGTTGCTACCCTCCGTACAGTTTTTACACTTGGTACGGTTGTGACGCTGGTGAAGAAGGATATGTTTGTATTATTGCTTGGTCGAGTTATTACTCTAGGTATTGTTATTACACTGATTAAAGTTGTAACCCTTGGTGCAGTTGTTGTCTTGGTTACAAATGTTACCCTGTGTATAGTTCTTATCCCTGAGTAATACCCCGTATCATGTTGGTTTGATATTTATTATCTGAGCATTTAATGATAGGTTGTTGGACTAATTCTGGGTGTAGAGGATATGGTATCTTGGCTACAGTGAATATACAGGTGATGTGTATGTTGTAGTGAGTATAGATTACACGCTATATTACAGCACTGTAAATTTCATTTTACCTGCAATAAAGTTTATGATGTTACCATCCATTGAAAGAAACGTCGCTGAATAATAAATAATTAGGGGGAATGAATGACTGTTTCAGCTGTCACTTGCATCTATTATATGACCAAAGCGAGTATGGTAGGCTGCACAAACAATATATTTTTATACAATATGTTGACCAGAACCTTAAACTGCTCTAACGGACCGACATACATAACTTACTCAAGAACACATACTAAAAATGCAATGGAGCAGTGCTTCGGTAAATGTCTACATGAAATCGTTTGATCTCAGTGGAAATATTCAGGAATGTTTGATGTTGACATAACTAGCACACATCATATAACACGGGCTGATGTCAAGCGTCGCCCATAAGGTAGGCAATAAAGCGGTTTAGTGCATTCTAACTTTGAATGCTTTTCTTCAACGATATTTGTGGTTAACGATCCTGAAATAAAGCTGATCGACCAAGACATAAACAGAACTCTTCAGTTGAGGGTGATCACTTAAGAGGTCGTGACTCGAATACACTGGAATGTGGTGCGAGGTGAGAAATTACAACGTGGGGTAGATATATACTATAAGACAGTCTGCTTTAAATACAATGACGAGGAAAATAGAGCATGCACCTCATATTCCATATATGACAATATTAATGAAGTGCACTCTTTAAGTTATCAGTCCTAGCTGGAAGATGTGCTAACATAGTTTCATCAACGAAGTTATCTCATTTATCATCTCATCAGCTTTGTCGCTCTCTGGCATACTCTCTCTATGATATAATCATCAATATACATTTATCCACTAATGAGTCCGTTTGAATAATATAAACGTGGGCTTGTAGCGCAATTATACCAATGCAATTAGATTAGATTCGCTCTGTTGATGTCAACAACTCAGCTAATTTTTATGACTGTCGGGTATTTAGAGCAGAATTTGTTTAAACCTATGTTTAGAATTGAATGGGCTTCCTTCGAGTGTAAACAAATTTACGATATGACCATTAACGACGGACAAACGAAGCGATAACCTCAGATTTCAGCCCCGTTTTAACTTTGATTTGTTCCAAACCGGAAATGAGGCAACCGATATCAAAAATATTCATGAAACTTAAAGTTGTCATTTGGACCGATACCACGATTTTTTTTACCTCACTGTTGGTTTGATGGGCACATATCTAATTAAAAAGAGTTTGCAATAAGAATGAGCTACACAATGATGCAAATTATGTTATTCGAGATATTTGATCATTCCCGTGGGGTAAATGAATCGTACGTCCCTGCTTTAAGAAACTATGGCTTACCATCAGACTTTAAGTAACTGCAATAATAAAGAGCAACAATTCAACTATGATAATAGCCTTTTCAGGTGCATAGCCAGGCTTGAAGAAATGTTACGCACAAATGGGTGAAGTCCATACAGTGAAGTCTAACCCTCCGTTTGACTTTGATGCCATTTTTTGCCATTTTTATTTGTTCACTTTTCAATTTGATGTTATAATATTAATATTTCAATTACATGCAGTTGTTTATAGATGGGGTTTAGGCGTAGTTAAGATTCAGGGCCAGTTGATGGGGTGGGCTGAAGGCACGACTGGATTGACAACTGTCATATCACAGTCAATTTTCTAATTAATCCAACAGGCTGTCTCTAGTTCGACCAAATCTCTATTTATCACCGCGGCCCTAACAATCATATCTCTACACATCACCGCAGCCCAAACAAAATGTCTGGGTGGAAATTCATTTTTCAACTCAACGCGCTTTGAAAATGATGAAAATTTCGATAAGACATGTCAATTGTAAAAGTTTGATATTTGATTCAGCTTGTAAATGTAAATATTTTTACAATAGGACCGATGTTAGTAAATAAATTGCGAAGCTAAAAAGTACAATCACATCTCTACACATCACAATTGGACAAACAACGACTCTCTAAACATCGACGCATCCCCAACGACCAGATCTCTACATATCATCACGGGACAAACAACCACATCTCCACACATCATCACCGGACAAACAACCACATCTCTGTGTATCATCACGGAACAAACAACCACATATCTGCCCATCATCACTGGACAAATAACCACATCTCTGCACTTCATCTCTGGACAAACAACCACATCTCTACAGCGCATCACAGCCCCGAACAACCACATCTCTAAACCGCACCACAGCCCCGAACAACAATATAGTTCCACCTTACAAAAATAAAACGTTTTTCCAGCTCACAGCGGCTCTTCCACGTCAGATACCAGTAGAGGCGCTCTATATCAAACCCCAAACGACAAGAAGCTGCACTCACCTTCCTCACAGGTCCATCAGCCAATACATATACTGTAAGTTAGTATATTATTCATCCATTTACCCGGTTTCGTAAGTTGTCTGCTGATTTCGAGCTCAAACGGGAACTTTGAGAACGAGAAGTATGTTTACTTAAGAGTAACTGAGTGACCAAAGGTCGCCTGTTTCGGATTTACACATTTGTTGGTTCATGGCAGCGGGCCAAACCACAGGCACACGAGTCAGTTCACTCAACCACTGCGTTCCCGAGCGACAGTGACATGTATGATACATATATATATATATATATATATATATATATATATATATATATATATATATATATATATATATATATATATATATATATATATATATATATACATATATATATAAATATTTAAATCAATAAACCTCATGTTGGTTTGGATATTATATAGGGCTACAGAGTAAAGTCGTCCAAAACTAACTCGACCCCACGGTACGCCCGCCAAAAGGTGCGAAAACAGCCAGATTGGCTCCATCAACAGGGGGTCCTAGTTAAGGACTTTTGTTGGGATAATGTAGGGTGTTTAATGAAGTCACATGAGGCGGAAGGATGCGACAGAGGCGATATATGGAATAATGACTGTTTGGAGTAGCAAAGAATTACTCAATATGGCTCGCATCGTCACCCAACCCATCTTGCCAATTTGACATCACGCCCATAGCGTTACGCATCCTCACATTAGCCATGACGTCATCCCTCCACACAGCATCCCTAGCGTCACATAGCTGTCATGCCGTCACACATCGACACATAAGACATGACGTCACCCATCCACACAGCAGCCATGACGTCATCCATCAACACTGCAGCCACGGCGTCACTCACCCACACAGCAGCCACGGCGTCATCCATCCACACAGCAGCCTTTGGTGTCACTCATCCATACAGCCCCCTACCCACTACTTTCACCTCGCCACTGAACCCAACGCGCTGAAAATGTTATTCTTATTTATTTCAATTGTTGACCTTCTCGTGTTTCCCCCTTATCAATGACGTGACCATGTGGTAACTAACACGCGTCGTTTAGACGAGGTCCGCTTGACATATGTTCATAGATTGCCTTGTCAATGTACTTTATAATGCCTATGGAGTTTCGCAATAATAGCGCGCCAAAACTAGGGTTGACCCTCTTGACCACAGCGCCACCAAACGTATTAATGAGAAACTCAGGCAGCCGCTAACCACTACCGAATAACCACCCCTAGCCGGATGCACTCGCTCAACTATCGTTTTGACAAATTTCAGACATCATTTAATTCTCCATTGCATCTGAGTGTCAAGGTGAGTTTGGCGAGTTATATTTAAGCACAAAATGATTTTTTATCATGCGGAGCGCCATGGGCTTTGGAAATCAGGTACACTGGGCTATTATGGCGAGTGTTTATATGCCTGTCTCAGTGTAATACGGCTGACATATCTTGTATGAGTCCAACTCAATACCGAGCCATAGTGAAATGCATGTGTTTACGACCCCCACGCAATGGTTTCATTAAATTATCTGTTTGCCGACAGATAGGATTAAACGACATTGCCTAACCCGTTCATTTTATAAAAATAATCCATTGATGCATATCGTGATATATATGGGCCCCGTTGTAATTGGACAATGTAGTGCCTGTTCCAAGTGCACGTTCCTAGAATCAGAGGTGGATGCGAGCTTCTAGAATCAGAGGCGGGGGCACGCCCCTAGAATCAGAGGTGGGTGTATGCCCCTAAAATCAGAGACAGTGCACGCCCCTAGATTCAGAGGCCGTGCACGCCCTTAGAATCAGAGGCAGTGCAGGCCCTTAGAATTAGAGGCGGTGCACACAGCTCTCTGTATGCAGCAGAAGACCTGTAATATCGTTATCTTGGTTAATGTATATCGATCGTACCAATTGAAGGCTTTATATATCTGCGTAGACTGTTCAGGCTTCCACGCAGGTCATACTGGACAAGATGGAGAAACAATCTCACAACAAGATATAATGTAATTAAAAATCGAACCAACAGCCCTGCGCAGATGTTTAATTGTGTTGTCATTTCAAAAAACAATTGATAAATATACAATCATCTGGGTGGGAAATGATACGATGCCTGCCACGTGTTGACACAACAACAGTTCTCATAAGCTTATATCTGAAATATTCTCTGCAGAGTGCGACATATCCTACCAACATCCAATCATCTGTTTGAGTAAAATTGAACCACATAATACCTATGCTATTTGAACGCCTTCAAACTCCAAACACAGCTGATTTTCTGGGTGGAATGTAAACAAACAAGCACTCGAGAACTAGGTTATCAGGTTACAATGTACCACTGGCCTGTTTTATGTGATCACATTTATCAAAATCCACTCAAAAGTTCTGCTATAATACCAACTCTACCCTATGACCAGCTGTATTTTCTAGATTACGCCTTTCTCTCGTTGTTAATCGGGTCATCAGCGTTTAATTTGTTGTCCCGTCTATGATCACCTGTTATATCAACAGAATAAACAGCGGATACCTGATTACGTTACAGATCTTGAGTACATGTCAGTAATGGCGTCAGAAGAAGCCAGCGATTGGAGGGGAGTTTGACGTTAAAAGAGAGGCAGCGACACATGTTTGAAGGCATGTATGCGTCTGAAGTCACCTTCGTCGTCGGCACTACCACGACTGAGGTGCGTGCGCAGCAGTTTGTCATCGTGTGTGGTTCTGTGGTGCTCGAGTCGATGTTACCACGCTCTAATGACCCAGACAAACCGTCAATTGTCATAGAAGATGTCGAACTCAGCGCCTTCCGTGATATGTTAAGGTGAATGACCTGTTTTATACTCCACTGAAAAAAGTTTCCTGGGCTGTGTCATTGTCACTGAAAGTATTATTATATGGGTTCATATTTGGGATATCTATATTTTATCAGGTAATAAAACTCAACTTGCCCCAGCAATGCTGTTCAGTTCAGCCGTTACCATTCAGCACATTTTGCACCAAGTCTTCTGTCATTATGTTGGTTTGAAATAATTGAATTGAATCTTTCAAATACTTCCTTATAGGTAGTATTAAGAATCATGGCAATGCATTCACAGATACCTGTACTGTAAAGAAGCGGACATTGGAAGTGAGAACGTCATGGCTGTTCTCGACGTGGCCAAGAGGTTCGCCATCAAACGTCTGGTGAGGCTCTGTACCGAGTACCTACGCGACAACATCAACATTACCTCCGTCTGTACAATACTAGACCAGGCTGTGACGTACAGAGAAAATGAAGTTGTAGATAAATGTCTGGAGGTCGTATCTAGCCAAGCTGAGGAAGTTTTCTTGACTGACGAGTTCAATTCGCTGTCTAGGGATTCATTGAGCAAGATTCTGCAGTGTGACAATTTAGGAGGACTGACGGAAGTGGAAGTCTATGATGCCTGCCTACGATGGAGTGAAGCGAATCTCCGCCAAAACGGAAAAGACTTCACAGATCACAATAGGAGAAATGTCCTTGGAGAAGTCCTGTTCCAAGTGAGATTTTCCTCCATGTCAATGGATGAATTCGTACAACTTGTGGTAAGATCTAAACTATTGACGCATGTGGAACGAGCAGAGTGGTTTGAATTCATCGGTGGTGGAGGGCAATGTGATCCCCCGAAGGGTTTCAACATCAACAAACGTCTGTGTAAAGGGGAAGCCGTCCATCAGAAGGGGCTCCCCAGTGACGTCCGATCTGTTCAGCGGTTCGACGACTCATTCTGTATGTATGGTTGGAAATGCGATCTTGATGCCATCGATGTCAATGTAGACCGCAAAGTGGAAATACTAGGGGTTGGACTTTATGGAAGGGGAATCAGACAGTCTCCATGATGTAAGTGTCAGGCTTATTGATGAAGCCGGGGTGATACAAGCTGACACTGGTACTGTTACCATGGAATCCGATGGCTCTGATGTACCTAATAACGTGATGTTCCCGTCCAGCTTCGTGATGGAAGCGAACCATTACTACACTGTGTCTGTTAAGTGGATAGGTTCACTTACACACTATGGGAGTGGTGGCGATTTTGTGAGGAAGAGTGCAGGGGTCCAATTTACTTTCAAAGATTCTGAAATGAACGAGAATCATACATGTGTATCACGGGGACAAATACCTTTGATAATATTTAAATCGATCACGCCAAAAACTTGAAATTTAATCAAAAGAATGACAGAATGTGTGATATGTAAATAGTTTAACAATATTTCGAACAAGCATTTTGTTTTGATCAGTTCATAGGTGAGGTTGTTTTAGGATCACTCCAAAATACCAATTACGTTTTCCGTTGCACTGATAGGCACCTTCAGTTAGTTGTCATATTGTACCATTGATAGCACCCATATTGTCGTGCCCCAGGTGAAACGCACCTTATAGCTCTACAGGTTGCACGCACCTGGTAGCACCGCACATAGAACACTCCTGGCTGCACCACATATAGCACACTCCTGCTAGAACACATCTTGCAGCACCATATATAAAACACACATGGTTGCACTACATTTATAACACACCTGGTTGCATTATATAAAACACACCTGGTAGCACGGAACGTAGAACACATCGGTTTGCACAACAGGTTAAGCATGGAAATTCAGCTGTTGAATGAGTTTCACTACTTTGTAAACTGATTACCCAAATGAGTCCAATCCTTGATATCGACGGTTATAATGTTCTGAAGTTTATTTCAGACGGGACAATTATTGTATGAATTCGCCGAAACTGCATATTTAATAGTGGTAGGTAGTACTCGCCTGTACCTCATTAGGGATCATGCTGGCAGGTAGTTTTCACCTGAATCTAATTAGGCATCAGACTGGTATGTAGTATTCACCTGTACCTCATTAAATTTGATACAAGTAATAACATTGTTGTCGCATGATCTAATTGAGACGAGATTCTATTTACAAGTGACTACGGTAACAATCTTACCAGTAGCCCTGCGTAGATGTTTTATTGTATTTACATTTCATTGTAACACTGATAAGGGAACCTGGTCGGCACAGGTCAATACCCGTGAATATATTGTCGTCTGGTTCCCGACTAGCTCGAATTTGCAGTAAGCATTGGAATAGTTCGACAGATCCAACACCCACAAGAATCTTCTCCATAAATTACAAAAATGAAAAAAATATACATTTTTCGTGCAATAATATTAGTACAATCTTTTAAATCTCTTCATATGGAAGGGAACGGTACGGTACGGTTTGACACAACAATAGTTCACTTAATCGCTTATGTCCGAGAACCAACAATTATCTGGCTGTTGATCAAGGTTAACTTAGACTGAACGCCTTTTGACTCCACACACAGCTAGTCTTCCTGTCTTCCAGGTGTAAAACAATCAAGCACTAAGATACAATCAAGCACTAAGATATCGAGAGGTAGGTTATCAGGTTACAATGTACAACTGGCCTGTCTGGTGCAGCTCAAAACTCCGCTTTCATACTAACTCTGCACTATGACAAAATGGGTGGCTCCTTGTCTCTCATTATTTACCAGGACATCTACATTGAAGCGCCGTCTATGATACTAGCTACATTAGCAGAATAAACAGCCGATATTTGATTATGTTACAGATCTTGAGTACATGTCAGTTATGGCGTCAGAAGAAGTCACCTTCATCGCTCGTGCTATCAAGACTGAGGTGAGGATGATCAGTGTGAGTGAGAGTTTCGAAATTGATAAGATAATCATGCACGATTGGTCATGTTTTCAGATGAATTTCTTAAACCTCTTCAATAAGAACAAAGGTGCCGGGGTTCACATTTCACATTACTGAATATAAGGGAAGCAGGCCCTAAGCCCACAGGTCGGATTCCGCTTCATGATAACATTGCAGATATTGAAAGTACCCTCGAAATATAGAATTTACGCGTTATTGTGAAGCTATAGAAATGTAACTGTAACATGAATAATCGTGCGTTATTATTTTATTCAAGCAGATGCCTCCAAGCACACCAGCGCAATCCTACCAATATCATTGGGCTACTCAGGGCTTGCACACATATGTTGTTGTCTTTGAAAGATGCAATCGTATCATATGGGGGTATTCGGAACTTTGAATCCCCGTGAATTTCTTTAACGCGTTAGAATAAGAACTGCACATTAATTGTCATAATTCATCACAATCAAAACATTACAAGAAGGCGCAGATGAATATGATGATTGAAAATGCACTTAATGATCTTCGATATGGCATTGGCATTTATGTCCACAAATTGCACGAGCTGTTTTGAAAATAGCCAAATGACATTTGCACTTCTGCAAACACTAGGATTTTGATGTATGCACCATGCAATCAAGTCAACCATATAAGTTACACTGAATGTGATGTTCCTCACCAACTCTTGTTTCTGCTGACAATACGATCTAGCTCGTGAGACTATAAGCCAGAGTGAGAAATAAGCAATAACGAGACCACTTTCTGTCATTTATAAAACATAGGTCTACACGTTTTCCTTTAGATACAGAGAGGGAATTTGCCATTATTTCCTTTCAGACACTCAGAGGCCATCAACGATCCGAGGCAGTTGTCTACAGTATCTGCTTTCCGTGACGGAATTGCCCTCATAATCTGCTTTCTGTGGTGGAGTTGCCACAGAATCTATTTCCCGTGATGGAGATGCATACATAATCTGCTTTCCCTGGCGGATATTATGCGGATAACTTTCCAAATGTTACCAAAAGTGAAGGAAATAATAATATGTCTCGACTGAGCATTGTGGTCGTCTAGCACTTGAGATCCCAGCAGATTGTATTCCTCAAATGCCATTAATCATATAAGGCGTTCCGTTATCATAGGTGGTAATGGAATTTGTTTAGGACGAAGCTGAGACCATTGAAATGGGAAAGATAGTCTTCTTTGCTTATAATTGGGTATGCAAGGCGGAATGTGCCGCGGATGTAATTTATGCCTCGACTCGAGCCATACAAACTTGCGTTGCATTGTGCCCGAAATATACGGAACACGTCGTGGGTTCTCTGCATTTCAATGTTTTGTTTACACAGTTTATCAACCTCTATGTATTGTGCAAAATAAATAGTCGCGTTATTCTGTACTAGCGTGTCATAATTTAACATATCGATGTCCCTGAAATGTTTCACTAGCTTATTGACAATTTTGAAAAGACTGCTTCCCTATTCCAGGATGGGTATCGCTAATAGTTACTGTGAAACAGATGCCCTTGTCTCGTTGGTCAAAGATTTCGATTGTGGTGCATCAGAACTGCATGTGATTCGCTACTCCATTCTTAACACGTGTTTGGTTAAAATCAGATTGGGCTTGCGATTTGGATTCTTTGGCACATCACTTTACATACACATGCGTGCATACCTTGTTACAGAAACACGTTCAGAGATATTTTTATTCCGATGTTTTGTATATATATCTCATCATTCAGTATATATTGTAATAAATAAACATTCGCGTCCTTCTGTGCTAGTGTGTTATAATTGAACATAACAATTTCTTGTATTTTTATATAAATATATCTATATCTATATATCTATTTAAATATATATATATATATATATATATATATATATATATATATATATATATATATATATATATATATATATATATATATATATATATATATATATATATATATATATATATATATATATATATATATATATATATATATATATATATATATATATATATATATATATATATGTGTGTGTGTAAATGTGCTGCCGGTCAGATCATAACGCACTGCTTCGTCGACTTATCAACAATACCAGGTTCGCAGTTAGCTGCATTAAGCTAACTACAGGCAATGCTAATCCCAGATACATTACCTGTGAAAACAGGTGACATTTGGTGACATGTTGTAGATGGCTCTTTCGCCCATAGAGAGTGTTTGTCTGTGGTTTAATAACATAGCCTAATATAGCTAATATACCTAATATTATTATATTTGTTATTCTAAACACATGCCTCATTGAACCCAAGGACGAGGATCATTAGTGAGCACACTGAACACAAGGACGGTTGTCGATCGTGTATTACAGGCAATATGAGGTGGAATTATCATCAATAAATCTTGTCATGCAGTAGCAAGTAAACAGTGTCAAACGCGTCAGTTGAATCTAAATGCACAAGGATTATAATGCTAATCACAATCGATGGCGTACAGATGGACTATGCACTAACATATTGACAACATGGCATCAGGAGTTGTCAGTAAACATCAAATGGCAATAAACGGGTCCAATCAAAAGTGATTTCATCACTAGCTTCGTTTTGGTTGTTTGACGTCGTTGAACTATGTTGACTCTTTAGTTGAACAATATCGGCCCAACGGTCGAACTCAGGCAAATGCGAATGTCAACGATATAAAGCAGCTTACCTTGACATTTTTGCAGGTCCAGGTAGATTTGCCATGATGGCTGAAGAAACCCTGAACCCATCAAATAAAGCAGTACGTAAACCGAAAACTATGTCACTCACAGGTAACCAGACGCAACCTCACAGTGGCGCGTTGCATTATTTACGGTATTGTTAAGGAACGTATTCTGCAATTATCTACACGGACATCGGCGACGTGCCTATCACAATATTTAAACGTTAAGTCGTATATCACGCGTCGCATTGGGCCTTACTTGGAATATCCCTAGACACCTGCGTACACGCACTGCAGCTGCATCCGTAGCGTGACATGCGTTGCTTTGTCCCTGGCCAGCTGATAACGAGCAGCGCCTTCTTGAGGCTAATAATATCATCATCAGAGTATCATTCGTGAGCACACTAGAGGGCCCCATTCGGACAGAAGCATATAGCGATCCTCATTTTGGTCTCCTATTAAGATAGAAATAGGAGCACAGCTACGAATCAACCCGACAAATTATATCAATCCCCACTCCAGCCATCCCATCAGCTTCTTTGGACTTCTAGTTTCAATCATATGTCTACTTAGAATTGTTCATATACTTTGCCGACATTTACCACAACACTGAACATTTTGTTAAAATGCACCATGTCGTCTTAGCTTGATGGAAATGATTGATCGGAGAGTCTTCAGTAATAATAGTAATATTGTTGTTGTTACACCACATTAAACCACGAGGTTATATCGCAAAGGTGATGTAAACGGTAGATACCTTGACTTGTCGACGCAGATGGTTTCTCTTGATAAAGTAGGTTGCACTATTACACATACGCTGATTATGCAGTTAAACATATGTTTGGTTTAACCAATGGACTCAATAGGACAATAACTCAACGTACGTCAAATGATCATAAGTCGATGGTGGCACTAGTTATTCACGTATTATTCATCATGATATCATAATGTTAGCCAGTCATCTCTTTTGCCTTTAATGTATGGCTCATCTAACCCATGAACACGATAAAAATATAGCTTTTCTTGGCTGAATAAATGATTGACAGCCATGCGTCTTTTCCGTTCATTTATTGCTTAGTCACATCTGCCATAAAAAACATCTGAAACTCTTACAAAAAACTGTGGACATATCCGCCTTTACCGATTAATTTGAATTACAATCTCAAATTCAGATTTGCGTTATCTGATGGCAGAATATATAAAGATAAACGAAGGAAAAAACGTTGTGTTGAATGTCATTGTGTGGAAAAGCCAGTCGTCAGCTGCTGGACAGAACATTGTTGACCCTGTCTAAGGTTATTAATCTGATGTCAACGTTTGAATTAACGCTCCTTAGCTTCTTGTCTGCATCTATAATCAATCAATTAAGCCCCCATTCAACACTGCTATTACAAAGAATAGCGACGTTCATAGTTCTCGCGGCAACCATCGTATTGCAGTCCGTAGCTTGCCTATCAAGCGTACAAAATTAATAGCCTTTAGCTTCGCATAAGAACTCGACTTCACATGCAATACATTTGTTAGCTTTTGTTAGGCGCATACGGCTTGTCATTGATAATACTCTGATGCCCTCTAAGCAGTTTCGTGTCATTAATAAATTGTCGTATTGTTCATCAGCAATATTTCAATAGATGGTAAACCGTGTCTGGTTGTTGCGGAATGATACAGTGGTAGTAGATCGGTCAATCAAAGTACTACTCTACACCATTGTCATCATAACCATCTTTATTACCATCGTCATCATCATTATCGTCATCATCATTATCGCAATCATCATCATCATCATCATCATCATCATCATCATCATCATCTTCATCATTATCATCGTCGCATTCAAGTTTATCGTCCAAACGTGTCATGTATTGTCTGAAAAAATATTATTTATGTCATAGCATCGCACTCAAGTAAGGTTCTGGTACTAGTCTATTACCACGCACCACCGTATTATCGCTCACATTTAACAAGTAAATCACCGGGTACATAGATGCTTTTCCTAGTATGTTTTATCATTGGTATGCGGAGAACAAACAGCTGTGTTTTTGATTGATGCCGCTTAGGTTTTGCAAACTCGTCAGTCAGTGAGCTGCTTACTTACTGTTTAATTTTAAGGTTTATGCTGCTCCACAAACAGGTGGAGGCTCGTTTCAGCTGATACCAGTCACCAGAGAAATGGTAGATTAATGACATCTGAGTAACATGACCACGGCCATCTAGCAGGTCTGCCATGCTATAGTGAGAGCATCCAGGTAGTCTGAGCGAATATATCCAACTCAAATGGGAAGTATGTACCCTAGCCACCACATATGATGCGACTTCAAAATAACCTCATTGGATAATATTATGTCCGACACTCACGATAAAATATGTCCTGTCTATACAACGTGTCAATATCTGTTAGCAATGTCTGTCGGATGCAGAGTGAAGAGTGCTAAGTATGCTCCTATAATTGCTACAGTCTCTCTTGCGATAAGCTTAAAATGTAATTTTATAGTTCTGTGAATATGATGTGAATTCAGGCAGGAACAAAACGGCTCTTCACATATAATGTGAATATGCCCCAGAGGTTCACGTTGGGGACGCGTTAGGATATACGGCCATAGACTAATAAATAGCCCATTATGAATATCGGGGGTTATCGTTCGGGTTGCGTTGGTAACTAAATTGATGCACCAATGCTTAACAAAGGGCTTCTATTGAGACTTCAAGCCCTGGTTATTGATTGCTTACTCAAATCATGGTGCGAGGGAGTGGTGATGATTATGTTGAACACAATGGGTCACATGAAGAATGATGTCGATGGGACACTAACTGTATCTAATAGAATATATGAGTTAAATACATCACTGACAACATTCACACAGCATAATGCAGCTTTCAATTGGTGACAGGACAGACGGGGTCACACTAATTAGCGGCATTCACACAGCAAACCGCTTTGACAAGGTGAAGAGCCAGATGGGAACACACTAATAAGCAGCGCTCACACCGCATAATTGGGCTTGGACGGAAAACTGAATCGGGGCCACTCTAATTGGTGCTGTCGTCATTCTTAGCGGCGTCCTATTATCCGCATTTCATGACGTCACGTGAACTTTGTTCACAATTGTAACAGCGAATATTGGCATACTCCACAAACTCAAATATGTCTAGATGGACATGCATACGGGAGGAAATGTGCACGGTGTCTCTGTGTTTTATTGACTCATCGCAAACATTGGAGCATTGTTAATCGTCTAAACGTATAAGCTAGTGCACAGTGTGCACATTGAAGGAAATCTTTAGTATTAATAACTGCGTCGTCGGGTCAAATTATCCATCACAAGCACACAATGCAACAAGTTAACTGGTACGTCATTGATTGATAAATCAATAGTCTATCAATATACCCAGGGATGTTATACTAACCTCCGGCAATATGTTGGTGCTAGACGTGAATAGGCGCTAAAATAACGAAGCTTTATGGGAACAACTGACCGATGATTAACGTCCATGAAATTTGTGATGCCAAACAAAGCACACGTCGCGGGACGATTCGTATCTCATAACATCCGGCATGCGATCTACTTTACCTGCTGGTTCTCACCCATGGCTTTCGATAATAACAATTATACACCAGTGGTGTAATGCATGTGTGTCAGCCAAATGCTTCCAAACAGATAAAAGCGACCGCCAATTCGATAACTAGGGCACTTTGTGATGCACTCGCCGCTACGATGCTATTGGAGACTATCGTACGGAATCCGCGGCTGTTTGATTCCAAGAGTAATTTATCGAATATGGATGGTGTTTTCAGTTTTAGTATACACCGCCCTAATGTTGTTTAACTGTGTCAATGTGCTGTCGAACAAAATGTCTTCAAATGAAAGATGTATATTAAAGGAGAATGAAAAACAGGCTGTTTAATCGTATGGGAATGACAGCGAGCATTGGCCGTCCAAACTGTAAATATGTGTCATCAGCGACACATAGAGATGACTTATATAAACTATTTTGCTATTTTTAGCCCCTTGTTCTTGCTCTGGTAAAGTGATAAGTGATAAATGTTAAACATGTATGGATATTGTCAAGCCTGTTAGTCGCGCGCCCGAGAATAACGCTATAGATCGTTACATATAGAAGTAACTCATGTATCGTCGTTAGTATTCAGCCTCATGCAATCTAGTAAGCACCTTAAAAATCACACACCATTTTAAACTTGGATCCGCTTACAGTAATTAAATAACTTGTCAAAATAGTCGAATTTTAAATGAGTCAAGTAAGGAATTCGAAATGAAGTTTAACCTGGCGACCTGCTACGTCGAGATTCTCAAAGGCAGCCTCTATATTAGTGACACAGCCATAGACGAATAACTGAACTTTTAAGGGGCGTGGTGGTGATTCTCATATTCCTTCTTTCTCATATGCAACTAATACCCATGACATGTTTACAGGTTGCCAATAGGACATAACCTTGGAACAGAATATATATATTTGTCCAAACGGCAATATACAAGCAGCACTGTTTCGCATAAGAACATAACCTTTCTGTCTAGGAACATATATTAAGCCAACTGCGTCCGGGGATCCTCTTCCTGTATCTAACTTTGTTTCAACAGTAACAATATCGTCATTGTCATTCTAACAATGCCTCTTTCAGCAGCAAGAGTGTTCCCGGGCTTAATGCATCATAAAATGACAGATCAGTGCTACTCTGTGTTGAATACAAATTACCCTTATCAGGCCCAACCTGGTCCTTTCTGCGAATTTCTTGGCGTGATTGTCAATTTATTACAATTCTTATGACTATCACCTACGGTGATGTTAGCAATCTACTGTCATAATGACCTGCACCGCATCTATTGATGCTGGTGCTGCGGTCAAAGTACTCTTGCAAAGGTCAAGTTGCTGTATTAATCATTAATTGTGACATTTCATCTTGAACATTACTGTGGCTTGCTGAGTACGGGATCAATGCAGTAAAAGCTTATTCAATACCACTTGACATTTTCAATATTCAACACACGTATGGAAAGATAGCACGACTTTCTTCTACAGTACTTCAACCAAGTATCAGCTAAAACTGTGTCGCTCACAATAAGCAGACGCAACCTTACAGTGGCGCGTTGCATTATTTACGGTATTGTTAGGAACCTGTTCTGCAATTATCTACACGGACATCGGCGAACCTCCCTCGCGTTGAGTTATATTTCACTTTAAATTAATTGCAATTATTTTTTTACATGCTTGACTTTTAATGCAACGAATTTTATACCAATATCAACAGAAATGACTGTAGCTATTGAAATGGAATGCAAACGCACCATGTCGTCTTAGCCAGATGGAAATGATTGATCGGGGAGGCTTCCGTAGTAATAGTAATTATGTTAATGACCTTGACCTGTCGTCGCCGGTGGTGTCTCTAGTTAAAGTAAGTTGCACTATTACATATACGCTGAGCATGCAGTCAAGCATATTTGTTGATTTGCTGAATATGACAACTCAACGCACGTCAAATGATCATAATTCGAAGTTACTTGGAATCATTCCCTATATTGATACATTTAGACAATAACCATAAAAGATTGATTACCATGTACGACTTCAGACAATCAGTTAACCAAAATGCAACATTAAAGTTGGGCTAAAATCCAATAGTGAGAAGTTGTCTTATCGCATGGCACACTACTCTCAGCCAATCAGAGCTCGAGAAAAAGCTCGGTCTTTTTCCCATATCGCCTCAAACGCACAGTTTGCCGTGCGATAACTGCAACCGTGTCGATATATAACCAAAAACCAACTTAATTTGAGAAGGTCCCTCACAGAGCACCGATGCTCTAACATGGCAAAACTACGGAGGCTCTTAATATCACGCACATCTTGCAAGTCTTATAACGAAGGTTTTCTCAAGAGTCATTTGCTTGCCAGCCGCAAATCTGGTTGCGTATTGCGTATCATCGGGAAGTAACGGTATTATCCCATCTCCCCGGAATCATGCTGAGGCGCGAAATTATAACACCTGCCGAATCATGTCTACTGCGCTTCAGTGTTGCTAGCATCAAACAACGACGAAGTCGGCGGAGTTCTGATTGCCGGAGTTGGGAAGGTTTTCGCAAGTGTCACACAACAAATTATCGAAGCATATTCTAATCAAATAAACAAACAAGTATAGAAACAAAAGTATTTATCTAACCATCACTAAAACACAGGCAGTTGAGGCCGAATGGAGGATTAAGATCTACCTCTCATATTTACAGGTCGCAGGCAGATACCTTACATAATTATCATTATTAGGAGACAGCGGCGTGCTTGATTATCACGTGTAAGTTATCGCATGGTCAAGCGGATGATATGGAGAAAGACACTCGAACGCTCCGAGTCCTCGTGTTCTTTCCCCATATCACCCACGTGACCATGTGATAACCAACACATGTTACATGCAAGCGCATGTTGGGAGTATGACACTTATAATGACCACTTCATTGCAAGTATTAGAGCATGTCAAAAGTCTAAACGTATGACCTAAATCATTCATCATATTAATAAGTTAATAGGTCTATAATAACGTTGCCAGGATATTATCTAATGAAGGCTACAGAAGTGCGCATGCTGCATTGTAATGGTGGGTGTGAGAGTTATTGGACCTTGCCTGTAATAGATGGATTAATGATGAACTGCGGTAGAATTTAATCTGCTACGAGATGGATCGAAGTAAAATGCCATTAAGAAAGCACATTGGTGTATTCTTGGTAAAGCACAATGTTGCAGGTCCGTGATAAAACTGACAATAGAGCATGGTGCACGAAAAGTTGGCAATTGTAGTCGCTATCAACATCAGCCCTCCACAAAAAATAATTCCATGTTTTGTTGCATCGCATCAATCAAGCGAAGAAACAAAATTCCGGCTTCATAATCACATACTAATAACAATATTACAAGTGATTCATTTATTGCATCTGTACACCTATCAAAGTTGCTTGCAAAGGGGATTTGATTAGAGTTAGCCTTTGAAGACACTCAGAGTAGTCTGCCGCAAACACATGCACTCGTCATCGGTTAGTACAGAAGCAGAGAAGCCTGCCGCAAACACACGCATACGTCATCGGTTAGTACAGAAGTTAAGAGGACAACGCTATTGATCGACCACATTGCTTGAAGCTAGCAGTCGCTTAGCCAGGGGCAAATGGATGTCGTAAAGTATTAACAAGAGGGTTAATGACAGAAATTATTTACCGGGAAAACATGCAAAGTGACTTTCGTTGAGCAGCATCGATATTTCATCGGTCCGATCAGTTCAGTTACAAATTATGGTAAGCCATAAATATAACGCATTCTCACAATGACCATCACATAATATAGGGTTCCTTACAGCTAGGAAAATAGTTATTCTATCCTTTTTGGAGCTTCACTTTTGGAGTGAATAGAAATACTCCATAGATGAAATATTCTGTCTATATCATAGACCTACGAAGCTTATCTGGCCAATTGCGTTAATTAAAGAGGTACAACATCAGCTATCTGCGGGCAATGTTGTCTTTAAAACATATCCAAAAACAGTGTTTTCACGAGGTGCAGCATTCAAAAACAAGTAATTTGTCCTCTTTTTGGTATCTAACGTTTTATTTGACGCCTATACAGATGAAGTAATAATAAATCATACGACCACATATCTGCCCTTTGTATTGAAATTGAAGTGTGGCATATGTGTGATATGTATAATCAATTTATCTAATACGTTTGTATGGTATATCATATGTTGATTTTTTTATTGCCTCGGTGGAATGGCAATCAATTTAGGTAAGGATTATTTCATAATCTCATTCTGTTGCGCTGTCCATTGTTTGTGGAGCCTTGATATAATCGAAAAAAACCCATGTTGGGGTTTAATTCTCCTGTAACCCACACCATATAATTTGCGCGGGACATGGCACAGGGTTTGATGGTGTAATTGCACCATACTATTGCGGATATCGAACATAGACAGGCATATATGTAAATAAAATCAAGCTTTGCTTATGCATGCTACTAAACCGGCGCTCGCTAAAGTTTTGCATCAATGCGGGAGAATGTACTCTCCCAATGACATGGCTGCCGCAGTAATCCAAGTCAGGGCCACAGAGACCCATTACAGATCCCCACACTGATTATATGTGGTGATACAGTGAAATTGGTATATTGGGTTGCTTGGCGCCATCGTCTCTCATTAGGATTACGATAATCTCTTTCAGTAGTTTATTGATGGAGTTTTGCTTCAGTTCGTCCATGTCAAAACCGAAAAAACACAATTAGATAGTATCATTAAACCACCAGGATATCAAAGGGCAATTGTCTAGAGTCCAAGCTACAATTGGTAATTATCAACAAATCCGGTGCAGCACGAATTTATGCGACCATATCCTTTGATGAGGGCATAAAGCTGGTATAATTAATCAATCGATCAACCTCCCTTGGATGGAAGCAAATGATTTGACGGCTTCTATCGATTATTGCTCCGATCATCCGGTAGGCTACACCATATATAGACCCCCTCCCCCCTTCCCCCTCCCTCCTACCCCTCCCCCCAAACAAACCCCACTTATAACGTTATACATGCCGTCTTCGCTCATCTTCTGGTTATCCACCCTGACTCTAATGCTTGGATTCAATGGTATTACTTATCTATTACCTTGGTCATTAATGTTAGCCTTACTCATGATGGTCGATATACTGACGGATCACATTAAAAGATAAAAGATAATTAGCAATTATTCAATTTATTACTGGCCGAAAAATCCATCATATTTTAAATAAATGTTTGTGGGGCTATATATGAGGTAGAAGCAGATATACAATAGTAAAATGATTGGCATATTGGACAGTGACATATGCGTTCCTTTAGTAAGAAAACATTTAGCGAAAAGTTCTTCCATCATTCTTTATTTATCTATCTTCATCTCTCTATCTTTCTCGATTTTGTTTTCGATGGTTCATTCCAATGCAGCAACTGTTGACTCGTGCGTTTTCTTTCGCAGGTTTCACATAGCAATCGACCGCAGTTTGGAAGGTCGCAGTTTGACACCAGTGCTGCCCAGACGTACATCAAATGCAACAACAGGAATGTTGGCACTATAGAATGACATTTCCCACAACGTATTCAGCAAGATAATACGGACATTCAAAAGGCATATCAACACTATCTTTAGTCCCTGTCCCACAATAGACAAGTACATGTTGAGGTAGGAGTAGGGGGCGGGGCATTTACGATATATGCATGCCAGCATCGCGGTTCAACCCCTCACGGCAACAATACCAACTTAACGTGCAATATGATGGTTCTCAACTATTGATGAAGGCCATCGTTACGTTAGAAGAAAACACCTAAAATTACTTAAAGAAGGGATGTTGAAGATTGCTCAACGAAGAAGTAAGTAGAATGTTACATTTTTGTGCAGTTTGTCTTTACTACGAAACGCAAGAGATAGGCAATATCACCATCGACTATGCCACCAAACAAGTTATCTAGTTACGACGATGACCTCAGTCAACAACGGGTAACCTACGAATAATGTAACAGAGTGACACTTACAAACGACTAATAGATGTGCAAGCGAACAACTTGTGTCGTATTGTTTGTGATGGCAACTACAAACAGAAGAGTTGATGAGTACATCACCAACACTACTGGGGACACTGTTGCCGCCAGACAGAGCTGTTGAATGTCCACAAATTGATTTCAGATTTATATGCATTACATGTCGTATCCATTTACCTTGGTAGCTAAAATAAGCCGGCACCATATGATATATTATTACTTTTAATCCCGAGTGACCTTTTGTTGGCACACAAAATATCTCCCTTTATAAAGATAATTCATTTTTGAGCACTCTATTAGATAATGCTGTTAGACATAATGTCTTTCTCATTTTTGTAATCTGTCTGTCTGTTTGGCTACATCACTGTTAATAAATGATGTCATGGCAATAACAGTAATGTTCAGAAGGACCAGCACCCAAGCTTCAGATCTCATTCATGGGTAAGTAGCCATTGTGACAATATATATCGATATTTCTAACATATTACTTATTCTTTAACATGGCAGGTGTTCGCTTGAAAGGTTATACAAATAGAGAGAGCGAGATATATATATTTACATATATATGTATATATATATATATATAAATATATATATATATATATATATATATATATATATATAGGCTAGAGAGAGAGAGAGAGAGAGAGAGGAGATAGAAGAGAGAGAGTTTGAGAGAGAGAGGAGAGAGAGTGAGAGAGAGAAGAGAGATGGAGAGTGAATTTGTTCTCTCGAGAAACGATAAATAAAAAAACGATATATAGAGAGAAAGATATATAGAGCGATAAAGAAAAAGAGACAGATGGATAGAGAGAAACAGCGAAAGAGAAGGGGGGGTGGAGAGAGAGAGAGAGAGAGAGAGTGAGAGAGAGAGAGAGAGAGAGAGAGAGAGAGAGAGAGAGATATTGTAGAGACGAGGCAAGAATCAGACAGAGTGAGATGGGCTAGAAAAATATCGCAATATATATGCATATATGTTTTTGCTATCATTATTTATTGAATATTAATTGATATAATGAAAAAGTTTAATGCAAACAAAAAAATTTTGTTACTTTTTAGTCCTGTTATATGATTCTGGTCCTCTAAAGGTCGTCCACGAATGATCAAGATACAACTTTATGCGTACTAATCCAACCTTTCGTGCCCATATATATTTGCGTATATTTGCAGGATACAGATCATTTTCATCCATCAAGGATTATGAAAATGATATTATAGCATTTCGCGATCTAATTCAATGTTGCAGATAGATGAATAATGAGAGTTTTTGGTATTACAACCTGAAAACCCATCAAATCTTTTAATACTTCAAATATACATATTCAACACTCATGTTTAAACATTATTTCGACCATTTGAGTCGAAATATATATGGTTGTAAGTAGTATATTTATATATAAATGTGGTATATATATATATATATATATATATATATATAATATATATATATATATATATATATATATATATATATATATCTCTCTATATATCCCTATATATATATATATATATATATATATATATATATATATATATATATCCTTCTTTATATATTTATATATATATATATAGAGAGAGAGAGAGAGAGAGAGAGAGAGAGAGAGAGAGAGAGAGAGAGAGAGGGAGAGATAAATATATAGAGAGAATGATATACAGAGCGATAAAGAAAGAGAGATAGATGGATAGAGAGAAACAGCAAAAGAGAATGGGAAAGAGAGAGAGAGAGAGAGGGCAAGAGAGATAAGAAAGAAAGAGAGAGAAAGATATTGTAGAGACGAGGCAAGAATCAGAAAGAGTCAGATGGGCTAGAAAAGTATCGCAATTGATAGGTCAGTGATAGCTAGAAATGCAGCAAGGAGGATTTGTGTGTCTTATTAACATTATTTAGGATATTATTAATTCCGTTGGCTAACTACACCCTTTGCTATATGTAAGTTATAAACCGTGGCTGTATGGTAGTCCAAAAAATAATGACGACGGTTGGTTTTAACTCAATGCAACGCTAGACGCTACACCGGTGTTGTTCATTGATTATTTCCCAGGGTCGACTGTTGTCATGTCTGCCAACAAAGTGCAATTGATGTCGTTAATGTGGTCTGTCCATAAATCTCCGCTAATAGTGTCTTTATTTTGGGATAATCATTGAACACAAGGCTACAAAGTTATCCATCCTCATTTGAGGACACAACCATCCCCAAGCTATTTCATGCATTGATGAATTTAAATGTGGCTTCAAGATGCTGCTCTCTGCAGACCAAATTATTATAGCATATAAATAACAACCCAACACTCCCGAACTGCACTTTGATTCGACGCATGCTATGTGTACCTGTTCTAGGCTTGTTTAAGTGTAACAGTTGACAATTGACAAAGTTGATAAAACCCGCAATCGATGAGCATCACTAAACATTTGTTATGATATTTTTGCTTATAAGATGGACGAAAGTCCAATTTAACTGCCACTTTTATCAAAGCAAACAATGTATATGAATACACGAAGATAAGAAGAATGCCATGACAAGCTCTATGAAACGCTTTTCGTGCGCATTAACATAGATATTTGGGCAGATCAAGACAATGCAGAGGCGTTCATGTAAGCATGAATGATCCTTGAACAAAGTGGTCTTTATATTTCACCGGACAAACCCAAATGCTAGCGTTGTTTTACACGCTCCCGTGTACCACCACAAAACGATTGTGGGTGACCTTTTGACTTAATCGATAGATATATACTTGCTGCTACGCAAATGGAAACATTAACGTAGCTGCAGTAGGAAGTGCACCACCATGTTTCATAAGAGACATACGATTAACATGGTTCGTCTGGATCACAGAGAAATCTGAAAACATGAACGGTTCCGATCATTTTATGATAACATTCGTGTCGTTGATTCACGGACAGCATTTGAAATGAGCACTCTTCGAAAACATCCTGGACTCTAGAGTAGAACATCACAAGCTGCTGTTTACAAGCGTTGAATCCGCATCAGCGTGCTTCTCTAATGGTGCTCTGTTGTCGTTGCCTTCAGCCACCAGAAGGCGCCGCGTTTTGTTCGTCTTTGCCTGTAACAGCTCGCAGTGAATAAAGCAGCGGACGTCTCGCTTGGACGTAAATGTAAGGCGTGGACTCTACAGATATACCACGCGAGGTTGAATATCACGATTGACATCCATGTGGTTTCCGGAACCGGAAATTTATATAGAAACAAAAATATAGATAAAAAAACCACCTCGTTAAAACGGATTTGGCTGCAATTTTGGTCCACCAAACGCTGTGTTGATGCCGATCTGGACTCTTATAGCAAGCAATCGGCGATCGGATCAAAATAAAGTGGGTGACTTCTCATTTGGGTCATACTTGTAAGTATTTGTTTTTCTAATAAGAGGAGGAGTTATTGGGTAAGTACCTTGTATTCCGCTTTGTTATTATACAGTCTATGCTTTCTGTATCATTGATGGTCAAAGGACGATGGCACAATGCACTGAAGCGTGACATAAAATCACGCTAACGGTCCTTACAATGGGCTTTATTGTACCTAGAGAAAGCTGCAAGCTAGAACCAGGGTAAGATTTGTAAGAGAAACATTTTTCAGGATAATTTTAACTTCGCAACGAGTCAATCAACAGAAGAGCGAATTTTCTCACTTCTTCGTGGGTTTTTGTATTTATCCACATGGTCAACGGAAACCACGTTTATTATCGGCGGGTGATTCCACCTAAGGTTTTACATGTGCAATCAAAGGCAGCGCGAAGTTTATCGCATGCTCACCATTAACAACAACAAGCAATCCCCTCCAAGATTATTTGACACGCTGGACAAACACTTTTTATCATTGCCGGTGTTTTAAATCATCGATGCCACATCCGATGCGGTGTAACGAGTGACAGCCCTTCATTTACACTATTACACCAACAAGACTTACATAAACCACTCCTAGAGGGCAAATAATGGCATATATGTATGAATTTATAAGAATGTAACGGTTGTGCGCAGTATATTATTCACTATGTTTGCCCCATAGTGCAGGCCAGTGTAGATTTGTAGCTTATCTGATAAAATGTGGTAATTTGCCTTAATAGTGCTCCTCGATTGGCCTAAATAATGGACTAATGTCACCAGGATGATGACCTCATTGTCAGCTTTTACGGGTCAAATTCACTCATCGGCAACGCATTTGGCTGGCGATGCTCAATTGTATGAGTACTCGACGCCGGCATACAGCAATGTGACCTTCTCCTCCCCTACCTTAAATTGGAATGGCACTGCCAAGCCTCCACGCGTACAATTCAATCAGGTGAGGACGTTAAATAGATGCTCTTTGGTATTCAAGTTTCTTTTATTTACATTGCTGTCCGTCAATCGTCTTAACTGTTATTTTGCTTTACTGAATTGCTACAGAAGCAGCAGATAATCTTCCTCTCGGTAATGTTCGCGGCTATTGTGGCAGGCAACGCATGTGTTCTCTCAGTTATTGGACACTCAAAGCGCGGTTATCGGTCGCGTATGAATTACTTCATCGCAAATTTGGCCTTGTCAGGTATGATTTGAGGGTGTGAAACGTGATTGCTTAACGAAAGTGATGATTGCACATTCTCTTTTCGCGCACATTTGTAAAGTAAGAGGTGGCAGCCTTGTACAATACAGATATATCCGTGGCAATCGGAAATACACTCGTGGATCTCCTATGGCGGGTTACAATTGAGTGGTACGCGGGGAATGCCATGTGCAAAATAGTGAAATTTCTTCAGGTAAGTATTGCAGATTCTGTATCAGCGCAATTAATCCTGATGACTTTAATACGTTTGTATTAGTTTCTTAAATGTGGTTTAGATAACATCTGCTCAAAATTTTGCAGTAGAGAAGATGGCAGTAAACAACTTATGCACTAGTTTTTTTATGGCGACGTATATATATATATATATATATATATATATATATATATATATATATATATATATATATATATATATATATATATATATATATATATATATATATATATATATATATATATATATATATATATATATATATATATATATATATATATATATCCCACAACACAGAACACCTGATGTCCACAGCTTGATCCCACGTGGAAAATATGTGCCATGAGAGTAAATGAATATCAGTCAGTGGCCCTACTACCGTTGTGTCCGTTCAGTATCATTCAACTTAGTAAGCACTCATATATTTGTATGACAGACGTGCGTTACATATGCCTCAACATACGTGCTCGTAGCTATGAGCATTGATCGACTGGAGGCCATTGCCAGACCAATGAACTTTGCTGGAAGTGGTCAGTGTCACAAAATCCTCATTTTCATCCAAAGTGAATAATCAAATGATATCATTCATGTGTATGTTTTGCTGAATGTGCTAACCACGTTGTAGGGAAACGAGCCCGGGTATTGATTGGGTCGGCATGGCTCCTCTCGTGCTGCTTGGCTTTGCCGATGCTTTTCCTTAACAGTTCAAGCTACAATATCAGATACGATTATGTGCAATGCTCCTTCATGCTATACAAGAATTGGCATTGGAAGGTGATGTTTTTATAACGGTGTTTTTATAACGGTGAATAGTTCAGTGTAGTCCTACGCACCGGTCCTTATGATTTAACCCGCATTTTGTCTCAGCTGTATTTTACACTGGTCACCGGAGCAATCTACGTCCTACCGGCCATCATCATCACCTGCTGCTACACGATCATCATCTACATCATCTGGAGTAAATCACACGTTCTATTGCCAAGTAAGAAAGCCTTGCTCAGGGAAAGGTTTTCGTTATTGGGGGAACCTTACCGCTCACAGTAGGTTCCATGTGTACAAAATAAGATATCAGAGAATATCATGCGCCCCTTGTTTTGACGTGTGAGCAATTTTATGACAGGTTTGCAGAAGGATGACCACACCTTGAGGGTAAGCACGATGAGTGGATCGAGCTCGCTGGGTGTCATTCCGCGTGCAAAGATAAGAACAATACAGATGACGTTAGTGATTGCGATTGGTAGGTGTGGCTTCCTTGTTTGTCGATTGAGCCTTGAATTAGTACAATATTGCATATATTTATAGGCTTCCAGCGAAGCATAGTTAAAGATTTGAATGGTCATGATGTGCTCCGCTTACTAGCCATTTGCAATTCGTTTGGCAGCTTTCATTATTTGCTGGAGTCCGTATTTTATCTTTAATCTTCTACAAGTGTATGGTCGAGTGGAGTCTAACATGCCGTCTGTCAGCACTTTCATTCAGAGCCTGACCACATTCAACAGTGTTGCTAACCCAATCATATATGGCATATTCAGCTGCAATATATGCAGAAGGTAAACTTCATTTTCTTCATTCATTTACAATCCCGTGAAATTCTATGTACATTCAATCTTTCCATTGTATGATCGTTTGAAATTATGAATTTCTGCTATGATATATCTTACACCCAAGTCTGATTTATACCCTATCAGGCGACCAAACTGTTGCTGTATTCTTTGGAAGAAATTATCCTGCATGTGCTCTGGTCGTAAACTTACGAACGTGAGAGGAACATCAGTTGGACAATCTACTTCTATGGTTACTTATGCTACTGTTGTGGTTGACGAATGCGCTCGTCACCGACATAAATCGAACGGGAGTCATGTTAGTAGACATTCATTGTCACCCTGCGTTCGTTATCATCTAACTCCCGAAGAATCATCAAGTTTAATAGGTAATTTACATCCAGGATACGCAATGAATGATCAATTCAAACCAGTCGGTCAGGAAACTGTATCATCAATCTGTCAAAACTAGCTGGCACAAATTTAGGACGCACATAGAGATTATTATTGCTGTACTGCTAGCAATAATAAGCAGGTCTTTGAATCGTGATAGGCATTCTGGTTTTAGCGCACAAAACAAGTTACTGATAGTTAATAGCACCTATTGCCTAAATGATTAGGTTCACAAAGACATGTGTTTATTTAACTGTCTGTTTGACTGTTGTCAAGATTGGCCAGATCCTTTACATGTAAATAACCGTCCATGTGCTTGCATGAAAATATTCCATTTATTCGGTGTGATATATATATATATATATATATATATATATATATATATATATATATATATATATATATATATATATATATATATATATATATATATATATATATATATATATATATATATATATATATATATATATATATATATATAATAAACTAGCAATTTTATCAAGGATTTACATATTTATTTATGTTAGCATTCTGCGTTTGAGCTGTCAATTCATCGCGCGAACCATTATTGAGCACATTATAATTAGGTGCCTGATGAATCGCTGCTGATATATGTAAAAACAAATGGCTGGCTTGTTCAATTTATTTTATTTAGACACAGAAGGGCATAATGCATCCATTATCCGTCTATCCGAGATACTACGTATTTACTTACAAAGCCTTTAGCGAGGACACACAGTTATGATGAACACGATTCTGAATCGGAGATCCATCTCTCCAACGACACAGGTTTTATTTCATGGAGATTGGGAAAAAGATATATCGCTGTGTTTCCTGTTAATGAAAAATGTCATTCCCACGCACACCATATTTTATGTTGTAGTATACCATTTATGAGGTTTAACTCGGGCAAATAGTCGTATAGTTGAATGCAAGGCTATTTGTTGTGTCTGCTAATAATAAAATGCATTTAATCCTTCGATGTTATCATTATTTAAGAGCCAGTACACAAAGCTTATGTGGAATTTAAAATGTTGTGGTAATTAGGCCAATTCGTGCGAGCATATATCTGTAAGGTCTTTATATTTTGTATTCAAAACAGCGCAAAAGTGGCCTGATTTGATCACAGGAAATCCTGTAAATTGCGGTGCTCTGATTTTCGTTACACATAAAGCATGTTAGATTAATCAAATGCGTAACAGTACGACAAACAAATGTATGTGACATGCCGACAAAACGAAAGGAACCAGCTAAAACAACAGCCCAAGAAGTATGAAAAACGCATATGTATTTCCTAACATATTGTTAAAAAACGTATATATATATGAATATATATATCTATATATATTTATATAAATATATATGCATATATATTATTTGTATATATAAATATATATATATAAATATTTGTATAAATATATATGCATATATATTATTTATATATATAAAAAATATACAAGCCCCTAGTCGTTATCAATCAAGCTGAATAAGTACCTTACCAATCACATTTTCTATGGTTATCATAAGTAGTCGGGTCTAAACAGGTTGCAAACAACACAAAGCACGGCTGAACACGCGACCTTAACTTTCTCCTGTCGAGCTTGAGCTCGTCTACAAATGCCGTGTTGCAGGTTTCCATTACGACAGATCAGGATAAAGAACAAAGAAAAAGAGTAAGTTGAAGCAAAACCGGAAAGAAGCTTCTCGCAATGTGCCTGACCCTCCTAGTAGACGATGATGATTATGCGGGGGCCTTAATAGAAGTCACATAACTATAAGTCTAGGTATGTATGTATGTATGTATATATGGCAAAGTTTAATCGTAGATATCGATGGACGATTCAATATATCCCTAATTTAATGTGTACCTGACATATTGGCTTATTGGCACATACATGCAGTAATAGATCACTCATTGACTGACGAGCAAAACGAACATTATTAATGCTAATATTTATTTCACGAAAAACTATTTTTCATTATCACTATGCTCTTCAACGTCATCGTAAGTTGGTCAAAGATGTGCTCATTGTAACTCTTGTAATATTAATAAGTTAGTTAGTCTTTCAGAACATTATGTCTTTCAGAACATTATGCGACGGTATATAGACGTTACTTCAACATTCTTCCTGGATATGGACACAAACTCCGAATTCTATTTATGCGGATAATGATTTTGTTTTGATTCTTCCTGGATAGGTGACGTTACTTCAGCAATTCTTCCTGGATAGGTGACGTTACTTCAGCAATTCTTCCTGGATAGGTGACATTACTTCAGCAATTCAACTAGTTTTAAGGGACGGCAGATTGGTCTATATGGAGGGGTTTATGAACGTGGGGAAAAGTTGCCTGCTTTGTGAAAGTGTGTAAGACGGTTTTTGGGTCATGTCTCTTCTGGGCGAGAGACATTGGCGACTAATCATTCAAACAGTTCAGTTAACGCATCTTAGTCGACTTTAAAGCTTTGCTTATCTTTCGAAAGCCAAGGTTCATATATAACCAGACGGTAAGCACCTAGCTAACACTAAGGGCTTCGAATATTGTCGTTTATGTGCATAGTTTATCAGTCAACGCCACGCAGGATATTAGATGAAAGCATTTCATGTAAAACACTCGACCGTATGATATGGCCAAATCATGGGGAAAGTAGGTCATCTGACGTAAACAGCATGTGCGGACGTGCGGACATAAATTCGGCTGCAAATAACAAGCTGTGATCAAACGTATTAAGCGGAAATGGTTTACAACACATACAATATGCTGTGATAATCTCTTTTAGTTATGCGAATAACACATGCTTGGCGCTGCCGCTGTGAGTATCGGGAGTGAGTTTTATAGGTTATAAGCTAGGCGATGGTCAGAGTTGAAAAAACGAAATTACGATTATATGAATTAATGCTGACGCACCTCTATTTGAGATCACACTTTTGGTACAGATCACACTGAGTACGCAAATTCATCTTGGCAATCTGAAGAACGATATTATAGTAGTCCTATTAACGCATCAACTTTGCTATCAATCGTATGCAGACGCTCAAACAACATGGAACTTTAATGACACCAAAATACGGAGACCAAGAATGCACATACTGGCTCCGTAATAGTTTTTCGGTACCAATCATAGTACTCACAGCTGCAAGAAAGCATTCGCTGATGCATAGAAATATGACTAAAATAGAAACACAACGCAGAGCCACCGGGCTTTTTTATGTCTTGAAATAATAGTTCTGCGCCTCATGTGAATATTCGACTGCGTTATTGGTGCTACATGATTGGAAGTGAAAACTATTCAACAGACAGTCAAACCATGACTCTATTTGGGAATTTCCATTATATTTAACCCCAATAATCATCTGGAGGTCAGGAAGCAGCCATCCATGCGCAGGGGTATGTATTGGTGCAGTAAATGGTTCTCTGAATGGTTCTCACACGCCCAGATGCCGTCCATGCACGGGGTCGGCGCATTTTAACGCTCCTCTAAATTGAAAAAGATACAGTCGTGCCTTGGATAAGAACTTGCTTTTTTTCATTGCGGCTGTCTTTGTCTACATTCAAAATGAACACAGCTCTGATTGTTTGCACCCAGTGCTGTAATGTTGTTTGTTTAGACCTTAACTGCAATTCGTGAACAGTGAAGTAGTTCTCTTAGTACCATCTCATTTACGAAAGCTCCGTAAACGTTTCCCCATGTGTTATGGCCAAATGTATGGCAAATGCACAGCGAAGCAATTGGGGTAATGTTTACCTCATAGATCACATTAAGACGCGCTTCTCTTTTCTTAGATGGTAAGGGTTGTAATAATACGAAATATACACTACCAGGGCATAACAAGGCCGAAAGTACTGATGATATGTACACACACACACACACACACACACACAAACACACACATACACATATACACACACATATACAAACACACACGCACACACAGTTATATATATATCTTTATATATATATATATATATATATATATATATATATATATATGTATATGTATATATATATATTTATACATATATATATACATATATATGCATATACATATAAATATATATATATACATATATATATATATATATATATATATATATATATATATATATATATGTATATCTGTATAGATATATTTATATGCATGTACTTACTTATATGTAAATGTGTATATAAATAGTTTATAATATATATATATATATATATATATATATCTATATATATATATATATCTATCATGTATATATATATATATATATATATATATATATATGTACATGTGCATGTGGAATTGTATGAGAAATCCATGCAGACAAACGACTTGATTGGAATACCACACCCTACACCTCCACAATTTGATCAGGTCATAGACCAATAGTAGTGCTTGGTAATATTTCAGTTGCTCTTAGTTACAATGCTGTTGTTCAGTTGATTTATGTGTTATTTTGTTTCACTAGATGGCTATGTGAACAGACGCAGCAGATTGTCTTGCGATCAGTAATGTTTGCGCATATAGTGGCTGGCAAAGCAGGTGCTTTGATAGCTATAGAACACAACATTGGCTGCGTTTTAATTACGTCATCATCAATCTGGCCTTTTTGGGCATGAGTTGAGAATGTGTAATATGATTGCGAGTTAGACGTGGCGATTACACATTATACTTTATGTCAACATTTGTCCAGTGATATCTTATTTTCTGCTTGCAGATATATTGGTAACAATATGAAATACACTCATTGATCTTGTATGGCGGGATAAAATTGAGTTGTATGCTTGGAATGCAATGTGCACAAAAGTGACATTCCTGGTATAAGTATCAGATTATACTCACACTTCATACTTTGATAAGTGTTCAACAGTAAAGTTATAAGGCGATCACTTCTTTAAAAAAAAGGTTTCTAGCGTCTCACGCATGGTATTCACAACCTGGCCGACGGCATTGAAAAGTTATGTCGATTGAAGTTTAAGTGTGAGCAATACTTCTACCAAATGTAAGTGAAGGTGAAACGGACGCATTGTTTTTGATGTTGAATGTATATATATATATATATATATAATAAATGAGATATATATATATGTATTATAGATATACATATATAATTTATTTATTATATATATATATATATATATATATATAACATATATATATATATATATATTCCTCTATATATATATATATCTATATATATATATATATATATATTATATATATATATATATATAATATGCACACTAGCACAGGAGGACGCGAATGTTTATTATATGCATATATACATACTTTAGTTATATATATATATATATATATAATATATATATATATATATATATATAAAATAACACGCTAGCACAGGAGGACGCGTGTTGCTGAAACAAGTTATGCACGCAGGTGTGTGTAAATACATTTATCAATTTTCATTGGCGATGTAAAGTGATGAGCCAAAGAATCCAAATACGCGAGCCCAGTCTGCTTTTAACCAGTAACACGTGTTGAGAATGGAGTAGCGAATCACATGCAGTTCTAATGCACCACAACCGAAATCATTGACCACCGAGACATGGACCTATATTTCACAGTAGCTATTTGCGATACCCATCCTGGAGTAGGGAAGTAGTCTTTTAAAAAATGTCAATAAGCTAGTGAAACATTCCAGAAACATTGTTATGTTCAATTATGTCACGCTAGCACAGAACTGTATAAACAAAACATTGAAAACGCATGGAACCCACGACGTGTTCCACTGATTCTGAACGCACATTGCCAGTTCTTAAAAAACGTCGTAAGACTAGTATTGGATTGAAATATAAGAGGATTATTTTGTGTATGAATCCCAAGACTGGACAAACATCTGAACATTGAAGACAATTGGTGCTTACGAAACATCGATAGAAGTTTACACTAGTTGGGACAAACATCTGAACATTGAAGACAATTGGTGCTTACGAAACATCGATAGAAGTTTACACTAGTTGGGACAAACATCTGAACATTGAAGACAATTGGTGCTTACGAAACATCGATAGAAGTTTACACTAGTTGGGACAAACATCTGAACATTGAAGACAATTGGTGCTTACGAAACATCGATAGGAGTTTACACTAGTTGGGACAAACATCTGAACATTGAAGACAATTGGTGCTTACGAAACATCGATAGAAGTTTACACTAGTTGGGACAAACATCTGAACATTGAAGACAATTGGTGCTTACGAAACATCGATAGGAGTTTACACTAGTTGGGACAAAATTCCAAGATCTAAAAACGCCGAATTATCCATCCTTCTGGTACAAGTGTTCTTTTTATTGAATAATCGGTGGACCTTCAATCGGTTTCATATGTGTATCGGTCATGTTGGCAGCCATTGCAGGAGTGTGTGTATGTGTGTGTGTGGGGGGGGGGGGGGGGGGGTCGGGTTGAGGGGGGCTTGTTTTTGCGTATATTCAAAATATAGCACTATATAATGCATTCGTATATTGCTGGGTGTTGATTTCGACACGGAATTTACCTGTTTAATACAAATGTTCATAAAAACGGCAATAGCTCGACAGTATTCCTTGTTAGTGTTAGATATTACAATACATACACAACAGGAACGAAGCGTGACAATAAGTTAGTAGACTACTATCACCCCCCACAAACGCGCTCATACACGCACACACACCATCTGCTCGCACTCACGCTCATAACACTCCAACCCAAGGCACGCCACAATTTAGATACCTTTATTTACAACCTCTGTTTTCAGCACGTTGGGACAAGCAAAATTGACCCTCATTCAGACCCGCATGTTCGGTGGCCCTTATTCCAAATTAACACTTTACCTTATCAACATGTCCCACTCCAATTTAAAGCGCTTGTAAACAGATACCGCCTTTGTTACATAATCCAATCAGCGATAAATACAGGTAAATGCCAACATGTTCAGATACGCACAAGTTGCCCTCATACCACTCGAAATTGGCTACCAATGCCTTACAGCCATTGCCCTATAAATACCAGGCTCCGCTCACACACAACACATTCGAACTCAACCAAGACACGACGACACTATGAGACACCCACGAAACAGAAACTTGGAAAAGGAACTCACGAGCGTGCCAGAATATCATACCAGAATAAAGGAAAGTCGTAAATATAAAGTTAACGTGTCTCATTCTATATCAACCGGTACCTCGAAAGCACCCCTGAAGTGACCGAAGACAAAGGACCATATATAGCATAGAAACTACGCGGTCACACTACTTATGAATAAATGCCTCAAGTAATTCCCCAACGAGGGTAATCGAAAGCATGTGTGAGTGCTCCTGTGGTCTGAGACTATTGTGTCGTGTGGATTAATGGCATATTTGATAGTTCTGTAGTAAATCTGCCGTCCTTGGAGAATATTTGCTTAATAACTTCATTTGAGCTATAAACCTGATGTTATTATCTCAAAGAAAGCTTAATCAAATATACCTTAACTGCAAATTTTGCTGAGATGTTTTCAACAGGTAAATGAATGAAACCAACACTGACGTTTGATCGATGTTATCGCTGATGGAAACGTATCAACTTGAATCAAGTGATGTCAATATTATCCTCCCATATCATTAAACATGGGCAAATGTTTATTTCAAATTATGTACAGTAGAGTAAAAGCATCGAGGCGAGCACCCCGGTCCTGCGCCAGATCAATCCACAGCGTACCATGTACCCACAGAGGGGAAGTCAACCGGCTGGGTAATGTCGACGTCACATATATCAGTCAGACTGCATATGTATTCACTGGAGTCTGATGTTCTTTCCAGGTTAAAGTAGAGACAACAGGGGTTCTCCATGCAATGCAGCAAACAGTGACCAGGGCTCACGACGACCTTCTGCTCTCTTATAGGTGCACTTGAGCAGCGGAATGTACTTGTTTGGATGCGGGTGGATAGTGTCTGACGGATCGGACCTGTGTATCAACAATTTAGAATAACGTCAAGCAATTGGTTGATGGTTATATGGATCTTTTATGATATGACACAATAGCTTGGGTTGCAGAAGCGCAACAATATTGCCACGTCGACAATCACTACTTTTGAAATCATGATACTTCTAGATTATAGCAGGCTAGTTTAATTGATGTACAACGGTTATCACTACTGTACCTTGACAAACGAGGTCCCTTATGCCGATTGTGTTCCAGGTAGGTTCGGCATTATAGCCATGACCAATGCAGATCGGCTCACCCACAACTTCTCTACCGGCAAATTTAATCCATTTTGCGTGACAGTCGCAACGTATTTTTGAGTTTTTCAAGTTAAAGACTAAATTAGGTTTTTTGCACTCAAGATGGCACAAGTTGGGAGCTACTACCCACACAACTTCAGAAGCGTCAATACTAGCTACTTTGATTGAAGCCATTGTCAAAGACGAGGCACGCAGAGGAATGTCGTTCTTTGCAATGATGAGCCGTTCCAGTGTTCCACTAACCATGGAGACATCTGGCATTGCCGTCAATTTGTTACCGCTCACATCTAATATTTTCAAAACAGGAAATGCTGCAAAATCACTCTTTCTGATTGCAACTATTTTATTGTAACCTAATTTTAAATGTTGCAGCTTTGAATAACTACTGTGTGTTCATTGCTGTGATTTCATTGGAAGATAAATCCAGTCCTTCTATATTTTTACATTCCAATAAATTAGGGAAATGTGTAAAAGCGTTGAAGCTCATTCCAAGCAAAGTCATTGATGGAGGAACAGATACGTCTGTTAAGACAGACACTTTGTTGAATCCAAGAAACAACTTTACTAACTTTTTGAGTACGCTCACCCTCTCTGGTGCAACTACAGCAATACGATTCCGTTGTAACGCCAAAAATGTGAGCGACATCGACACGTTATCTAATCGTGGAAACTCACTTAGCAGGTTGTCGGAAACGTAGATACTGGTGACGGCAGCCAAAGCAGGGAAGGAGTCGATAGCTGATATTCGGTTATTTACAAGCTTCACAACTTCAGCATCAGTCGGTATGTTGGGAACGGTAGTTAGAGAACGTTGGTTGTAGTTATACTTAACTTGACACAATGCTAAATGAACCGGGATGAACAGACACAGCAGGAACCTGATGTGCGACGACATGATCGAAAATTACTTTCTACCAAGTGGATCCAACTTCTGTGGCTGGTTGAATGATCACGCTTATACAACACGAAGCCCTGAAGAGACTGTTCAGCATGTGCAGGCTTAAAGGGAAATGCTACAGTTCACTGCCGCGCCACTCAGCGGCCGTTGCGTAACTGCGCGTCCTTTGGCGGGAACCACCTTTGACGCGCTGCGCGTATTTTCGCCCCTTGTGCGCCCTCGTCTTCGCTGCAACGAATTGACTTAAAAGTAATTTGTGCGCATATTACAACGAATTATTTCCGTTGAGTTTAGATCAAAGACACAATCCAAGTTCAAATATAAATGACCTAAGGTTCAGAAAGAAAATATACTTGAATAATGATAGTGAATGTGTTGATAACAATGTTACTGTGAAAAGGAAAATTTCCAGCATAGTTATCTTCCGAATGGCAAAGATCTGTGTGAAGAAGGGTTGAAATGTGGTCTTTTGAAAATATTTCAGGATTTGGCAGATAATGCAGATAAAATAGCTCCCTGTGCAAGCACTAGTGTGTGTGAGAGTGTAAAAACATGGTTGCATCGAAGGCACCAAAGGCCAAGCATCTGGGCAGTTCAGGAAGTCTAATTGCTAGAGTAGCTTGCGCTGTTAGTCAGAAGAATAAAGGAAACAGTTATCTAAGTAAGGTGCACGAGTCAGCGGGTATGTCTCCTGGTTCCCGGTTCTCGAAGCATGCAGCAAAACAAGATAGGAAAAGAGAGTATTGCAATACGTATAAAAGTTCAATAGAATACAAGAAAAGAAAGCTCAATTTTGATAGGATAAAGACCACAGAACAACGAACGAACGAGTTACGAGAAGGTAAAACCTATCAGTCACAGATAGAAGCTATGCCGATTAGTCAGGACGACGTAGAAGTGATTCCAGTTCTTGTTAGTTTGTCAGTGTTCGTATCAGTTGATAGCAACATAGCAAATGGCTGTAAATTAGCAAATTTTGACCTGGAAACAACTTCAGGTAGCAAATTGTGTGATATCATCCGGCTAGCGGCAGTGTGCGGTGGGGAGATATTCAGTAGATTTTCTATGCCTACAGTGCCAATTCAAAAGTTATCCTAGTTGCTCATAATTGTAAAGCTTTCGATTTAAATAGATTGGTGCCGCATGTGGTAGCAAGTCCCATTATAGAAGAATTTTCACAAGTAGTTGCAGGTTTTGCAGATGTTCAGGTTTTTGTACAAGAGACAGTTTAGGGATTTTAAGCAAACAACGGTTGTTAGAGGAATATTAAAGAAAGAAACATGATGGCCATAATACAATAGAGGACGCAAAAGTTTTGCAGGAAGTTGTTGAAGCTAGCAGGAGTACCAAGAAAGATTTGTTTGCACAAAGCTTTTCAGTCTCTGTTGTTATTCAGGAAATAGAGAGAAAGATGGCGAGGTCACAAAATGAAGGTTCTCTCAAAGTTTTGATCAGGAGCAAAATGTGTGGTGCTGCAATGGTAGGAAGTAGTTTGCAAGTGGTTTGCAACTTCGGCATCTACTACTAGCATACAGAAGAAAGGGCGAAGAAGGGTTGGTGTCACTTTTTGGTGACAAAGATATAAATGGGCACATAAGAGTTACTAAAAGTAAAAGAGCTATTTCATCTGTTGCCAGTTACCTGAGTCAACAATGTTATTGTATGCTTCTGGCTATGATTCATTGAGTGTTAATGGTATGTCTCTTGGAATTTATACTGTTCGGAAATCGCTAGTGTCGTTCTAACTTACTAGTCGTTATTGTATGTTGTTTGCTATGTATATGTCAATGATATAATATTTTGTACGTCACTATTAAAGTTATGTGTTATTCAAATAACATAAATATAATATAATAATCCATAGCAATCATTTTATGTCATTTAAAAAAAATGTTTTTCTATAGTTTTTGTTATCATTTTTAAAATTTATGTTCATAATGCATATATCACTGCACCATATTACCAAGTTTATTTAAAAAGTCAGTGGTCAATTTTTTTATGGAGGTTGTGGCTTCCCATAGACTCCGAGGACCTATCATTTTTTAAATTTATGTGCATAGTACATATATCACTGCACTTTTTATGGAGGTTTGACACCATTCTAGAGAAAATTAACAATAGATTCATAAATGTTTTGCCGTAGTGTACGGCGAGACATAGTTTTTTTTGATTATTTGTAAAGCAGATATTGTTCTGTCTATATGTCATATATAATGTAATTCGATGTACGAACTTTTCTATAGAGCCAAAATATTATCAGCGTGGCTGAATTCGCTTTGATTTTCATTGCATGCGCTTCTGGATCTTTAACTTCAACCAGTGTGGCTAAATTCGCATTGATTTTCTCGCACATTCCGGCAAAGAACCACATCATCAACACTTTTGTCTTCACAGTATCACGCAATCTGGCCACTAACTGCTGAGGTAAATCCTCGTACAATTCATGCATTTTCACGCAGCACTAACGAAAACATTCATCAAATGACTCCTCATACCGCACCTGACACAACACTCTGTTATACCTCTCCTGCTTTAATCTTCATTCACACATTCATTATGCACAACTGCATTCAGACTAGAACACTTATCTATCTCGCTATTAATCTCCTGTGCGAGAACCTCCCATAGATATTTCATATTTTCCATTTCCAAAGACAAACTCTTTTGAATAGACTTGGGAAAAACTCAAAGAGGAAATGGAATATACAAAAGAACTGTACTTACAATACGCAGCCGGAATCGAGTGGATTCTCCACCAGATGTCGTATATGGTGTGGTGACGTGATGGAGGAATTCGAGCTCCAGGCGTAGGGTTTTAGAAGAAAGTTACCTTTATTGATTACAATGAATTTAAGATGAGCTTTGCCTACGTGATGAAGAGAGAAGTGTCGAGCTC
>CM067352.1:25891332-25918832 GCA_034190875.2 Urechis unicinctus | reverse complement strand
GGCTGCTGCTTCTTACGTTAGGAGACATGCTGGCCCCAAAGCGAAACATCCTCGTTCCTGACTATCTATCTCATCGGGCAAGTCGACCGCACTATGAATCAAATCCTCAAAGTTGACCAGGTACTGCTTGATGGTGCCAAACGCCGTTCCTGTGCCTAGTATGCTGCTACGTGCTTGAGACTACGACCCAAAAATAGCCCGCACATAGGTCCTTATGCTCGCGTTGATTCTTGAAACACCGGACGAGGCAAACCCCTCCGAGTTGTTGGGTCTTGATGATGGTGGATGGTGGATAGGTTCAGGTACTTACACAGGTGACTGGCCCATCAACGGTAGCATCCTCAACGCTCTTTATATCCTCCTCGATTAAGTCAGTAACCAGAGAGTACTCAACATGCTGTCCTGTCACTTCGAAAACCACCTCACGTGACTTCTTAACTTGTGCAGAACGTGCGTTCAATCCGTAGACAGTGAATACTATTAGATGGTAAACCATTCACCGTGTGTTACTCCTAGGCGTAGGGCCGAGACATTGCTTTCAATATAATCCTCGAATCTAGACATTCCTGTTATAAAATGACATAGAGCACTATGTATACAAATGTTTATGCTGCTGATGACTACACGCTGTACAACTGCCGTGGATTGTTACCAAGAAAGATTGTTACCTAATGATCAAGTATAGCTATAACGCAAGATGTAGAACTAATTGGACTTTGCAAATCCACACTTATCTTGGTGGGGCTACACTGCAGTGCATGTTGAATGATACCTTTACCTTAGACGCAAACACTGAGGGGTCAACAAATGCCTTTCAACCAGTGATCTATAATAACCATTTATCTTATGCACTAGTGTTAGCAGCGGCACCTCTGAATGAAAATGTGCGTTTAACTATCGCAACATATGCAGTATTGAAACAACATCATTTCACCGTTGAACAGCGTGACCAAACGCGTTTGCTTGACAATGGGTCTCTGCGTCGTTTGCTTTACGTACCAGTTTTTGCATTGATAGCATAGCCATACCATTCAATGTGCTGAAGGATGTGGACCATTGCGTAGTTTGGTAATAACACGGACATATTTGCACGCCCTTTGCAGGAATAACCTTGAGCCTCAGATACAGTTTGTGCATTGACCAGAGATAAGGTATTGATCCCTAAGAAATGAGATTAAATGACGACTATACCCTCGCTTCTATTTGTACAGCTCTTGTTATCGTATTTGTGCTATTTGCGACATATTGTAGCCCACCAACAAGGGTAAATATGTGTGACAGGAATAAACCTGAGCCCATCTATGAGCAAGCATCATCGCTTTGACAGTATAGCAGCGGTTTATTTTTCTAAGCAATTTGATGTTTCTCAAGGGGACAATTGAAATCTCAGTTGAATGAGCTCCACTACTAAACGACACATCTATTGGTGACGACGGATGGTGCTTGAAGATCAATGTCACCGAAATGGGACCATATCTACCATATGTAGATATCTATTAACCAATTATATTGATAATTTCAATGGCTGCAAGGCCATCATTGCTTTTACGTTTATAAGTGTATATAAGTTTGACATGATTGCCCCCACTGATTGGATAAGTGCCAAGCTCCATATGGTGCTCCTCTGAAAATGGTGTCAACAAATTGCAATCTAACTCTATGCCCAGATTGCATAAATGTGGAAGATGTCAGAGCAACGCATCATTATGAAACAGCAATGTGCTGCATCATTGATATAGTGCCCCGTTAGTCATAAAATGCGAAAATATACCCCACCTTCGCTGTTAAAACTCTCACAATCCATTATCACAACCGCGGTCATTTTAAGCTGATCTGGTGGGTTCATAATTTACTTCGACATTAGTACTTGTCCTAAAACTTATCGTTACTGGATGTTAAATATTTGCACATTTATCCTCTGACATCATAGATATGTATATGCGTATTGGGTTTTGTGTCCGTGCTTAAATGTGTTTGAAACCTGATAGTCACTTTGATACGAATCGACTGGTCTGTAGAAATCGCTATTATTAGAAATTGTGGGTATTGCAGTGGCAGATAAAATACCTTTGCATCTGTTCGGGAATGGTCAAAATTATTGGACACGGCAGAGGTTAAAATCAGAGATAAGTGCCTTATTGAGCAATTAACTGTAGGTTCATGTATCTATACTCACATCACATTAATCATTTTCAACGCCAGCTATGACAGCAACAAGCAAGCGTTACGTCATTTATGCGATTTTATAAAGAGGATACTGCACGTAAATAAGACAACCAACTGCAACCCACATACAATAACAGGTTTTAGGAAACTGGTCCACTGATTATATTGCTGCATCATGGATGCTAATTTAACAGCCTGGGAAGTACACTATTATCTAATGAACCCTGCTGTAGCCAGCACGTCGATGAGAATTTTGCATTTCATATTATCCACGGGAATCTGGATCAATTTAGGCTTTTCGTGCTGTTAATTTAGAATCATTGCCGGTTGTTATTCTGTGAAAAAAATTGTGTAGCAAAAATCGCTAAAAAATTTTCAAATTCTAATTGACAAGTGAATTATCGTCTGATTTAAAGAAAAAAAAAACATATCATTTTCTGAAAGCTAAAACCACTAACAAACTTTTATAATGTTCTATCAAAATAGCCGTCGTTTTTAGTTGAAATGTTTTGTTTTACACAGAAACTGTTCCCAGAGATTGCAATTGCTCATGAATATTGGTTCAATAGCAAAAATATAGAGTCAGTTGCGAATAGAATTGTGTGTGGATGACGTCACTTACGGTACGGAATGCATTATTGTTCCAGGAAAATCAGCAGTGATTGTCATCATAGAGATTCGCCCAGAGGCACGATATGATTTTGTCAGTTCTCATGGAAGATTTTGTCATCATAGCGGTTGTTAAACTTACTTTCAATGTGATAATCGTATCGTCATTTGGTTTTAGCTCGTCGCCAAGTTCATCAATTGGATAATCGAATTTTTGTTTTGTTATTTGCTTTTTTTGTTTTGCTGAATGCAACTTAATTAGCAGTACTAATCACGAAATTGCACAAAAAACATGTTACTAACATCACCTACTGTCCTCAAATGCATTGGTATTCTTCATATATTCTCTTCCTACAATTCCCTCAAGCCTATGAGTGGCTAACCATAGACATATCTTAATAAGCTAAAACGTTGGTGATGCTTACCATTAAGGTCTGATGTGAGATTGCCCACTACATGGGATTCAGTTAAAGATAGATTGTTTGGCTGACGAATGCAATCGCAGGACCAAAGCACAAGTATTTCCAGTACATCGTGATCAATTTGTGTGAAAGCCCCTTGGTGGATTTTATGGCAAAATAACAGGACTTCGTTCATTTCGTATGGGAATTATCCCGTGCATCTGGAGTTTTGATAGCCATGCAGTTTACATAGTTGCAACGTGCATACTTCCAGCAAGCTGAGGCTATCACAGTCATTACAGCAATTGAATTCGGAAGCGCCTCACGTAATTAACCGGCCTTCAATTTAAACGATGAAGTACAAAGGGTTATCTCTTTAATGGCAAATACAAGTAAATAACTGGATCATTGGCTATCCATTTTGGTGCATGAAACACCAGCGTAATATGCAACACAATACTTCGGTAGTTGTTTGCAGTGCAGTTAAATGAGAACGAATGAAGTCAACTAATGAATCAAATCCATCAAGCATTTACTTCATATATTGAGCTTCATATATCTGTGCTTGTCATTGGTTATTGGAGCGAAAATTGAATGCCAATGTGATGCAAGGCATTCGATATTGATTGCCATTGTTACACTAAAGGCAAAACTGTAGATCAACTCTATCAAATATATCGATATAATATAAGCACCCAAGGCGTGCATAGAGCAAAGGCGAGTTCATCCCAAGCCACAAGTACTCGGTTTGATTAATATGGCTTATTGTCCTAATAATGCACTGCTCGAGTGAGGCATTATTACAGTCTGTTGGAATGGTAAGAGACAATAACCAGAGCTTCGTAAACAGGACGTGATACATCCATGAACGACCCTGTGCAAATGCATGTAATACAACATAGTATTGTAAGATGCATAATGTGTTACCTTTCTTGAGTCTTGACAAATATCACAGTGTAAAATGGGTTTGCATTGATTTTCTATCCCTCTTCACGATGTAAAAATATTCTGGCATGCTCTGAACTATATATGCCAATGATGTATGAGATAAATCGGTGCAAGTTGAAATGTTGCTTGCTACATAAATTTGAACAATCCTTTATAATTGGTAAGTTTAACATTGCGAATGTATCAGCACATTGTTATGTGCCGTATGGCATGAGAGAAAGACTTTTCAATACCAGACTACGAACTGTGAACACCCACCTACCATTTACACCTTAATACAGCACATCAGGATAAGTAGCAAATTGCACACAAATGATTATGAATGGTACTGATTCTGAAGTAGAACGTTAGATTTTGTTTAATTATTTTTGCTCAACATCCTGAAAGATCAACGTATAAGGAACAAAACGCATTAGAATTACGTAACTAATAGAGCCATTTCGATGAACCCCCATTGATTAAAGATCAGCTTAGATAACGGTATCTTTTTCGTGCTCTAAATATCCATACACAACTAGTGTTTAAAAACACCATGCCGTGCATCATTATTATGCTGGAAAATTAATCTTAAGACGTATTTAAGTCAAATGACATCAAGAGATGTAATAAAACCATGACTTCATGGCTTTTACAAGTTACAATGAATCAGTCTATACGAAACGTGTAGCAGTAATCTAATGACGATCCTATATACGGATTTCTAAGCATTCACAAAACACCCTATCTTGACCGCCATTGGCTTTTTTGACATAAGAACAGATCATAACGGGTATAGGCGACGGAACTTCTTTTGGAATAGCCGTTACACCACTATTTTGCAAAAAGGAATAAAGTTGTGATCGTTATGATGTCCATAGAATTCACAGGTGTCATAACGTGTTTAAAAAAATTATTTAGACGGAAAGGCGGACTTTGACCAAGATGAAGCCAATCATTTTCGTTACTATTTGATCTGAAGTTATGTATTACGTCTTTTCGCCCTTTCACATCCCCATTCAGCCACAACACTATAAACACACCCTCTCAAATACTGGGTTTTTCTTTCTGTTTCGGCGCCTAAGCCGCTCATTAGTTTTGTCTGCTACACCACTTTTTGTAGGTCTGTACTCGTTTAAAATCAGATGGTTGTTGTCGTAATGGAAAGCTGGCTGGCATGGGTTGAGACAACGTCCACATATACAATGCATTTGGATCATAACCCACGATTCCTTAACACAACTTTGCTCCATTTCCTTTTTGTTTTTCATCTGGTGTAAGTTTTTCCTTTTTTGTGATAACGATGAAAAAATAATGGCAATCAATTATTGCACACTATTCCATTTTTAATTAACCAATATATGTCGTTGTTTTGTTCGTCTGGTAAAGTAAAATAATCTTCCATGTCTTCGAACAAATATCGCATGGTTAATCCAGGTACTGATATTCCATCCTTCAAGATATCCATACCTCGCTCATGTTATAATACTATTCAACCTAAAGTTCCCCCTGTCTCCACCATTTACTATTTGCACGATATGGCCTGTGCTCATCCCATTGGCTACATCGCATGGGGCCTGTAAGTTCAATAGCATGGGTTGGTCAAAGGCCAACTCCCGGGGACAGGATATAACCAGCCCACTCTCATCATTTAAAAATGGGAGATTCTTCTAGTCATAGAGGAGATTCAGACCGAGATTCCAGGGAAGCTTCATTGTTGAAACTTTAATAAACCCAATAAGAAACTCTACTCCTGGACTAGTTTTATTCCTCTGGCTAGTCCCCATCCCACAACTACAAGTAACGGTACAGCAAACCAAGGAGCATTGCAATAAGAAAAGTCAGAATAAATGAGTAAAACACTCACTGTAAAAACGACTCTGTGGCTTCCGGAAGAGATTCTATGTCTATATTGTCGTTTCCAACACTTCTTGACATTCAGTATATTGGTCAGTTGTGTATATACACAACACCCCTAATATGTTTACCGGTTGTTGACTGTTAAGTCATTCACAGAAGATGAATTTCAAATGAATAAAGGGCTCCCTTGCCGCATTTTATCGCAAAGTTCAGCAAAATGATTGTGTAATATCTGTGGAGATTGGGAAATCACGCTCGACCGACACCCAAAGTTAATAATGATATACGCTTGAGAAATCTTTATCGCCTTGTGAACGCAGCTCACAATGACTCATTTATCAAGTCGTTTGGCACGAGCCGTTACCTAATGACGATAGAAGCGCATCGTGAATTCGACGATCAGTAAATAACATGTCCCATTTGTGTAATTATACCACATATTTGTCAAGTGACATAAATAACACATCATTTTCTGGGATAGAGAAAGTCAATAGCCACTTACATATCCCTTTCACAGATCCCTCCTAAAATCACAATAGAAGTCATTATGACATTGTAGACCTCTTCACTAGACTCCAAACTGAAAATGTCAGAAGAAAAATCCCTGCAAAATAATGTCTTCAAACTGTTAAATAATACCTCGTTAACTGAAGCCCTATGTCAAATGAATAGAAATTTCTCAACATCATTAACCCATAGAAAGATCGAGAGGATAATCTCTTCAGCATAATTACAATAGAACCCGTTGAAAACCCACACCGATCTACTGAGGACACCACCACTTGTTGAATATATCACCTCATTACCTTGATAGATGAAGTTAATAATCACTTACAAACCCCTTTCCAAGAGCCCTCCTTGAATCACAACGGAAATCATTATAGCACCCTCAACACATTGTAGAACTGGCAATAGGTATGTCAAATGAATAGAAGGGCTCTTTTGTCAGGAAAGGTCAGCAAAATGATTATGTAATATGTGAAGACATTGTAAAATTCGTCAGTGGAATAAGTCCCCCAAAAACATCGCCTTCCGCAATCCGTCTGGGATACCTACGCAAGCAGAACGCTAATAAAACGAGGCTTCAAAGGGTACCTATGTCAGCGGAATACGGAGTACGTATACTTGCTACTAACCTAACATAGCATCAATTTTATACCAGCTGTATGGGTATTGTATCTTAGGCCAACCCACTTCCCATTCTCTAATTAAATCGATAGTCTTGGGTATTTGAGTGATATATTTCGTCAGCATGTTCTCGGGGTGACAGCTCAAGGAGCTATTGCTCGGCAAGGTCAAGTGGTAGGTCATGCTACCGACGTCTTTTTATGGTTGAGGGTTGGGTTAGGTAGCATGCAGCCTAAACTGCTGCTGAGTAAAGCCGTCAATAGATTAATCTCTCCTCTTTCCGCCGATAAACTGTAAATGATGACGACCATGACAGCATACAGGACAACGATTTGTGCAAAGAACGAGGAGGTACTGGTCCTTCAAACGATGATCTTTGCCTGCATCAAATAATAGATACATGCTTATGATACATGGCTAACAAAATAAGTCTTTTCATAACCAGTCAGACCAACCACAATACATGCAAAAGAATGCTTAAATCTCGGGTCCATTTTGTTTTACGTGTTGACACCAGGTCTCTTATATGAACATGGTAAACAAACTTACAATCAGTGTATTTGTATATGAGTGTTTATTTGATAGACACTTCTATACTTAATACTCACTATTGGTTCACTAACGACGATTGGTGTTATTCCTGTGGCATTGATACGGGTATGTCAATCACATCCTCATCTGACAAGTCAGAGTCACGTTCCGGTAGTTACCGGTCGTTGCTGACGTAAATATCTTTCCCGATTCTTGTGCAAGGGTTCTAACTTTCTGATGGCAAATGAATCCATATCACTTTCCTTGGTTCGATTCAGTTGTTATCGAAGACTTTTCAACACGGCTCTGATATATGCACTAGAACATTAAAAGATACATAGGCTCAATGCTCTGGTCATATGATGCTAGCTAGAGGCTTTGTTTACTCATTGCGCTGCTGTCGTAACTACGCGGGGTCAGGTGAGCTCACCTCCTATTTGAGGCTCTTCACTCGTATTAGGACGTCGTGTTGCTGTAGATGGGACTATTCGCGAGCCAATCTATCTCTGACAATCAAAGTAAATGATGGCAATGAATCGAAATATTTAGAGTTAATGGATTATATTTTACTGCTTTAGCCCCGTCAATGCAATTCATTCCCCTTTAATATATCTAAACACATGAATTGTACTAGACTTACGGCCTGGCGTTTCCTTTGCTAATTTGTACATACTTATTAGATGCGAACGTTATGCGGCCTATTATGCAACACTATAATCAGCACCATCTGTGCGTTTATACGTTCACAGGGAGTATTGACATCTCATTGTGTTCCAGTAAACGTATCAGGGGTCTAACTCTGCCGACAATAGCATGGCAGCATATTGGGAGGAGTGTGTGTGTGTGGGGGGGGGGGGTATCACTGCCGACAGCCCCGCCAAGACGTATCTTCACGACAGGCCTTCCAGGAGGCTGAGTCTCAGTCGTATAAATTCCCATCGACTGTTTCGTCTGCACTCAGTCGCGGATGGCACAGCGCCTTGCTACTGCGGTGCCTGTCGGTGGCTCTCTGGCTCGGCCGACATTGAATTGCTCGAAAGGCGATCTTTTGTGGAGCTCGCAAATAACGGCGCTTAGACGAAGCATGTATGTGCGTCATAAAAGTGAAACGGATCCCGACATTCTCACATTAGCAATATCCATTGTGGAGATGCTGGAGGTAAATGCTAATTCCAGATGGTTTTATTCGGTTTGATCTGGACAACTTAACATGACTGTCAGTTGCGGAATTATAATTGCCTGTCTGGCTATCACAGCTACAGGATATGATCATGCAAACGTCGGTCAATGGACAGAGCTCACTCCAGACAGGTATAGTTCCTTTACGTGTTACTCGCTTATTAACGGGCAAATTGTAATCATAGCTTAGTTTTCTCTCAAAAAAAAAAGGAGTTGTTTGATTTGTCTTTGTTTCACTGTACACCAAATTGTTTTGCAATACGCACATCCAATACGCGTTCCATTTGGTACGAATCTTCATGAACATATACAGTGTTTGCTAGCAATTACCTGTGTGCATCATGTAGATATGACATGCCTTTAATCAGGGCATTAACTACAATGTGCAAACTATGATGCAACTACCATCAGCCATTAACGCCCATTGTATTATCTATATTATAAAGGGGTGCATTTCAGCTACTTCTGTATTTATGATAAAGTAGTTCAGCACAGTGACCTCTATTTTGCTTAGGTACGTTGCATTGTCTGCTGAGAAGCGCCTAACAAAGCACCTGCTGGAGAGGTACCAGCAAGTAGGTGTCGGAGGACGACCAGTGCTTAACGGATCACAACCGACACTTGTGTTGTTTGGACTAGGACTTATCCAGGTGGAACTTGACGAGCGGGATAAGGTTATGATCAGCAGTATGTGGATTGATATGGTGGGTGTTTTAATGAAGGAACAATGGGCAGCTTAAGAAACTGACGTTCTGTGAACATAAAGTCACTTCGCGTAAGTTGTAATTGCTTACAGAAATGGCGTGACGAGTATTTGCAATGGAACCCGGCGCTATGGGGCGGAGTGGACCACGTGCGACTCAATGCAGGAGATATCTGGGTACCTGACGTCATGCTTATCAACACGTAAGTAAATTACTAAAGGTAAACCGGTTCTGCTACTTGCCTAAAATGTTACTAATCGAATCAATTGTGCTGTTTTGTTTTACCAAATGAATGTGAGTGTAATATGAAATATAGCCAGAACAATTAATCGGAAAACCTGTCATGATGTTTTTGTGTTGTTCCATACATCCCAGGGCGGATCCAAAGTACGAGATGCGTAACAGTCTTATTCTGGTGCATTACAACGGGGATATCACTTGGGTTCCGCATACGATATTCCGAAGTTCATGCGCCTTGAACGTGACTGCCTTTCCATTTGATAAGCAAAATTGCTCAATGTGGTTTGGCTCTTGGACCCATGCAGCGGGTGAGGTTGATCTAGGCCTGGCAAATGGTGGCCTTGACATTAAGACATTCGAGGCAGATTTTCATAAAAGTCGCTCATGGGATATTACGAATCATTCATCGGTACGTATTCCCCCCGGGCACCCAGAGGACTATAGTGTGTTAGTATTCACAATGACGCTGGAAAGACGGCTGGTGTTCTCCGGATACATACTCACATTACCTTGTATCTTCCTTGCATTTCTGACGCTGGTTGTGTTCTGCCTGCCACCTGAGCGTCCCGATAGAACGGCCTTAGGTTTGGTTTTACGCACAATATTGAACACGGTTGGCATCAAGCAAATTACGCATTGAATTTAGAGAAGCATAAAATATGTTTATATTCTTTGCCCTATCCAGCAATGAGCCTATTTGGTAGCTTTCTGTTCCTTCTGCTGATCCTCGTGGAAACTGCCCCGCCAACAGCAGCATCTGTTCCTAAACTGGGTATGTCATTTACTTGATAATGATACGAGGAACAATATCAAAAAGCAAACGAGACATTGATGCTAGAAAATCATAGTATTTTGTTTGGTTCCAGGTCGGTATTATTGTTTCAACATGGTAATCATTATGTTGTCAATTGTCCTCTCGACACTCGTCGTCAACGTAAACAAGCTTGGAGATGGTCAATGTACTCTGCCGCAAAGAAGTGTGGTGCGTTTTGGATTTCTTAACTCATCAGTCAGTATGATGTAAGCTTTATTACCAGCTGCTGCTATTGCTTTATTAATATCACGGCGTCTGTGCAGGTTTTCATCGACACTTTAGCAAGACTCCTGCTAGTGAATGTTCGGAATGTCAAGTGTTCCAAACATAGGCGCGATTCGGTTCCTTCTACAGAAGAGGACGATCTTGAAATTCCTCTCAACGAACGAAACGGTTATAACATGCAAATGTCTAGTCACACTGATTTGTTATCAAAGATGAATGCCTCCAGCGACATGGCACGTTATCACAGAATTGATATCAAATCTGACAGCGCCACCAAAACTGAAGTGCTTCTTAGCCAGATCCACCTCCACGTGGCTGACATACGATTGCTATTGGTTTTGTTTCTGAAACAACGCGAGACACAACGAACGACCAGGAAGTTCTGGATACAGAGGGGCAACCAATGGCGGATTTTAGCGGCTGTATTGGATAGAATGTTCTTTGTCATGTATTTCAGTGCGATTATATGGTCCTTGTTTTCGCTGTTTCCGTGGCCGGAAATTCTGAGACAGGAATAAGTTTATATATTACAAAGGATGAGTTAATGTATCCAATTATCGCCCTGAGATATAAAATGTTTTCTGAGCTGTTCACTGAATGCTTCGTTTATGATCGATGTCTTCGTGTAGATTTTTTAGCCGTGGATCAAAACGGCCATGAAATATGTTTTACGTCACTTATCACATTCGACATCTGCCTCATGTATTAACAAGAACATCTGTTGTCAATTTTAGGCGCGATTACCGGACATTCGATGGAGAGTACTTATCCATTGCAGTGAAAAATCGGTCGTTCGGGTACGAAGCTATATAGAATTGAGGGTAATCCCATTGGAGCACGCGATAGCACTGCGTTATCCTGAACAATCATTTTTTGCCTTTACCCCCCATTTGATGCGCGTGCACTTGACGGTTGAGTGGATATAATATCCGAGTAGCAATTCCATGACCGTATTGACACGATCTTAATACACGCTGCACATAAGCTACCATAAGCTCTACCTTAATGTGTTATTTGTCGCACCTGTATGTATCACCATAATCACTAATTTAATCCCAGTTAATCACAAATCTGTGCTGAAATCCAATCGAGGAAACCTTTACAAATATTAGTCAATGTAGCAGTAAATAAACCTGTGTCACGTAATCGGTTTGATCTGGACAACTTAGCATGACTGTCAGTTGCGGAATTATAATTGCCTGTCTGGCAATCACAGCTACAGGAAATGTTGCGTAGCTCAGGGTATAATTAGTGCAGTGTGATGGTCAATTATCCTGCAAGCAATAAATGTTCTTAAGATTTGCGCAAAGCAAATTTACGTGCCTCGTAGACGTGCTAACATAAGAGGCCCGCAATAAACCATTAAAACACAGATACATCCCCTTATAACGAATCGATAATGTTCTGAACAATATCTTAGAAGGGTAGCCAGTTATCATGACGTGCCAGCAACTTGAACTCATAAAAGACCTGATTGTTCTACGGAGACAAAAAATACAAGCATTCCGGTAGATTTGTAAATAATTTGTCAAAATGTCGTTGCGGTTGTATTAACCATTAGGGTGCGCGCAGTAATCCTACAACTACCCTGGTCACGTTACTAGATATATTGACATTCAAGGAGCGCGTAATGTGAACATACACAGGCATGCATTTGGCTTTACTTGCAACAGCGCAAATATCTGAATTAACTTGTATTGGTGCTGGCATGCCAGTCTAAGCAGAGTAAGATTACGAACGAAATAAATTTCATCAGCAAACACTTTTTCGACAGATCTACATTTATTGCAAATATCTGATACCAAATGTTACCTGGTTTGCCCAATATATTTGCATGCTGCCGAAGTGTGGAAACCGGGCATTGATTGCAGTATATGACACAAATGATACGTATTTAATCTTGTACACGATGGTACAATAGCCATTATGTCTGAGAGTTATACCCACTCTTAAACCGCCATTGCATAGATGGATACAAGAAGCAAATTGATATTCACACAATCGTATACACGTTAGACGAATCAAGCTCAGAGGATGTACATATGTGTCGAAATGCTTCTTTATTGATATGCATATATTGATATATGCAGGTATACATGTTGGACGTATGTATCAATGTATACTTTATATGTTAGCACTTGGTTCCAATGACAAGTATTCCGATTTCGCTGTAGATGGATAGATGTGTTTTTTATTTATACAGCGGTAACGCTTTGAAACCGTCTGAATATGGCACATTACTTTAATGATAGTGCAATATGAAGGCCCTTAAAAACATCAATAATGTTGACACCATATAACTCAACATGCCACTCGATTCTTTAATTAAAATATTTCAAAGTCTCTCAAATGTGCGAAATGTGCCAATATCTTTTCCATATTAAGGTGAATGTATGGTTTCCTAGCGCTTGCAAATATTGTAGTGTTAAGAGGCTTCTGAGCAACCATCGTACTGAAGGTAGAAATGTACAACAATGACGTCGTTTGGTAGATTGTATTGCGTGCTTTGTGTTGAGCTGCTTGACGCCGTTTGGTGTTCTCTTCACAGGTTTTAAAGTATGCCTATGAAGAACTTTGGCTATGAAGAGCCCATTGTAGATCTCCTGAATGTTGTCAGATCTAGCAGCTCACGTGTTTTTTCCCCATACCAAAAAATAGCTTTTCATTCAACATCCTCTTAACTTCCCAAAAATATACTATAATGAAATTCATGGCTTCAGTCTGGCCAAATTGAGTCTTGTTCCCACACACCTGGGGTTCCTGTCATGGATTTTTCTGTGTTACGCAATGTATTGATGTTGGGTACACTGGTTTAAGCATATATCGAAGTAATTGGCAACAGTTGGTACCACGGTTGCTATTTATTGCAGTGATTATTACTTTTAGCATATTTTAAGTAATGGTGAGCATAAAGTGCGTCTTACTGTAGCAGCACTGATAGAGATAACAACTCCCTAGTAAAATATTTAATGAAAGCCCGTTGAACTTGGCTGCTAGAGATTTCGGCCGTCAGCCAACTCGTCTGTACGTGAACCACTCGGTCATGCAATTAAGCTCTATACGGTTTGTCTGATTTTTGTGAAACGTGATCATGGATGACAAGACTTGCGGAAGTATACACATTAGAAGCAAAGTAGTTATAAAGCGCGCGAAATGAATTGGATACAACAACTCGTAAGGTTCTTGGATTTAGGGAAGTACATTCACCGATCAACTGCCAAAAATAAATAAAACAGGTTTCTAATAGATTTGTTTTTCAAGTCATACGAATATGCTGAAATTGTATCACCATAATTTGTAAACAAGTAAAACTTACCACACAAATGAACAGACGGCATTATTTTGTTGCTGCGTTTTACTTTCTTTTACATGATTCAATTTACACGTGTCGTGTTATTCATAATTGTTATTCTTTTGAATAACAGCTGTAGCAAGAACCATAACCAACCAACAAAGCTCAACACGCGTTCTAAGTGATGTCATCTTAAACACTTTTCACTATATCTACCTGAATATCATACCGATGCTTTGTTTCTATGTTAGCATAAACGCGCATCTACGCAGTAAGTGTTCGTATACGACAGCAGATGAGAATTAAGATGTGTTTGCTTGTGAAATTTGAGAGGCAAATTCCTAGTTAGATGCATCCTGGAAGATACCATTGAAGAAGAAGAATGCTGATCGTAAAAATTACTTATTTTATTAACTTGCTTATGGGCAATGTGAGTATTTCTAGATGTACAATACCTTCAAAATCAATAACATCAGTACAAACGGCGGCCCCCCGTGACGTTTCACGTTGAGAGGGCAGATTTCTACACCAGTGATTGGCTGCATTGTAGTTTTGGCAAAAGCATTCGACCACAACGGACACAATTGTTTCGAGCCCAATAGACGAACAGCAGAGAAGGCAAATACTTAAAAGGCTCAGTGTGAAATGCAAGATTCATCAATGGGCCACTTAATTTTTACGTTTATTCAAAATAATTCTCTATATGCAGGTCGCATCTAAATCTTCAAAATGTCATCGCAGAGAACGCAAGAGGATTTATGTTCCCTTATCTTGTACACAGCTGGGATGTTTCGGAATCATCTAACCAACAAGCCGCGTCAGCTGGTTTTGCTTCCAATCATAGTCTACTTAGACCATTTATCATGTGACCAATCGTTTTCTGACTTTGAAAATATTTTATCGAAAAAGATTATTTGCCCAAAGCGTATTGATTCTTGATGATTCAATTTATGTGGCAAGCACATTTCCGTGCAAAAAATTGTGAATAAGTAGCTTCCAATTTGCGCACCAAAGTGCGTTCCCACAAGCTGGGTACAATCACGTGGTGTCTTTAGCAGTAGCAATTACGTCAACTTATCATTGAAATGGAGAGATCGGAAATACATGCCGTGTTCAAGCGAGTCTGAGGACTAGCCTTACGGCATCACGCAAAACACCTGGGTGAGAATTGGGGCTTGTCAGACCTTCTTGATGCGCGTCACTTTCTGATGTGACAGAGAATGCTTATTTGTCGGCGTAGCTTATTAAGTTGTTGGTTGGTCATTTAAAATATTAACGCTCATGGAAGTTGCTAAATTTCCCGTGAAGCTAAATTAATTTAAACCATTATGCCGTTACCTTTAAATGCTAAAACGTATGCTGTATAGTCGTTGAATTTAGATTGAACAATAAATTCGATGCGTACTAAGAGATTGTATATCATATAACACCCAAGCATATTGGGATTGACAGGTCATTGATCAATCATATGATCCCTAACTTTTATAAATCAATACAGAGCTAGATAGTATTTGAATAATGCATGAAGCGATCCCGTTATATTAAAGATATAAATTGTCAGTTAATTGGTTGGATAAATCAAGCTGAAAATATGTTGCAAGATAGGGCGGAAATTTGTTCTGTTGGAAACCATATTACATGGACTATATTCCAACGAGGCAGAAAATCGATGAACAGAAGGGCTGTATATGTACAACTAGCCACAATTTGGGATCTCAAAATCAACTGTTCATCATGAGGTGCAGCTGATTGGGTCGCCGTTACGTTAGAATTGAACTGTTCTCTGCCAATTTTATTGAATCTCCCTTTTTACAGAAACAAAGGAAATTACAGCTCACCTATGAATGCATAATGTAAACACCAAAAAAGAGCATACTGAGCATTAAACCTAATATTATGTTGTGCAATATGCCTCCGTTCCCTGGATTGTATATACAACTCAGGTGACTTACCCAATTACTATCGTGCTTGACTATGCACAGAATATGGCTCTTGGATAGAAGATCATTGATCGGTGTGTGCTTGATATATTGCTAGTTATTGTTCTCCGCGTATATCTATATAGGTTAAAAGGCATATATATTGAATAGCTAAAAATATTGGGATATTGGAAAATGCAAAGTGTAACAGTGTTAATGGAGGTGTTGGATATAAGCAATTGAATGATCTGGAACGTGATTACATCTCTCGCGTTATGGTAAATCAGAAACGTCGGCTTGATAAATATATAAGCTGGACGTAAATTATTGAAAGTGGTCAAAAGCATATATGACCGTAATAAATGAGTCTATTATGGGGTTTTGAGGTTTGGCCAGCTTACTGATTTGGAACATGGCAATTTCACTCGAAGCTGTGAGTCACTGCACGCATGGATAACGGACATATGTTGCCTGTTGATCATGACTTACGGAAAGGAGTAGGTAGGTTAATAAATGTAGGGTTTAACAGCACACCAACACTAGAGTGAAAACTAGTGCCTACAAAAGTAAGATACTATGAATAGATAAGATTAACCTGATTGAGCAACCGCCCTAAAGGATAAATGGAAATCTATGAGGATGAACTGGTGGAAGAGGGTGAAATTAACAGTAATGCAGCCGATTGGTTGGACCAGCCATACCAGCCTCTCTTCTAGAACAAAGTGGTGTGTAGCAGCTATGGCCCTCGCAAGGATAGATCTACCCAACCACCATGATAACTCTGCCGATCAACAGGAAACGCAACCGATGGCAAACAGGTTGCCCCCAGTTAGTCGCCCCTTACGACAGGCAGGAGGGTGCAGTGGGCCTATTCTACCCCGGAACTCACAAGGGGAAATTACGGAAATGAAACGACTATCGGTGCCGCTGTGTGATGTATTTCACATGTCAATCAAAGTTAGTTAATGTAGTATGCTGTTACGCAACTAGGCAATACGGCGGACACATTTATCCGATTACAAATGAACACCTTTCCGCGGTAAAGGACGGAGACCTGAAGTGGGTTAGATCAATAAATCAGCAATAAAGTATGTTCCTGCCTAAGTGCCTGATCAATTGATTGAAGTATTCCTTTCCCATTTTCTGCTTTAGTACACAGTGATAATGATGTCAGGAACATCTAAGGCGCAGAGATCCATTTCCGACTAATTGGCGTTACAGACATGTATCTTTTAAGGCAGTTGCGCTATATAAATCGCGTACTTATGCTATTCAGACACATTTATAAATATTCCGATCTTTTTTTGGTTAGATTGCCCAGCAGGAATAACAATTATGGAAAGAATAGTTTCTCTGCGGGCGGTGGTAAATATATTGGCTCGGAAGACAACATCGTAGTCGTTAATTCGATCGATTACCTGTCAAACCTTTTCAACTATTTTTTCAAATACACGGCACGGCACATAAGAACCGTCCTCTAGAAATTCGAAACGGTTGATAAGGCAAAACCACTTACACAGAAAACCGTGCTGAAGTTGATTCAGTAATGTTTAAGTGTTTTGTGAGTCTATTTCCGTTGTTTTGCTCATCATGGATGTTAAACAGACTGTCCGGTTATAAGTTTTCTGCTGACGAATGCCCTTTTGGAATATTGGTATGTGTGTGTATTTATTAGTCTCTTTCTTTGAGCACCAGGTTCATCCATGCAAAGTCGCTTTGTTGCTTGCGAATATAGTCTACATCACCAGCCTTATCCCAGACATACCGTATATTCCCTTTTTAGCGCCCCCGGGGGCGTTACATTTTGGAAAGGGGGGGGGGGCGTTTATAAAGCGTCAAAAACGATAAAATTTAAATTATGTTTAAGTCTTATATACAAAAAAAACAAACAATAGTCACATCATGTCCATGTCTTTTATGCGTAAAAAACAACACATAGGTATTAATGTGTCAGAATGGTGATAGTTTTCTTTAAAACGGAAGGGGGGCGTTAATTAGGGGAGGGGCGTTAATTAGGAAATAAACGGTATGCGTTTCATACAAGGTCCTTCGTTTCAATGAGTTTAATCAGTCTGATAAGGCGTGAAGCCATCATTACTTGTTAAGCGTAGCTTGTATTCTCCTGGTATTTTGCGGTTGTGTTCGTTGCTAATGGTATTAAAGAAGATCAAAGATACCAATATAGACAGATTTTATTCATTTTCGTCACGGCAGCAATCTACCCGACAATACAACAAATGAGCCTCTTTGGTAGTGGTCATGTTTATCTCATCCCATTCTGAATCAACGTAGGTCGATTTTGCTACTGTTGCATATCCGCTTGCGGCCTAAATTGCGCAGTTATGTCTAGCATCACCGAAAGTCCTTTATAGTCCCATATGGGCCACGATTCGCACGTTACAACGTGTCTGGTGTAGCAGTGTGTCTCATTTGGCCTACAACGTCCTACTTGATGAAGGAGTTAGCATTAGTCTACAAGGCTCTTTAACCCACGTGAGCTTATCAGTCAGGTAAGCTTCGATCGGACCATCCAATATTATACATTTGGTGCAATATTGGCATGATTACACGGTACATATATAACTCAGTGAGCCGGCTGTGCTAGTTAAATACATCAAAACACTCCCAAGCTGCTTAGCTTAAGACGTACGTGATTCGGCGGTGGTTGGCACTCATTGCCATTCGAGGCACGCGCATGGTTTATGTGGCAAGGATCCAACACAGATTTGCTCATGAAGTTCAATTGCGCTAATACAGAATAGATAAGTACATGTATACATATTCATATGCATGTATATATGCTGATATATTCATGTTTATGCACATTTTAGGGACCTTTTGGGGGCATATGCGCCTGTGAATATTCCGTCAAATAAAGTTGTAATCAGAAAGAGCTTGTCAAGCGATGTGAGGACAAATTCCAAATCGTCGATAAAGATGTTGATTTGATGCCCTGAAGACCACCAAGTTTTCTTGAGAAACTGTTTCTTCTTAATTCAAGCCCAGGGTTGTGACGGAATCCTGGTGGTTGGGTGGAGCGGTTCTTGCGAGGGTCACAACTGCAACAAAACACTTTGGCCTGAAAATCACCTGGACAAGAGGCTTTCATGCCTTATAGTTCTAGTTCATCTTCATCAACACAAATTTATCCCAATTTTTACTCCCTGAATGAGGCTTCTCAATCAGGTAAACATTATCTATCGATATTTACCCTACATTTATGGCATCATATGCCACATTATAGTAGGTTATCTGCTTAGCCCTATACTAACTAACATACTTACTGTATTGTGTATATATTGAGCAGCAAGAGACACGGGCAGTTATTTGAACTGGCCTGGGATTTTTTCACTCAAATGTTATTATCACCGATGTGCATGTGTTACGGATGTTCCAAAGTGCAATTCAATTCAGACCTATGTGAGAGTCTACTGATGCAGGGCAAGGCCTACTCTGATATGACAGGCACTGGCTTAACGCTTTTTTTTCTGTTGGAATTGTGACGCGAAGTTTAGCTTATACCCCGTTTACACGGATAGAAAAGTTATGTATCTATGATACGCTATGAAATCTATCATACGCTATGATACGCTATGATATGATTTCGGATATTAGCTGCGAACTAAATGTTTATCATAATATGCTCTAGTATTGATGGTTTAGATGATTACTTAGCAAATTGCTCTCTTTGATTGCTTCCAGTGCAGACAATGAGTCGGAAAAGATCACAAAATGTTGCTCACGCAATTTTCCAGAGTTATTGGGAGAACCTTTGACTCGGCGGGAAAGATAAAATGCGGGGTAGAGTTGCACCAATCAGGGCCACATCTACAACTTTGTCTCCCTCGTTAACAGAAATTATTGAAAAAATCAGATGGCTTAGTATCACCTATCTTACTTGCCGACGGTGCTGTATCTACCGTTGGGATCTTCAGCTGCCATGGGAGAAACTTCAGTACGGTCCCTTCCGCAACTCCATCGAAATTGGAGCATGACTCATACATGTCATCCTTGATGCGCAAGCCGCACGAATGGATGGAATACGGCCTGTTCTCGTAGAAATGCATATTTTTCGGAATGAAAGTCGTGTTAAATGCTAATTGAATGGATTTTAATTTTGATGCATATTGAATCGCAGGAGACTTCGAATTGGGAAAGTCCTAACTTATAACTTATGAAAACGGTTTTAAGCTTGAGCCCATCAACTATAATTGATATGAGGAAACCTTGTTGAGTTCAGGAAAGTTGCTGAAATTGTATTGCAAGTGACGTTTGAGTAGACAACCACCCCGACCCGTAGACAGGTATCGTAGGTGAGCAGTAAGAGAGCTATGTACAGAGCGCTCGAATATGTAATTATGGTGTAAAATGGAATGATATTGAATTACCTGTGTAGAAGATGAGAAATAACTGATTTAAAGGTGGCGGTGTTAAGTTTTGTCCACCTTTACTAGCACTAGCAACCTCGGAGGATGGTGTTGGGTCTGTTGCCCCTGCCTGTGAATGAATAAAGGAGGTAGTTGACATCTACGATCAAGCTATGTGTCCCAAATGATAAAGGTGAAAGATGAATAGTGTAACGTTTAGTTGAGTAGAAGTGAAATGTATCAGGGAATTTCTATGGTGGAGGTATTGTTTTAGCGAGGATTGTTTGAGTTAATTTACATGAGATTGGAGTAGTTAGGAAGTTAGTTAGAAGGCGGGGTGTTATGACTATGGGCTTGGCTTGCATCCCAAATTGGCATGGTGTTACCTGTTGATGAGACGATAATCGAGAAAAAACTGCGATGGCACGTGGCGCTGCGTGACCCGGATTGTTTGCTTACACATCCGGGGTCAAACGGCGTGAAACGTGACCTTATTACTATGACATGCTAAGTAAAACCGTGTCTGAAAAGCCCGCGTAAAATTGCAATTCTGGTTGCGCCACAACCGCTATTATATTTGTGGTAATTAGGGTTCAACCATTTATGTTATATCTATGAGAATACCTGATAAAACAATAAACGACTGATACCAGAATGGCTTTTATTTCTCCGACATTAGTCAACATCAGTCCAATTAATTTACGATCGCAACCTCCATTTATCAGGCATGCCCGAGTATATAACGCGAAACTACTTCACCGTAACCTCGCCGGGTACATTTCCGAAATCTTGAATTCATTTCGTCATGTCTGAGTTTACTTTATCGAAAATGAAAGCTGTGTCCTCTAATCTCATTATTGCTTTACTCTGTGACGTCAGTGGAGCACCTGAACTGAATCCAGAAAGCACCCCTCTGATCATATTTGAGATTGAACATTTCGAACAGGAAAAGCTTGTATGACTTCTTATACAACATTTCAATTTACCACTTTCGATGATGTTGTTAAAACAATTACCACTTGTTACACTATTGACACGGTTTTGTTTGGGTATTTTTACCAATCATGGAGGGAAGACTATTTGTTTTATAAAACCACGTGGTCGTAAGTACAGTCATCATTGACCACTTAGGTATGACAGCAGCAAAAAATTACTTTCTGTCGTCATAATTATTTATATTTTCATGCAAATATTACCAACCGATTGCGATCACAATCTGTTTGTGTAGTGTTATGAATGATACACGTTACGAATTCAGAGTTTATTTTGTGTATATAAAACGTGAACACAACAGGTTGATATTAACGAATTAATAATAGATGTAAAATAAACATACAGAGTCAGATATAAATATACAAAAACAGAGTCAGATATAAAAAAAAATTATGCACCGCTGTTATCCATAATGTCGGTTATTAGCAGTAACATTATTATTACGCGTCCATTGATTGTGGACGCAGTATCTGAGCAACATCGACAAGGTATGCATTAACGGTCAAATATACAGACGGAATTTGCTTGTTACACAAGAGGCATAGACTTGTTACGCTGATGAATTCCTACCCTGGTCATTTGATGTGCAAGACACCTAACCACCAGGTTGTACCATTTGTGTCCTTTACATTGCTACCATGCTGTTTGCCAATGATGTCAATATTGTCCCGAGGTCAATGAACGTTCTGACATGTTTCTAATCAATGTTAGAGACCGTTCTTAGACTTGAATGTTGTGAAGATAAGATATTGGACGTAGTTGTCTACGATAGTTGCCCCATGTCATGATTTGTCTGTGATTGCCATCAGTTCCTAGAGTTAAGGAAGTTTAGCAGACCAATTGTCGAAGAGTTGCAACCGACAGCCAAGCAGCAAGCTTGTAGCGTGCCGTCAAGGGGGGCAGTTTAATGTTTATTATATGAGAATCGTCTGACACTAGCCAGGGCTGAAAAAGTTTCTTTCATGTGGCACTTATTTATATATAAATGTATATACATATATATATATATATATATATATATATATATATATATATATATATATATATATATATATATATATATATATATATATATATATATATATATATATATATATATATATATATATATACATATATCATATATATATTATATATATATATAACACACATATATATTGATATGCATAAACATATGTATATTGATATGTATACACACATGTATCTATACATGCATACATATATATATATATATATATATATATATATATATATATATATGCATGCATATATATATGAATACATACATATATGTATGAATATACAAATATATACAAATACATATAAAGCCTGTCACGCCAGAAGCATGATCGGTTGTTATAAATATATATATATATATAGATAGATATATATATATATATATATAGATATATATATATATATATATATATATAGATATATATATAGATATAGATCTAGATAGAGATATATAGATCTAGATAGATATATAGAGATACATATGTATATATAATAGACAGAGAAATCTAGAGAGAGATCTGATCTGTAATATATCTATATATATATCTAATATATTTATCTCTCCAGATAGATCCTAGATATATATCTCTATATCTCTCTCTATATATATCTATCTCTATATCTATATATCTCTCTATATATATCTCTATCTCTATATATATATATATATATATATATATATATATATATATATATATATATATATATCTAACCAACGAAATATAATTGATGGGCAATCTTCCAAAATGATGGATGAAATACACTAGCGAATTACCACTTATATTGATCGACTGGCTACGTACTTCAATAAAATCGGTCTCTATGTATAAATGTAGGGTCATGTAACACGTCTTATGCAACCTACAGTTATATAGAAAAATCGTTACCGAATGAGTCATGTATACATATATCGTCATATAACGCGCCTGTTTATACAACCTTCCATTATAATGGGTCAATAATAGCCAGTGGGCACAATCACGGCATGCTTTGTACGATAAATACGCCGAGCATTTGAAACTTCACGGCAACCATATGCAACGTAAACCTGCAATATTTGTCCTATATCCGCTACGGAAGTCGTTCTGTTGATATAATTGCTGTTAATCAATCGACGTCAGCAGTGTTTACTCGTGCTAGACAGGAATTTGGACAAGCTAAGGATACAAGACTCTAGGAGTCATACCCCCCACATTATTAGTCAATGCCATCAATCTCATTCCTCATTCAACAGTTAACTCAGAAATCCACACCTGACAGGTAGCAGTAGAGAACTGTGTCTCATATGAACACGATCATCGTTTGGCTCATTCATTTCTATATGCATCCCGCGGGAATGAGACATTTTCGTACCGACATGAATTTTTACAGTCACACTGCTATCGTCGAATGTCGTAAATCTCGTTCCGACATGGGCACAACATGGGGGAAGGGTAGAATCTCCATTGCAGATAGTGGGTCCGTATCGTGGGCGTGAAGAATGTGTTTCATGAGGGTGCTGGCCTGATGAATCGAGGAGTATGGCTGCTTGCTATAGTACACCAGATTAGTCATGAGCATTCGGTCTAATCAATAAAAGGTCGCGAGCGGGTTGAAGGTGGGATGTTTGGCATGCTCAGTTATGAATAACCGAAAAGAGTGTCACAAAGCGAGTCTGTGGGTTTGTTGTACAATAATTCGGTCGACAAAAAGGAAGAAAACTTATTTGGCATGCTCTTTAATATCCGGAAATATATTATTCAATTTGCTTTTATATTTAAGTCTTTTTGAGGATGCTTTTTACCTTTCATGATATATATCATGACTTAGTACTGGTTCATAGGCCTAGGCAACAGCCTTAGATGCTTATATACCGGATATGGGCACATCCAGGGGATGGTGGTGTCACGAGACGGAATCATATCCAATATTTCTCTCTACGATTCCAAGCATCATATTTCTACAGCCACACATTATACATAGAATTGCTGGATCGCTGTTAGATATTGGAATACCGGGTCAACAAGGTATACCGGACTATTTTAGTGGACCATTAATGGTCAAACACAGAGCAATTATTAACACCCTATCAATATACACCCTTATGATTGCACATGCACCCAGCAGTTACTGCAGTCGGCCGGCTCGCGTCTATCAATACTGTAGTTGATGCTATTGGCGTCAATAAAATTGACCCGAGGCAACAAGTCATGTAAATACAGCCCATTGTGGTCACCTGGTGTGAGCGGATTGTACAGCATAGGATTTAGAAGAAGAGAACATTTTGTTTTCTGTTATGAAAGTATCATCACCATCATCATCATCATCATCGTCATCATCGTCATCATCAAACTCTAGTAGAACAGGTGACAACATTTCTTATTAATAGTTCTAATCCAGACCAGGAAGGGGCGATGTGGAAAAAGGAGTTGACCGATTTTGCTGATGGAGTCAGTATTGTAGGATTTAAGTATGTGTTCCGTGAGGGAGTCAGCTGGGTGCGACGAGGAGTCTGGCTGTTACTTGTCCTTTGTGGCATTGCATTCATGGTTTACCAGCTGAGAAGCAGGATAAGTTACTTTCTGTCTTATCCAACCAGTGTCAATTTGGAAATTAATAGACTTGCAAGAGTACCCTTTCCGACAGTGACTTTCTGCAGTGAGAACAGAATGAGCAAGCGAGCCTTATTGCACGAAGGTGAGTACAACATTATTATTTATTTACCTTTAGAAACTATATTTTGTAGAGCTCTTATATGCTCACAGCCGATCATGTTAATATAACATCTAAATCTTATTCGAAATAAAAAGAAATGATTCACTCATATTCCCCAATCTTTAAACAGTTATTCAATCATCGGATTGTTTCGAGAATATGTTGTTGTTCCCTATATTGATGTTGATATGAATTACTTATGCGTGTTCAACAAAAGCAATATGATACGAAACGCATATCTTTTGCCTCTTCTTTTCGCAGCTCCCAAAATGTGCGAGAACTGTCTTCATTGCACTGTAATATTTCGAATCCTATGATTATCGTGATATTTTTTTTTAAAAACTAGACACGACAAAACGCTTGAACCAGTTATTGTCAGCATGTGCTGGACCAGTTAGAGCAAGGGCAGTATAGAGAATATCTTTACCATTCTGCGTTATTTATAAAGTAGAAGGTAGAGGATATAACTCATTTTGGGGTGTCTTAAGTGCAGAACGAGTTGTCTCTTTCAAATGTGAAACTTCAATTATGTTATATTGCTTCTGATATTAGTTGATTCGGATCCATAGGTTGGTATGACGTCATGGAACGAGTTTATGCTCCCTGGGTGGAAGAGGAGTACATACCAGACGACGCTGATAATGACACGCTTCTTTGGATTCACCACAATATCCCAGCTCTCGATTTAGAAATACGGTTGATGTCGCATGACAAAATGGCCTTGGTAAGTTTTAGGGCTTTCCAGATATTCTGCTGGGGTGGATATGCAAAAACTTCCATAATATGGGGAATAGCGGGATTAAAGATGCATTTTTCGACGATACAATTTTTAATTTGCTTCTTTTCTTGTGTAGCTTCCAAAATGGTTCGTTTATATTCCTTTCATGTAACTATGAGCACCAATTCATCGAAGATCAATCCAAAAAGGCGGATTGAAACAACCTATGAACTTTGTTTACATAGATATTCAAATGAATAGCAAACTGGACCAATAAGAACGCATGCGCAACCCACCGTTATTTGTTAATATCGCTCGTTTTTCAGCTTCGCATTGTAGCGTCTACCATGTGCCGTATTAGGGTTAAAAGTAAGGCACCGTCTAAATTAAGAATTCGAATATCGAAGGCCACAAACATAGCTAGGGTCAGCATTTTTGTATCATTACTAAACGTAGTAAAGAATCGGTGGATTAATTTGTTTTCAAGACAGAATTTTGATGAATTTTGATGAAATGCACCTTGCCATGAAGTCAAAGGCTATGCTCTCGTGATTGTTATCGTAAATGAAGAATCGGGATATATGTATATTCTAAAGATCAGACAATGACACAAGAATATGGAACGTCATTAATGCGAGCACCGGCTGATTATCAAAAGACAAGGGTTTGATCATTCCTTACATATCAGACGGAGGTTGTGGTCTGAAATATAATATGATCGTTCCAAAGATGAACTCAACTCAATGAAGTAAACCAAAATGCAATAGCAATTCGAATTAAAGTTGCTTCATTACCTGATAATGTGATAATGTAACCTCGCAGAAGTAAGATAACACCAGACTAGTCTACACTGTTTACCAAACCAAGGAGGGTTGATATGCCACGTGGTTTATTAAGCATTCCTTAACTGACAAAAATATATGCACTTTGAGGAGATGAGTGGATCCGCGACATGCAGTTCATTTACCATCTGATTAGCTGGTTACCCAAAGGCAATATGGCCCACGCAACTTGGGACAACATGCTACAATGTTTCTCCGCTACCTGTGATTAATCTAATGTACATAGCATTACCAGAAATATGTCACTTGGTTTCCTTTGTTTACGTGCAGTGCACTTTCAACGGAATTGATTGCACAGCCAATGTCTCTTACATGCTTACACCGCTTGGAATATGTCAGCAGTTTAACTCAAGCAAGTATCACACACTTACACATTTGATATGGAGCTAGAATAGCCATATATGTCATGATGTGTACATCAAGGTAAGATTATAGACCTTTCCGACTAATAGTTCAACAATTTTGATGTATAAACTTGTTACAGATGGGAGTGTGTATGCAGAGCGAGCTGGGTCTACCTACGGACTAAAACTGGTCGTCTTCTCAAATCAGTCCGACTATGGGGTGGTGAACTCACCTGCAACAGGATACAGGGTGAGTCATTAATAAAACACCTGAAACGGGAACAAACCAGTAACAAGCAAGATTGGATTAAGGCATATATATGGGCGGGATACCGCGAGAGAACTGAACTGAATCGCTCTCGATGAATCGCTGTATTATGCATTTTGTGTTACAGCTGCTGATCCACGATCACAGTGAGATTCCAGGCCTGGATCAGCATGGACTGTTTATACCAATCGGCCAATTGGTCGCGTTTCCGACAACAATTCAAAACGTATATATACATGTTGATGTTAATAAACATTCAATGCCA
>CM067352.1:25861332-25883832 GCA_034190875.2 Urechis unicinctus | reverse complement strand
CTGGTAACGGTTACAAAATAATGTAAAGACTAATATCGTAAATTACATACTTTCTATCACTTGCAAGTTTATAGAATACGCAACCCCATTTAGCTTATCAATATCTAAATATATAAATTTATATATATATGTATATATATATATATATATATATATATATATATATATATATATATATATATATATGTGTGTGTGTTGTATATATATTACATATATATATATATATATATACATACATATATATATTTATGTATATATTTATATATGCATATATATATATATATACATATATATGACTTGATTTTATACAGAATATTTGCACACTATTCTTCTGTGTGTACGTATATATATCATATATCACTATATGATTTGATAATATGCCTGCCTGAAGACTGTAATCAAAAAGCGTCAATGTATGGAGTGTGTGTGTGTGTGTACGTTTGTAAGTTTGTAATGTGTGTGTGTGTGTGTGTGTGTGTGTCGACCAACAGAAAATCGTGTTGTTTTGCACATTGTGCACCATGTGTGTGTGTTAAGAAGCTAACTTGAGGTTTGTTGTGGTCGGTATGTTATGGGTCTTTGTGTGCAATCCTGGGGATCCTGTAGTGGGTCTGATTCATGCAGCCATGTTAGTTCTATATTTTCCCACTTTCTCTTTTCCAAGCTATAATCGTACGTTGTATTGGGCACCTTTCCACAACGATTTGATAACATCGAGCCCATTATGGCTCTCACAAAGCTTGCCTGCATCGATTAAAAAGAGTTAGTCGGCATCAGTTATGATTGACTTAGCATTTTAGCATACAGAAAAACCCTAAAAACTTTTTAGACTATTCTTCTCAAGTGTGTACGTCTTTGCTGTTAAAAACTGCAATAAGCATCAAACGTCAAGCTACATTTCAAACCCCTGTCGGGATCGTCACTATGTATGATTTGATAATATGCCTGCCTGAAGACTGTAATCAAAAAGCGTCAATGTATGGAGCTTATCTAGCTAAAAAGAATTGAGATCGATTCAGTACGTTTGTAAACATTTCGTAATTATAAGTTTGAATGCAATACGCTGTGAACCGTTTACAAACACGAATCGACCAACAGAAAATCGATGGTATTGCTTTTAGTTCGCATGAGGTGTACAGTGTTGTGGTCGGTATGTTATTATCAACAGTCCACTTTCAGTTCCGGATGACAAACGTCCTGGGGGGGCACAATGGAACAGCAGTGGTAGTGGGGGTATGATTCATGCAGCCATGTTAGTGATCTATATTTTCCCACTAAATTTCTAATTCCAAGCTATAATCGAAACAGTGTAATTTGGGTCCCCAAGAAACTGCCGGTAGATCGAGCCCATTTCATGGCTCTCACTAAAGAATTGCCTGCATCGATTACAAATGAGGCAGTGTTAGTTCATACAACAATATGAGGCGTGCACTTAGCAGCAGAAGCATCCAACAAACCCTAAAAACGGATTTAGCAGATGTTGCAAGGCTTTTCTTTTCAACAATTATACAACTGCAATAAGCATCTACTTGCCATTGTGGTGATGTATACGTCGACTGGATCGGGATCGTTATATATGCCTAGGATCCCAAATAGTGTATGCTGTTCATTGCGTTTAGCAAAGAAAGCATTATCTTAAGTTTGGGCCAAACAACAAATCAAACTGGATAATCGTTATCTTTGGCCGAATGTATAATTACTATAAACTCACATTTGAAATATTTAAATTGACTGTTGTCTGCATGGTAACAACAAAACCGGAGAACAAATAATGTTGACGGTTATATTATGTGATGGTACGTACTGCAGGGTCGCTTTTGATGGAAACGTAGTGAATGCTAAGCACGAAAGTATTTGACCATCCACAAGTCAGGTTTGTAACTAATAGCCAGGTAGACATGATTCTTCTAAGCAAGGTAAACACCATGGAAACTGTCTTTGGGTCACTGCGGGGACTGTAGTACAGATTTGATTGACCTGGTCACAGGAATAAGAGTAATAATTAGGATAATTTGCGCGTGTTTTTTGCACCAGTTCATTTGTTGACAACATTTGTCGATAGCATATATATATCAAGGTTAATACCTGCCGTTAATCGTTAATCTATTTAATTTTGTTTTTGTTTTATTTTTATTTATGTTATGCAGCCAACTTACACCTAATCACCATGTTTCTCGCTATCTCAACTTGCACTCAGTTGTGCACGATGTGGCTTTGTGCTTCATGAAACCAATTGGTGTGTATGGTCGTTAGATGTAATGCTCTGACAAATGCCCTTCTCTGAACATTCGAGCCATCGTTTTATATTCCAGAGATAATGTCGTGCACTAACGTCACCGTCAATTATCAATTTGACGTTGTGCCTCGTTAACCAATATGGATATAAAAAATATTTTTGTTGGAACGTACACAACAAGACAGTTAATGACAGATCTTTCGCCGTCTCCTTTAATGTATATAGTTAATGTGGACCACAGGAACAGTAATTCTAGACAAACTTGTGGAAGCACGAGGCAGGTAGGTACTTATTGGGAATTGGTAAATGCAAATGTATAATGTCGTCCTATTTACTTAACGATCGGAACTGCAATAGAGCTGTTCATGAATGCACCAGTCATACTAGACGTGCTCCAGCAAAGTGACAAGCATTACCACGGTGACGGAAATCAAGTTGTTAATAATCATGTTAGGTATCATCTCAATTCTAGCTGAACCATTCCTCTAACGCTTAGATGTTGTGAAAGAACTTTCAACTCGTGTTCAACCATGTGTACTCAACCGTAGAATAACTGGTTGCTTATCCGCCGTCTAATTCGTCACCCTGACTAACCACTTCCGTATGGCTCATATCTTTTGAATGTGGCCCATATACATGTGCTCTCTGTGTGTATAATATAATTATTTGCGACAGGGCATTGGCGACTAGCAGCTGTAAGTTGACCATAGAAGTGAATAAAAATGTATCGACGGGAAAGAGGGTCGACAATAAATCTGGTGGCATGTTTCATGCTCCTCGAGCGGTCGAAAAAATCTGGTCAATTCCACCGACGAAAGCAAATAATATTGGTGTGGTTCTAAACCTACTTGGATGACTCACTCTTGCGAATACCCACAAATATATTTAATTTGATGATCAAATCCGTCACGCATTTACCTTGCGCCAATGTGTATCACACAACACCGGGTGACGATTCGTAGTGATGTGGGCTCTACTCACCACTCCCAGCCCTCTAGCTACAGGCATTCGTTGTCCATACGTGTCTACTGTGACTTTCTCTAATGAGCTTGTGTTAGTTTCCACCAGCTCTAACTAATTGTACAATTTAAAAGATGCACACTAACTAACTAAACATGTGAAAAACGGTGCAATACTATTTTGTCTTTATCGCAATTTTTTTTCACAATCATCTAACTGCCATTTTGTTGACACGAATGAGTTCGACAGATGACTGGCATCACAATTATGTTGGCATGCCGCAGCAACTTTGTCGTGACTTCGATGGTAGGGATCAAGTAGATTGCTGAAGAACAACGTTAAGCTGTAGCCGGACCTGCCTTACGTCAACATTCGACCACCGGCGTATAATGTATAACAGTTTCAGAATGAACATTTTCTTGCCGCTGAATTTGATGCAGGTAACAGTACATTTGTTAATGAGCGAATATTAATAAACTTTTGTGTCGGACGTTTAATGTGTGAACGTATGTTGGCATCTTTTTGCCAAAACTATATAGTAACACTGCCAGGAACCTACACATTAGACTTCATCCGACATAAGGCACCCAATGTAGTACAGAACTTGTTGGCAATATATGTCTACGCATGGTTAATCGAAGTAGCAATATTTAACCTATTGAGCTCATTCCCATTTATATTGCGATCTGTAAATGTGATCTACTTGCTTAATCAATTAATCTAACATCCGTGTGAAATATTAAGTAACTATTTCGGATACGACCGAGTGTATTAGATGCGTGGTGGAAGTTGAACAAACGGTGTTTTCATGGATTCTACAACTTTCACGAGACATTTAAAAACACATATATATATAAGTAACTAAGCAAAGCTTATTTACGTTTGGTGAATGTATGGACATTATGATAAACATCGTGTGCTTATTGTAAAATAATATAATGTTTCTTCACAACAGGATGCGCTATATTCGTTTCAGACGGTAAAACTTCTGTTTAATGTCCATCCGGTGTTTTGCGTTTTTCGAATATAATCCAGTTGCGTTTAATTATGCTTGGTTCAGTAGCTTTGTGCTCGTCTCACTATGGTAATTACGGAATTCAACCATCAATTTCATGAAGGTCGACTAGATCAAGTGTGATAGCGCCGAGTTTTTAACGAGAATGACTAACTAATGTGATAGGTCATTTGCAATGTCATCACCGTAGCTTCGATTGCTAGTGGTATCAAGAATTAGAATTGAAAGAGATTGGCGGAGGTAAGTGCTACGTGTTGTTCGACTCTGAAATAACATTCATCCCTTCAGCTTGATTACCAGTGATAAGAAGCCCAGTCGGACGTTGCATGACTCACCGGTGACACACTCGACAGGCAAATCACCAACTGCACTATTACTGAGAATAAATGATAATGACGGAACGGTGAAGCACGCACTGACAATGATGCAATAATCATCAAACGAAATATGTAGCAAAGCAAAAGCCATGCATTGATTATCCCTAGCAATACTTCACCGTCCAATTGCAATACTATGTGGGCTGTGTAGAACAAGAATAAATTGTATCAGAATATGAAAGGATATTTAAAACGGCGAGTAATACTATTTTAGATAAATCTTTGCAGTTTACAATGTGACAATTCACCTCCTGGTCAGCCACTTACCTCAGTACCTATGACATTGAATTTACATGGGGTTTAAACTGGGACGACGTTGTTTGTAATATCATTTGTGAAACTCGCCTTTTCTTCCTTTGCAGTATAACTCTGACAAATTATTCTACCTGCGTTCGTTCAATTATAGGCCCCTTTCCACATTTACTAGACTGACATTTAACATTGTTTACCATTGTCTAGTTAACTTTTTAGTGGTAGCATCATAACAATCACAATTTATTTGATTAATAATACACCACATAAATTACATATAAAAGGAGCTGCTGTTTACAGACAGTCTGTCTCACATATTAACGACGAGTATGCTATGCGCGACAAAAAACTATATGTTTCATATTATAGTACCTCTTGCCATGTAAATAACATTGAGTCCTAAATAATTTTGCGGTCACTTTATCAAGCTTGCATAAGGATGGTTCGATGTGTCTTAGCAAAAGAAGAACCAATGCGATACATCAAATCTTATAGAATATGAATTTGAGTGTAGGATATTATAAATATATGTATTTTTAATATTTTTGCTCATTTATGGAGATTCTTAAGCCTATGCCGTTCAATACCCCCGGATTTATCAATGTTGAATTTATGCTGTTTACGTTTAAGCATGCATTTGAATAAACCGGCTTGCCTCGTACACATACATTAGTGAATCATTCCAAGTAAATGGCAGAACATTTAAAGCAACTAAACTTCAATGCTTTTGTCGTGCGCTCTGTTGTAGTTACTATGAAATTGATTGTGTCTCTGCTTAGGAAGACGTTCTGCTATGTATCAAACGAACACAACGTTGATTAATTGATGACATGGTCTGCTTACAAATATAGACGCGACACTCATTCAGCATCAAAACAAATGTGAAATAACAATCTAGCTTTGAGACAAAATGTGCCCGACTGGCTGTGACACTCCTACCGCTGAATTCATAACACATATTGCACTAAGCAGTAGATGCGCGGAGTTCTGGGTAACGTGGTATGTAAATAGATTGTGAAATAAAGACTTCCTTAATAGCGATAGAATCACCATATACTTGCCTGATGCAATATGAAGCGCGTTATTAATCTTATCGTATCAATCTACTTTTACATTCGTGACTATGGTCCCCAATAGCTGGTTTGAAGACATCCCGAGTATCATTGGTTCCGGTACAATAATTCATACCTTCCAAAGCCCTGCAGTGTTCATCTGCTTGATTTATTGCTCTATCTTGCAGTATCGAAACGTATTTATTTCTCTTTGACCATTTCTTCTTGAACAGTAAAATCAACACGTTAGGTAGTCCTTATCAAGACTAGAGCGAGCAAATATGGTGCGAATTAGCTAAAACCGAAACACCAACCTCGCTTAAATGCAGGGCAAGGTTGAGCAGTAATTCTGTCGCAGACGTGTTGTGATGTTACGCTATTTTGTTAACCACAAATTACTGGGCTTTTATAAAATAAGAATAACTGAATTAATTTAGGCTTATTTGTCAACGATTGCAGATGTGTGCGAAATTTGTTAAGTTGTCAACAACCATTTCAATCATCTTAATTCAATGCAGTGACATCACAAATTTACGCAGTAAGTGGCCTTGGCTACACAACCGGGATATGAAATTATTGCAAATATGATTTATTAAGTAACATTCAGTAGGGTGCAAATAACACAATACTTAAAATTGAGTCCTGCAATTGACCGTCGTGCTTGGCATCGAAATAATGAAGTGAGCTAGCTGACAGCAACACTGCATCCTAGCCAAAGTTACTGCCAAAGGGTAGGATTGTCCTGAATGTTGAAACCTTGAAAAGTTGTGAAAATAAATCTAATCTACAATGCATTTTTCAAACCACGGATACCTTATGCTGTAAGTTCAGTCCCAAAAGTACCACCTATGTTGGCTATATAAAACAGACGTTGTGTTGATGAGGTTACTTACTCGCCTTTGAAGCCTTTGTAATATGTCTATGTCATGTGTAACATATGGTGACACTGTGTTGTGTATTCAAACATTTGATGAGAACTCCAAAGGAACGAATATTCAACGTATATAGGGAGTTGCATCACTTGCATGGATTCGTCATATGGTTAATGTACCTGCATGCCTTTAGTTATAAACGTGGAATGCAATGATGACGAAATGAGCAATGCATACTTAGGTCGCACAATCGTGATGATTAGTAACGTTATAACCGTTATATATAAGATAAATTATGATCACAAGATGTATATATACTATGACTTACACCTGACTTTATCTTTACGTATCTTAATCAAGTACCTTTGTTTGGACATGCCATTTGGATAATACCCCATTCTACTGAGGGTAGATTCGAATTTCAGCCTGTTTCCAGACACTAACATATTCCCTATTTTATATAATTCTCGACAATCCCAGTACAATGTTACAAAATTAAATTCTACAGATCAGAAATGCCGTTGTCAATCAATTTGGATAGCGTTACCACGGTAATATCTAGCACTAACTAAGAATACAAATAATGGATGGGTCAAATGAGGCAGTGTTTGATTTGTAAAGATTCAAATAGACCGTCGGTCGCTTAAGGGTCTTTCTGTAAATTTGTCTCAGACGATGCAATACAATTACCTGTTTACTACAAGGTACAAAAAAAATGGCCAGTTAAAAGTGAACAATGAAATAGCTTCTAATGAAATGTTCACAGTGATTATCAACGAATACAATATGCCCACTGATGTCGTTGTCTGAGAGTATGGATTAACTTCCGCAGCTACATGACCAGTGTTGAGAAGCGTTTCCTGGAAGATGCTACATAACCGGTGACAACAGACAAATCACCTACTTTACTATTAACATTTAGAACTTTATTTATAATAACATGTTGCTTTATAAGGAGCTCGAGACTATTCACAAATGGCGACATAATCATCCCTTGCGTGCCTGATAAAATATGTAACACAGGATCCTAAGTCCCTATGAATATTTAAGTGCAGCAGAGTCCAACAAGGAAGATAACGTTAACGATACTCGGGGTGGAAAGTTGAGAAGCTGTGTGCTATTCAGGAAGGAAAGACATGCCATAGTTATCGCAGAAAATATTGTCAAATAATCAACGGAGTGTATTAATCATACGTTAAAATCGTTGCTATCCTAAGCCAATCCTTGTAATAAGAAGACAGCATACACACATTTTTTTAGTATATGAAAAACGTTGAATTGCAGTGTCGGAGTACTTGATGTCAGTGTTTACCTGAAACAGACACTGCATATGCGACGTACATTGATTATGTTTGGCATATTTATGATTATAGTAAGACGTCACCAATCATAAAAGATATCTGACTACTGAGTATTATAGAGGTAAAAATATTTCCCCTTACACATCACTTATTTATATGAACGTAATAAGCTTGACAGCGACCAGCATTGCATTTCTTACAGAAATAAATGAAATTTGCTAATTCGATTGAGGCGAATAGATTATATTTAACCAGGCGTCGAATGGATTGTTTGTGTGAGGCAAGTTAACAGTCGACTATATAGTCAACTTTTTGATTATGCATTTGTTAGATTGCATAAAACAGTCGTTTTGTTATTTATGAATTGGGCATGATTACATTTGTCTGTAACGAAAGCAGCTAGCCAGTCCGTCCTCTTTCATTATCGATTTAGCGCAAAGCCAATTTCATTAGCGCAATTCACCTTTCATACATATGTTTCACAGTTATAATAGCTATGATGCAAAATCGAATTATTGGAATTGTGCATTAGTTTTACGGTAACATTAAGGTATACAGGAATATTGATTCCTATGTTTCTATTAATGACTATGGTCAACAATTATAGCCTGTGCTCAGACGTTCTAACAGCACACAAGCTTTACGAAAGAGTTGAACTTACATGGATGAACAATGCCTTCATTCAAAGTAGCACTTCCACAACCCTTTAAATCACGCATGTTAACCATTGTGCTATGACTCAATTCTGAAGTGCGACAATAACACAGAAAGCATTTCCTCTTTACTGGGAAATAGAAACGATGGTACACATTTCCGGTCAAGGCAATCGCGTGCACCAAAGGATCTCTGCGCTATAAATATGAGATGCTGATATTTATCATAACGAGTTTTCTTTTTTTTGCTCGACACACCTCCCGCAATAACACGTCTCTGGTTTCCCCTGCATCATCTACAGCATGTTAGTAGGATCTTGGCTAGCCATGCTCATTCTTTTCCACCTCATCTTCTCAATTCCCGTTCATGACAAAAAAAAACAAAAACGCTGGAGGATAGTTCCAAAACATCAAAACAATTTAGATCTAATGGCGGTCAAGATAAAGCAATGGTTGTCTGGTAGATGTGACGCAACAGTTCATTAGGCTTAAAGGGCTTATCTAAATTAGATTTGCGCTTATTTGGTATTTGATGTAGCTAACGTGCTCATTCTCGTCTCCCTTTTCCCATTCCCTTGTCTGTAGTATTACTAGCGCGTGGTGTAGCCCCGACCATGTCCAAAGCTGACAAAATCAACAATCTCTGTCTAATGCTGGTCAATGTGGAGCTGTGGTTCTGCCTTAGACGTGTTGTGATGTAGAAATATATCGTCTTTGAACATCAAGTGGGCTTCTGTGAAATAAAATTCGTTTGAGCTTATTTGTCAACGAATGTTGAGTTGGGAGAAAATGTGCAAGTAGGGAACAATACTCAGGTGGAAACTCCAATCATAGCAATCACCTCCATTTAAGGAAGTGACCAAATTACAAACGTAGTGGTGAGTGACATGGTTTACATAACCCTTTGGTCTAAAGGGGACCTGCTATGATTTTATACACATTGATGGAGAATCCTACCGTACTGTTCAGTTAAAACATAACAACAGATCGAACTGGTTTTCTAAGGGAAGAATTGGTTAACTGGTTTTGGGGGTCTAATTCCCGCCTAGATTTAAGCAAATGTGTTCAAAAGCAAAATCAGTAACTTTTTCAATTATACCACGTAACGATTTATCATGTATGTGAGCAAACCACTTTCCTCTATTTTCCATTAAAAAATATAAAAAATGATTTTCAGTCTTATTCACAATGCTAAATTAGCGTGTATCCTAATCTTTGGAATACATATAATTATAAATTAATTTGGACATGCAAGCCTTTTGGGGTTTTTTTCTGCATGTATATGATATATATGGCAAATATTAAGTCTTCTTCTCTACAAAATTGCATGGATGTCACGATCCACAAATCATAACCAGTACAGATTTAATGCTAACAATATGCAAGCCAGCGTTTCATATCGATATAATGTTTAATGAGTCATTCCCCGTATTAACATTTTAATTATCGAAGGCTGTAGGCAGATCCCCGTGTCGTGTGTGTGCTTAAAGTGCTTGGTTTTTCACAATGTTGCTTCTAGCTTATCGATTTCAAATGTAGCATATTTTCCAGTAGCCTTATCAATGGTACAACTGTTATTGGCTACCTTTAGTACTCAGTTTGACTTTTCAATCAAGTTAGATGAAAATTAGAAATTATCTTATTACTGTTGTGAAGTATAATTTAGATCTACGCTACCACGCTCTGCTTTTTTGTGCATCCGTGGTACGCAATACGCCAACGTGAAACCAGCAGTTATTTACATGAACGAAAGCTGTGAAGTTATCAGTGTGCGAGCAGCATAAATGAGCTATTACTGTTGTATACACGAGCTAGGGCAGAGCTACATAGTGAACAAAAATGGCAAACGATACACTGTAGGGCAGATAGGCTCAATGAAGATCTGATTATACAAGGGCAATTTATTTAGGAAAACACGTTGCAGATCATATAAAAACGAACCATAGGCACACCTGTGCATGGCCAGACCGGAAAACAAAACGCTGCTTGTGGTCAGCATCACCACACAGTGAAGGGATATCAGAATTTAATACAAACTTTGTATTAAAGGTAAAAATTGAATACTAAGTGGCTGGTTTTATAAGTGACCCAAAAAAGAAATTGAGATGTCATAATTGATCAGATTGGCAACCTATATAAAGTAGCAGAATGTATGTATGTATGTATGTATGTATGTATGTATGTATGTATGTATGTATGTATGTATGTATGTATGTATGTATGTATGTATGTATGTATGTATGTATGTATGTATGTATGTATGTATGTATGTATGTATGTATGTATGTATGTATGTATGTATGTATGTATGTATGTATGTCTGTGTATGTATGTATGTATGTATGTATGTATGTATGTATGTATGTATGTATGTATGTATGTATGTATGTATGTATGTATGTATGTATGTATGTATGCATGCATGCATGCATGCATGCATGCATGCATGCATGTATGTATGTATGTATGTATGTATGTATGTATGTATGTATGTATGCATGCATGCATGTATGTATGTATGTATGTATGTATGTATGTATGTATGTATGTATGTATGTATGTATGTATGTATGTATGTATGTATGTATGTATACATGTATGTATGTATGTATGAGTGTATGTGTATGTATGTATGTGTATGTGTGTATGTATGTATGTATGTATGTATGTATGTATGTATGTATGTATGTATGTATGTATGTATGTATGTATGTATGTATGTATGTATGTATGTATGTATGTATGTATGTATGTATGTATGTATGATGTATGTATGTATGTATGTATGTATGTATGTATGTATGTATGTAATGTATGTATGTATGTATGTATGTATGTATGTATGTATGTATGTATGTATGTATGTATGTCTGGACGTCGAGGATAACCGGCAAAAAGAAATACACGCAGACAAAGATAAAAAGTAATGGATGAAGACAGATGGAAACCTGAGTTCTGGGATTATAACATTTTACCACAACAAAGTGAATGACATGACTTATGGGACACATAAATGTCGCCAGTGCATCCAGCTCTTACCCTCGTTGCTTTTTGATAATAGGAAATGTATTTTGTTCGGCAGAAGTACCGAAGTGCCAAAATTTACATTTGATCAACTCAGTAAATGCTAAGTATGATTCAAGTAAAATTAATGTTATTATAGTGGCAAACATCTCCCCGGCGATAATTCCGGTGATGCTATATATAGAATCCGTCCACAGGAATCATACTACTAAGCAAACAACACATGACTAAACATTTGGCACAGGTATGTTTGTGACTACCCACTATATTTCACCTCATATCAAATGCAAATGTAATGATGAGGGCATGGTCCCTGGGACAGGCGAACATTAAATGGCGGCTAGCTGTTAAATTGACAATCAAATGATATTTACTTAACAGCATGGCAGTGAACGAGGTTTGCATTCATATTCTGCGAAACGCGCGACTAATGGGTTAACGCCCGTTTTGCGGGGAAGCATTGCTCACTTATTATGACCTGAAAACCTGTTACCCTTACCTGGCGTTAATATGGATTGATCATTTAGTTATGCCGACAGGGCCCTGTCAACCTGTTAAAAATGTGCTCGATGAGATATGGCGAGTGATACAACAGGTTTACTCTTCGACTTCCCGAATGGGGATCGTACAAATATCATCCTCGCGTAATCATATATATCTATGTTCCGTGGTGATAAACTATCTATTTATTCAAATCGAATACTCTGTTAAAGGGTAAGTGATAAAAAAGCTACAATCCTGGCGCGTAAAAAGACTTGTCTTGCGAACAAAAACCGCAATATCCTCCCAAAAATATTTTTGACTTCTGTTGACGCAAAGTGCAGAGAAAGACTTTTGAGGGTACCTATGAACCGTATGGGTCGCTTACGGGCTTTGCAACTAATGCTATATCACTCTCATTGCCGACGTTACTGGACATGGTGAGCCATTAACGTGCGGAGCTGTTTTTATAGCCCAGATATCGATGAATTATCGGTGTTCTCAATAATAAAAAAATGGTAACAATTGAGTTATTTTAGCAACTGGTTTATATTTTAAGCAAAATTAAAGCATGGGCGTGGCACCGAATATAATACTTGAGGTTACAATGAGGCAATTGGCGGCACTTTGATGACAACGATGATGATGATGATAATGATTATGATGATGATGAAGATGATGATGATGATGATGATCATCATTATATATATTACTTCGGAGACTGCAAAAATAATAAGCTTAATGCAGCATGCTCAAAGGGATATGACTTTGTGAATACCTGCTTTAGATATCAGCCAGCAAATGACAAAAAGCGGACAATTGCTGATGTAGTATTCATCACGGATCCAAACAAATGTAGATAACTATCGGAAATAATCAAAATATGCACGCACACTTTCAGTTTATTAAGGGTTATGATCCTAACATCAGCATGAACTTCTCAACATTGTATCACCGCATTGAGCAGCAAGTCATGCCACTAGATCACTCCTCGACAGTTGTTTTATGCTTGATGAACACAAATTCCTACTGCAACTGATGTAAGGATTCGAATGTGGCGTTAAAAGGCACCGATTCATATGAATCACCCAATCATCGTTGTGAACCTATTATCGTATATGATGAGTGCTCACTGAGACTCTTGTAGGTGCGGAGGGGACGTCTTTCAACGCAGATAACGTCTTAGTTCACTCAGCTTATTTCGAAACATATTTAGTCGATCTAAAATGCAAAACCGAGCAATTTAAAAAAAAATAATGTTGACATATTTGCAATGGAGAACTTCTGATGACATCCTATTTCGCATGATTTAATTTTGTAAATGGTTCATTTTACAAATCAACTTTGTGCTAGGTTACTGACGCAGATGTTCAGTCGCCGTTTTATTGACCCGTCGTTCTCCAGCAAATCAAATGAACAGTCATGGCGTCTAGCTTGCTCATTTTACTCAATGCATTAAACCATTCTGCAAACAGAAGCACACTGTATGTCACACACGACAGATTATCAGCACTCTGTGTTGTGAGTCATAATCATCTTTATTATAATTATAAGGTAGATAAACGCCAGGCAATATCAAACCACCCTGTGTATTTATATGATCTGACGAGTGAGCCTGTAGTGTAGATACATTATCAACGCAGTTACACGAACTCTGCCTTTAGTGCTAATAGCACTGCGATAGCCTTGGGTCTCTCCGCACTCCCACAAACAACTTTTCTTTGCTCCTAGGCAATGTTCACCCTACTGTAACATTTTGTGCTAGCACAGATTTGCATAGTTCGCGCGTCAGGGGTGGGCCACTCATGCGTCATAGGCATCAGCAAATATGAAGCGTGGTTTAATCAGAAGAGAAGATGGAGGGGATACAATAGAGTAACAATGGGTTCCCAAAATATTACTTCTTGTTAGCTCTACCATGTATTGTCTATGGGGCCCACGTGGAATGCTAGGGGTAGAGCCAATATTGTGGCGCATTATTTAACCTAATATGGGCAGACATATAGAGCCTGGTTCCCTGGCCGTTATTAACGTGTCATCCAGAGCAGCAAGGGCATGACGGGAGGTGCGATATTTCCTTCTCAAATGCCGCCGTAGGATTGATAAGATTATATTGTCTCTGTCTAACATTACACAAATAACGGTAAGTATTATGCATCGATATGAGGTGAAATAGGTAGTCTTGCGTACCAATAAATCATGCTCACAAAGGTAAGGATCTGCTTCTTAGCGTAGACATATATATCCTCCTGAAATTACAAATAATATCCTCGATGCAGACAAATCAACACACGTGGCATTGTCTGTTCTCATTGTCAGCTTTGATAAATGACCAGTCAAGTTCAACTCACACATCCTAGAAGGTAAAAGTAATACAATATAGAAATTGAACTCCTTTGCCTTTATGACGTCTGTAGCCTTTGTGAGACCGGTGGGACAAATCCGGCATTTCATCTAGAAGTGCACGTTTTCTGTAACCAGCAGCAACTTTGAATGAGTTGGCACATATTGGTTTATTCCGTGGCACCCATGCAATGTCTTTAATATGATCAACGTTACCCAAAATCCGTTGTGCGATGGGATTAAATGAAACAATGATTTGATTCCTCCTGATAATTCAAAGTCGACAAATGCTAGGCCGGAACAGAAATGACTAAGAGTAATGCAATGAAGCATGGTGTTATTCGCAACTGATCCATGGAATTTCAAATGCTCATGAAGACTACGTCATGATTAATGAATTCTGACATGGGAATGCAAATGCATGACAATCTACATCCATCATGCCCTTAAATGGCTCCCCAGATGTGCGCTGGAATAATGGTTCCTAGAGCAGTGTAGGTCACTTTTTATATGATGTGGGGAGCATGGTAGATTAGATAACGGGCACATAAAGCTCGTTAATGCAACATCCTCTAAGGCTTTGCTGACATTTCCCAAATCCTTGTGGTGTGCAGTTTCAAGTATCCAGTTGGTAAATTCAGTGAGTAAAGACGTGTTGTGTATCGACATAACAGCGTGTAAAAAAGAGTATGTATTTTCGCCGTTTCAAGTATAGCCGAGTAAAGTATCTTGAATACCAATGCGCGAGTTATGTGTGGTGCACAACGAACTGACAAATTAGATCGCCCCGGTGCCTGTTTGAATTTTTCATTGATATATGCGAGGATGGAAATTGCAGGACAAGTTTAAATAGCCTCAGGCAATATCACGACAATTGTTTCTGCATAAATGTACTACTAGTAATGTCGTTTAGCGACATAACACTTAATGGTATCGATACGGTAGTAGGGTAGTTTCAGGACGTTTATGTCAGAGGGTGGTGCTCTTGTCTCGATCCCATGTAACGAAACGAACGTACGTCATCTTTATATAGACTGTCAAGCAACTGACATTGAGGCTAGCTCAAGCAGCCAACGACTAGATCAAAAGACGAATCGTTGTCCTGATTGATAATAAACTTACTATATCCATGCAATCATTCTCCGCTGTGTCCGCGAAAGCGTCTGATACATTTAAGCAGATCCCTTCTGTTGCATCATCCTCGCTGTGTATTATCGCCCATTATCGGGCAGCTAAGTGTTTGTCGGGCGTCCTTGCTTTTATTATGCTACACTTTTTTGCTGTGTTCTTAAAAAACAGATGTATTTTGTTGCAAATGTTATCATAGATTTACTTACCCAAAAACCTTAGTATTTATTTGCTTCGAAACAGTTAACGGCAAAAAAGTCCCCCATTTGTTGTCCAGTCGCTACTTAGATATTGATCATCAAACGAATGTTAGAATTAGGTTCAATTTCGCATTAAACATCGTTGCTAGTAAGTTGTTCCGCGTGATTAAAACCCGATGCGAGAGGAGAGTTTTCCTAAGTTAGCGCCTTTCCCAACGTTTATTAGAGTGAATGAATATCTGCTTATTGTTACAGAACAGCGCAGCTGATAATTAATATCATTGTTGAAATTATCCAATCCACTGAAACCTATACGATACTTGTACAAGATTACCTCTGCGACACTATGTTATAATTGGTGTCAGCCCTAGTATATGTAACTTTGAACACTTTCCAATGTGACTCGTGTTGTGTGGGTGACCAAACATGAGTGGCATATTATTAATGGGGCTTTAAAGGTGATGCATAAAGAACCAGATGTTAACGTCATTAAATAGTGTGGGCAAGTGTGTTTTAATTATTTTGCAAGTAAACCAGATGTGAAATGCTTCTCTTATTTTTACTGCATAATTTTATAAGATGCTATCATGCATGGGTAATGCTAAGTTACTGTGTTCTCCGTATTAAGCACAATAAACTAGACCATTTTCTGGGGAAACTAATTTGCATGGCGTCCATTAAGAGACGTTTTGCTCCTATCAGTACGTCGTGCAGCAATATAAATGCCAAATGCGCGACCAAAAAACTACACAATCGATATATCGGGCTGAGTAGCACCATGCTTCGATGGACACTGTCAGAATTAATATTTCATACCCAATACAATTGCACAGAGCTTTTGCTTAGCAGACATTAATGTGTGCGATTGCATTAATGAATAACACATATTTAGGAATGGCAGGGGAAACTGTTATTCTGCACTGATGATGTTAGATTATTTGATAATATAAATGCATGTCGGTTACTAATGAATAGACCTGGAAATGAAATTATTCTTTATGTTAAGTGTTGTAGTTTCAGGTGGATATGAAATACAATCTAGGCCCCTACGAGGTGTCGCGTTTACTATGAGAATCTACTAATGAAGACAATTTAAGTCACGTGCGTGTGAGCTTAGCAGCACAGGTGCAAATCAGTCTTGGATAAAAGGTATGAACGTCCAATGGCGAGCACTACTAAATGGAATGCATGCTGTATAATACACATACGAATATTTAAGTCGAGACCTTTCTAAATCAGTAATGGGTGCACATTGTACCTCATCACTGTTGCACAGAGTCGATCGTAATAGTGATAAAAAAACCTGTAAGATAATCGGAAGTATGAACTCTCTCGAACATAACGCATAAGAATACTCGTACAATAACAAAGATAGATAAAACCGCACGAAATCGACGCAACGCTAGAAGCAAGCTTTCCTATCACTATGAAAATGGACACACGACGCTTCCGGTTTCATTGTTGAAGACAAACCGAAGTGTGGCTATATATACATATATATATGTATATATATATAAATTTTCATATATATATATATAGAGATATATATATATATATAGATATATATATATATATATATATATATATATAATATGTACATATATTTATATATATATATATATATCGATACATATATATATATCTTTATATATATATATATATATCTATATATATGTATGTATATATATATATTCAAACATATATATATTTTTATATATATGTACATATATATATTTATATATATATATATATATATATATATATATATATATATATATATCTATATATATCTCTATATATATATATATATATATATATATATATATATATATATATATATATATATATATGAATATGTAAATAAATGTTGCAGGGGTAATTTGTACAGGCGAATTGTGTCAGCACCTTACAACAACCAATTTAGCAGCAATTGTCGGTTATTGTAACTACATTCTAATTCTATATCACCGGCAGCAGAGTTGAAAATGCACACATGGATATCAGACCGGCCAGCACCGCGGCAAATTCGATAGAGGATAGAGTACAATATCTCCATAGGCTATTAACGTCAATTCACAAATACGGCAAAAGGCTTGCTTTCGCTAATCGGACACCTAAAATCTAGAATTACTTTTAGTCAATTAGCGCACGTTTTGAGCTAATGAGACGAAAGCAACTGCTTGCGTCAGTGATTAATTATTGGGGCTTTTACAAACCTTCGCGTTATATGATGAATGATGTCCGTGTTGGCACTGCCAATGAAGGTACAGTGGCATTTTGTTTCATGCGCTGTTGATATTGTTCATGAAAGTAAATTAGTGTCGGATAATATATATGATATAAGGAGAATGTTCCTCTTACTACGAACCTCATCACACATGTGCTCTGTTGTTTCATGTGGCGATGAATCATTTATTGAATATAATACAAACTTTGATGATGCATAAGCCTAACTGCAATGCACTAGGACCGCAAACAAACATGGGTGCAAATCTTTAGACGTTATCAAAGGTCTTTAAAACAGCAACATTACCGGATTCGAAATATAAAAATATGTTATGCGTAATATTTGAGATTAGCAAAATTATTGCGGTACAGGATGTGACCATCCATCAATAGCAAGGTAAACGATGCTCTGAAGAATGCAAAAATACGTGATGCGTATGCATAGTGGTACAAGATAAGGTGGCTAAGCACTTAGATAAGACGATCATCGATTCAGATTGCGCACTACTGCTGAACAGCAACTTGCTTAAATAACTGCAAAGCGCTATGCCTCCCTCCGTTAACAGCTAAACACACCTCTCCTCACAAAGTAAAATCTACAATATTATTGATCAAATGGTTGTCTATGTCAAGGAGTATCCTTCCTCATCCACCAAAAAGGATAGTCGTAGTGATTTCGGATGGTCAATGGTCCTTGCGAATACATGATTGCGTCCTAATTATGCAAACAGAAATGCTTCACGTAAGGGATAATTTGTATGGATGCTATTATGATAGGAATAGTATTAATACCCACAACAGCCAACGTACAGTGCACATAGACATGGACGATTATGACTACCTGTACTGTCATAAACATGCTAGAAATATCATGTATATGTATCGAGCTGTGTGTTATGACAGCGTACGAGCATAATTTTAACCTTGTTATGTTGTACGGTTACGTGGTCATTGTTCTGAATTGCAAAAAAAAAGAAATAGAAGAAGATGCCACACGGTGTGCTCTTTTCCTGTAAACGTATGGAGTATTCGAAGGTGAGCTAAATTGATGTTGTTTTGTTGTGGTTATAGAAGCTCTGCAGAGCGAAACATAGCAGTTGGGCTATCTGATGTGTTTTTGGATAGGTTTTGGTCGCTACAATTGAAGTCCATCGTAGGTGTCATCCCATCAAGGTCCCTTACGTAGGACGGCCAATTACCACTGCTGCATGTTGCGTGAAGTTGAGTCGGCGTAGATGTATCAGCCAATTAACTGCACAGCTGGAAGTGTGTGAGGCATAGCCTGTTGCAAAAACGTGATTTTGAAGTGGTTTAGCGAATTGTTTAAATTACATATATAAATATATATATATATCGATATATATATATATATATATATATATAGATATATATATAGATATATATATCTATAGATATATATATCTATATATAGATATCTCTCTGTATATATATATCTTTTATATATATATATATTATATGTCTATATAAAATCTATCTCTCTCTATATTTCTCTATATATATATATCTCTCTCTTATATATATCTCTCTCTATATCTCTATATATATATTCTCTCTCTCTATATATATATATATATATATATATATATATATATATTTACATATATATATATAAATATATATGTTTGTTTTTCTTCTTTTTCCGAAGCGATTACATTTACAACTTCAAATTGGGAAAGATTTTAGGTATTATTTCCTGTTGAATTTCCTCTGCTTGACAGACTGTTATTTCTTACATTGATGCTTTATTTCGCTTAAGGACGAAAAACGTCCTCTTCAATATCCTTCCGGCAGCAGAGCCGAATGAGGTTATAGGTACCATTGTCGCAATAAAAACATCGAATTGATAATTCGCTTTTGCTTTAAACATGAGTACTATTGTTGTTAGTTGTTTTATCCTGAATCCATTATTAGCAAATAGTCAATCAGAGATGGCAGCACGCAACCGTTGATTTCGCCTTCGCTGGTGCAAATGCTGAAGAGCACATGACACATTTATGCTACTTCGTTTGTCCCGAGGTTCATCAAGTCAGTATAACAATGCCCGGATTACCTATTTGGACATTTGATATTATAATCTTTGTGCACAGTTGTCGAGATTTGTCTGTTATACCGAGAGCCTATAGGTTAGCTTAGTTACAACATTTAACAAATGTTGCAAAGACTCTATTCTACGTCTCCCCACTCACCATCCATCTCCTCCAGATCATACTAGAATCACTTGATAGATCTCAAATCAGCATATCCCAACAAAGTTCGCCATAGTGCAACTGCTTTTAGTTTCTGGATTTCTGGTATTGTAGCTCCACTATTTGCGGCTTTTGTCGATGGCGATATTAATATCTCGTGCTGTTTCGGTCAGCCATAGTTGTAGGAGATTGTTGAGCTAGAATGAACCACCCATGCGCTTATAAAAACTGTTTTATATTGTATATCGTGAAAAGTATGATTTATCACAAGATATTCAGATATCACAAGATATGTACAGTGGCAGTATCGTTACCGGCTGTATCAACGATTGTGGTAAATACGGCTATGCTCGCTCACAAACTCTCTGTGGAAGAAAGTCTGACCGGGCACTGACTACCTGATCAGAACATGTTTACGTCGAGTTAACGCCAGCTGAAGGCCACAAGGCTATATAATTGAATAAGTGAAATATGCGAACAATGCTACCACTCTGAAATTAGGTAAATGTGATAGTCGTATATCATCAATCCTACTCAGCCACTTTCATACCGAACTGATAATAAATAACGAATATAATGACATATGTCCACTATGTGTATGGTTGCGTAATGCTCAACTGATGGCAGTGAACAATGCATGAATTACCTAACACATTTTGCTTAATCAGTGTTGGACGTACACCAGGAAGATGGATGCGCTATTGATATGCACTCCTTAAACCTAAAGCCCGATAAATATTGCCACCAGTGGCAGTCTGTTATCATGCAGCGGTTTTAATACTGTACCATATCGAATATTGTGACATACCGAGACATCGTCGTTTTAGTGAGATAAGCTGAATAAAATCTGATACAACAAGATGCGTTTAATATGCTGAATACGCTGGTCGCTCAGCCTCATACAAATCAGGTTAACTTGCCTGGTCAATTAGGCATACCCGAAATAAATATTATCAATAGCGATAATGGCAGCTCTATACGACCACAATAGCTACCCAGATAATATCTTGTACCGCATGAATGAGGATCCAATATGCAAAATAATACTTGAAAATAATGGAAATGCTTTACTAATGAGCTATTGCGGTCGCTAATTAGATGTATAGTTGGCTTAATCATTGTTACTAATCTGGTCAGAAATAACATTGTCGGCTTCTTGGGAAGGCGATTTTGATCGATTCAATTATGTTTGATGTTGACACTTACCCTAACACATTGTGAGCGTCCAATCAATCATCTACTTACATAGAGGCAGTCAACAAATGTCAGGTAAGTCTATCATTATCATTAGGCATACCGTGCTGCTTTGGGTGCAGTGAACTCCACACCTAATGACAAGGTAAGTAGTATGAATTGACCACTGTTCAATTAAGGGCAATGGGTAACACAAAGAAGCAGCTGACTATTAACGTATTTTGCTGGCTTTTTTGAACGACTGTCGATTAATGGATTTAAGCTTCCCGAACAGTTAAGAGCCTCAACTAAGCTATTGAATTAATTTGGCTGTAATATGATTTATTCTAGAATTACTTGATCCAATGGAACTAACAATAATGTGTAGTGATGGATATCCATACCAAACATGGATATTCCTATATGTGCACTACGCCCGTTTCAGGAAGGTTCGTGTGTCGCCTTCTTGGTAGATTCGATGGTAACGGCTGATTTGCACACCCACGTGCTTATATCACCACGCCAAACATAATGAAGCATTCTTGCCCAATTTAAAAATATATTAATTATGATTTGACATTATGTAGAAAAAAATATCAAAATAATATATCGGCGGGTGTACAAATGGCGCATTGTATAGGGTTACGCTTCTATAATCACCATAAATGTGTCAGCTAGTTCTTAATTGATGGCACAACCGCTATGGTCACAAATATGCAAAGTTTGGTAGCAGCATATAAGTTTATTCCGCTAAGGCACAAATAAAGCACATCCGACCAAAGAACTTTAAACCATTGATTAGATTTAAGGAAATCAATACGATGCACCTATAACAAGAGCAACATAGGACCTCAGATGATCCTCACGGGAAATGCAAACTAATTTTAATGTTTGACGTTAGCATCAGTACTGTTGAATCAATTAAATTCATCTTTGGGGTATTCTGAGCATGTTTTAGGATAATCGAATATTGGTCATGTGCAAAACACTAATCTAGGTTT
>CM067352.1:25797696-25861232 GCA_034190875.2 Urechis unicinctus | reverse complement strand
GAGATCAACATCTCCTCAGACTATGTCTCTCGGGGTTGCTATGTGACGACAGGCCACGATAAACCGTCCATTGGCTCGGCTTATGATCCAGACAAATCAGCAAACGATGAGAGCACACAAAAATATCATACAGCGTACCTCAAGCATATCAGTCCATATACTCCCTCTTCATCGCGACGTTGAAACTCTTAACACTACTCAAGATGAGTTTCCACAAGGCGTTCACGTCATTGATGGGTATTTCTTATGATTTACATAGACAAGGTCCATATAGCGTCCACACTTCCTGCCGAAATTCGCAGTGAGTCAACCAACGTCAAGTTTGATCACATTGTTGTAAGATGGAGCACAGCAGCATCTCACGTACTCGGTTCGAAAGAGCTAATGTGGGCAGACTGCGCCACATCCTCCTGTCGAGGGTCGAGATTCCAACCAAGGTCCCGATCGAAGTCTCAAGAGTGAAACAGAAAACGTTGAACATTGTTATTTGACATGATTGGGGTCAGAGCTATCGGATGATCATTCGGAGATAAGCTAGCCTGAAGCACCGACGTGTTCAAATTAGTAATCGTCGGCATGTGACCCATGTTACCATCCATCCACCCTTCCATCTATCATTAATCGTTCATGGAAATCTGGAGTTCATCATTTCTGGCGTCTCTGTGCCCCACCCACTATTTCCCTGTGTCTCTACTCATATAGATGGACCTGCTCCTGACAAAGCACCCCATCCCATCAGGCGTCTTCAAGATGTATTTCTATTTTTTTCACACTCGATTTTAAGACCATTAAAGAGGTCGTTTACTTGTAGAACAATCGACATAAAAGCAGGAGACAAAGTTCAAGAGCGGAACGAGTATTATCGCTGTAATTAACTTACTGTGAATGCGTACTCGGTGACATAGCGTGTCTTACCCGGTTATGAGTGTCTGGTGGAAGTCTGGAGTGTTAATGGAGTCCACGATAGAAGCCAAGAGTCACAAGCTAATGTGACGTCGGTGTACTACATCACTGGTCAATCCGATCGCAATCCAAGCGTTATACAACGAGTTTAGGACTTGGTCGGGTTCAGTGGGGGTTCGGCTGATCCTGCCATATTGCTTTTTGTTACCTGTGACGGGGGTTCGGTTCAAACACGTGCAATTAACCCGTGGAATAAATCGGTGTACTACATCACGGATATTATTTATTTATCCTGCGGGAATACTCATTATTCCCATGCGCAAATGAATTATCTCGCGAGATAATTGAACTATCTCGTGTGATACTTCAATTCTCTCGTGGGATTAATGAATTACATGATGAGTTGATTCTACTTCTTCCCGAGTTAAATGATTTTTCCCCGGGATTAATGAATATTCTATTACGGGTTCACATATTTGTTTGTTAGTGGCAACTGGCCTTAACCACAGTCACCCAAATAAATTCATTCAACCAGCGTGTCCCCCGAGCGACATAGCATGTATGATAACAATATATATATATAATATATATATATATATATATATATATATATATATATATATATATATATATATATATATATATATATATATATATATATATATATATATATATATATATATATCTCTCTCAGATATTTGATCATTCCCGTGGAGTAAATGAATCGTGCGTACCTGCTTTAAGAAACTATGGCTTACCATCAGAATTTAAGTAGCTGCAATTATATGAAGCAACAATTCAACAATGATAATATTTTTTACAGGGCGTAGCCAGGCTTGAAGAAATGGAATGCACAGGTGGGGGAGTTCCAGATAATAAAGGCCATTTTTTGCCATATTTATTTTTTCTCTTTTCGATTTGATGTTATAATATTAATATTTCAAATACAAGCCGTTGTGTATAGATGGGGCTTAGGCGTAGTTAAGATTCAGGACCTGTTTTTGAGGTGGGCTGAAGGCACGACTGGGTAGACCACTGTTATATCACAGTCAATTTCCATGTTAATCCAACAGGCTGTCACTAGTTCGACCACATCTCCACTTATCGCTTATCGCTGAGGCCCTAACAATCATATCTCTACACGTCACCGCAGCCTAAACAAAAATTCAATGTGGAAATTCTTTTTCAAACTCAACGCGCATTGAAAATGGCGAACATGTCAATTATAAAAGTTTGATATTTGATTCGTCTTGTAAATGTAAATATTTTTACAATAGACCCGATGTTAGTAAATTAATTGCGAAGCTAAAAAGTACAATCACATCTCTAATCATCACCATTTGACAAGCAACCACATCTCTACACATCACCACGTGAAAACAACCACATCTCTTCATATCACCACTGGACAAACAACCACATATCTACCCATCTTCACGGGACAAACAATCACATCTCAACACATCATCACGGGACAAACAACCACATCTCCACACATCATCACGGGACAAACAACCACATCTCCACACATCATCATGGCACAAACAATCACATCTCTGCTCATCACCACTTGACAAACAATCGCATTTCTACACATCATTACGGGACAAACAACCACATCTCGGCACATCATCACGGGACAAACAACCACATATCTGCACATCATCACGGGACAAATAACCACATCTCTTCACATCACCACGGAACAAACAACCACATCTCTACACCACACCACAGCCCCGAACAACTATATAGTTCCATCTCACAAAAACAACACGTTTTTCCAGCTCACAGCGGCTCGTCAGACACCAGTATCGCCAGAAATGATGAGCTCCAGATTTCCATGAACGATTTATGATAGATGGAAGGGTGGATGGATGGTAACATGGGTCACATGCCGACGATTACTAATTTGAACACGTCGGTGCTTCAGGCTAGCTTATCTCCGAATGATCATCTGAAAGCTCTGACCCCAATCATGTCAAATAACAATGTTCAACGTTTTCTGTTTCACTCTTGAGACTTCGATCGGGACCTAGGTTGGAATCTCGACCCTCGACAGGAGGATGTGGCGCTTGGCAGTCTGCCCACATTAGCTCTTTCGAACCGAGTACGTGAGATGCTGCTGTGCTCCATCTTACAACAATGTGATCAAACTTGACGTTGGTTGACTCACTGCGAATTTCGGCAGGAAGTGTGGACGCTATATGGACCTTGTCTATGTAAATCATAAGAAATACCCATCAATGACGTGAACGCCTTATGGAAACTCATCTTGAGTATTGTAAAGAGTTTCAACGTCGCGATGAAGAGGGAGTATATGGACTGATATGCTTGAGGTACGCTGTATGATATTTCTGTGTGCTCTCATCGTTTGCTGATTTTTCTGGATCATAAGCCGAGCCAATGGACGTTTATCGTGGCCTGTCGTCACATAGCTACTCCGAGAGACATATTCAGAGGAGATGTTGATCTCGTTGCAGCAAGCACATAGGTCTCTCTTAACTTCTTTTTCTTTTTAGTCTTTTTATTTTAATTCCAGGTAACAAGCCCAAAATTGCTTGGTGAGGAACTTCATCGGATTGGTTTATAATTCATATCAAGACGTAGATAAGCTAACAGCTGGTGCATAAGTCAACCTACCAACTATGTGAACATGACGTGAATGGTGCTGGCGACTTCAGTGTAACGTCACTGCTCTGACACAGTGACTACTCCTTTACTCAGTGACGATCAGGACTAATAATTCACGTTGGTGCAAAGACTACGTGTAAAGCCATAATGGTCCTCCGATTGGGCTCGCTATGGCAGGAAGCCATGCTTCTATCTAGCGTTGGACATTTAATATCCGGTAAGTAAAACATTCTTACAGACACCAGTGAGGATATAATACCAGAAACTCAGGTGTTTCCCTTGCATCATGTACCAATCTTCCAACTGGGGACCACCAGGAAAAGAATTGCTCTGCTGTTGCACGTTGCACAACAAATGTGTTTTAAGTGTATTAAATGGTATCTGATGTGGTTATTAGTCAATCGTTTACTTGATAAGGCAAGTTATTTTATGGGTTAAAGGTTTAAATCATTTTTGCCCAGTATCATTTTTGTCCTCTCTAGGGATTATGATCATCTCGCTAGGTGGTGCGATCGCTGGCGTGTCAAGCAGGAACCTCAATCCTGGCAACTCAACACCTCCATTATGGTGGCCTGGAATTGTTGTAAGTCGACAAATGCACAATCACAGTCAGACATGCTTCTCAACCTCCTCCATCTTGACTCGGCTTTATTATGTTAAGTGCCGAATTATGAGATCATTTCTTGCAGGTATGTATCGCAGGACTTCTAGGAACCTACATCATCAAGAAACGCCGCCTCATTCACGTAACGCTTCACATGACGTTATATAATACGTTCGTCTTATGATAAGATTTTAATCGGTCTTGATAATCCTAGCTTCTTGAATCAGTATTAAACTGCTTAACGCCGTCTTCTTCTTATTTGGAGCCGTCTTATTTCTGGAGTTGTCCACGTTGCCGTTTCGTATCGTATCTCTCCGTAATCGTTTTATTCAGGTTTGGTTCTGGGCCGTGATCACATTCATATTGGCGCTGGTGCAGACGATAATACTCTCCGCGTCTGGGGCATTCAGTATAACTCGCTATAACGTCTGGCCCATCATCTGAGAGTCTCATAAGAGTCACCCTGTGTGTGCCTTCATGGTCGACAGGTGCTTCTGCCAGGAGTAAGTCTCTTGCTTCCTCCATTTCTCCTGGAATGTGATTTCCTTTTTGGCAACATCACAACTAGCGAGGCATAACCGTTAAAATATCATCTCGTATATGAGACCGTTTTAATTGTCAAGTTAATTATTGATTAATTATAATAATTAGTCATAATATTAATCCTCACTTGTCATGCAAGAAATAACACCTGATTTGTAAAACAAATCTCTTGATTAGAAATAAATATGCACACTATTTTGACAGTTACTTCCATGGAAAGTTGGCCGAGGAGCTTCCTCATGTTCAATACATACACATTGGACCCCACGTTACGCCCGCAAAAGGTTGCGAAAACAGTCAGACAGGCTCCAACAACAGGGGGTACCAGATAAGGACTTGCGACGGGAGATTGTTGGTGTTTAATTAAGTCACATGAGTGGGAAGGTTGCGCAGAGGAGATATCTATGCAATAATGACTGTTCGAAGTAGAAAAGAATTAATATGATTCGCACCCAACCCGTCTTGCCAATCCGACATCACACCCACAGCGTCACGCATTCACACTGCAGCCGTGACGTCATCCATCAACACTGCAGCAACGGCGTCACTCACCCACACAGCAGCCACGACGTCATCCATCCACACAGCAGCCACGGCGTCATCCATCCACACAGCAGCCTTTGGTGTCACTCATCCATACAGCCCCCTACCCACCACTTTCACCTCGCGCTGATGTAAAGAGATTGCATTGTCAATGTACTTTATAATGCCAATGGAGTTTCGCAATAATAGCGCGCCAAACTAGCGTTGACCCACTTGACCACAGCGCCACCACACGGATAAATGAGAAACTCAGGCAGCCAATAACCACGATTGAATAACCACCCCAGCCGTATGCACTCGCTCCACTATCGTTTTGACAAACTTCAGACAGTCATCATTTAAATCTCCATTGCATCTGAGTGTCAAGGTAAGTTTGGCGAGTTGTATTTAAGCAGAAAACGATTTTTTTATCATGCAGAGCCCTATGGGCTTGTGGAATCAGGTACGATACGATGCCTGCCAAGTGTTGGCACAACAACAGTTCTCAACCGCTTATGTCTGAAATATTCTCTGCAGAGTGCGACACATCCTACCTACATCCAACTATCTGTTTGAGTAAAATTGAACCACAAAATACCTATGCTATTTGAACGCATTCAAACTCCAAACACAGCTCATTTACTGGGTGGAATGTAAACAAACAAGCACTCGAGAACTAGATTATCAGGTTACAAAGTATAACTGCCTGTTTTGTGATCACATTTATTAAAATTTACTCCAAAGTTCCGCTACTACCGACTCTACCCTATGACCAACTGGTTTTTTAAAGGTTGCGATTTGTCTCTCGTTGTTAATCGGGTCATAAGCGTTTAATTTGTAGTCCAGTCTATGATCACCTGTTATATCAACAGAATGAACAGCGGATACCTGATTACTTTACAGATCTTGAGTACACGTCAGTAATGGCGTCAGAGGAAGCCAGCGATTGGAGGGGAGATATGACGTTAAAAGAGAGGCAGCGATACATGTTTGAAGGCATGTATGCGTCTGACGTCATCTTCATCGTCGGTACTACCAAGACTGAAGTTCGTGCGCACCAGTTTGTCATCGTGTGTGGCTCTGTGGTGCTCGAGTCCATGTTACCGCGCTCTAATAGCCCAGACAAACCGTCAATTGTCATAGAAGATGTCGAACTCAGTGCCTTCCGTGAGATGTTAAGGTGAATGACCAGTTTTATTCTCCAATAAGAAGCTTACAAGGCCTCTATCAAGATAAATATTTGATACGGACATTACACTCTCAGATATGTTGCTTAAGAAGTTCCCTGGGTTGTGTCATTTTCACTAAATGTATTATTCGCGTTTTTAAAACTGTCATAATTAAGTATTGAATAACGTTTGTCTTTTATTATATGGGTTCATATTTGGGATATCTATATAATATATCAGGTAATAAAACTCAACTTGCCCCAGCAATGCTGTTCAGTTCACCCCTTACCATTCCGCACATTTTGCACCAAGTCTTCTGTCATTATGTTGGTTTTTAAGAATTAGATTGCATCTTTCAAGTACTTCTGTATTAGCAATAATGATAATCATGGCAATGCATTCACAGATACCTGTACTGTGAAGAAGCGGACATTGGAAGCGAGAACGTCATGGCTGTTCTCGACGTGGCCAAGAGGTTCGCCATCAAACGTCTGGTGAGGCTCTGTACCGAGTACCTACGCGACAACATCAACATTACCTCCGTCTGTACAATACTAGACCAGGGTGTGACGTACAGAGAAAATGACGTTGTTGATGAATGTCTGGAGTTCGTATCTAGCCAAGCTGAGGAAGTGTTCTTGACTGACGAGTTCAATTCGCTGTCTAGGGATTCATTGAGCAAGATTCTGCAGTGTGACAATTTAGGAGGACTAACGGAAGTGGAAGTCTATGATGCCTGCCTACGATGGAGTGAAGCGAATCTCACCCAAGACGGAAAAGACTTAACAGATGCCAATAGGAGAAATGTACTTGGAGATGTCCTGTTCCAAGTGAGATTTTCCTCCATGTCAATGGATGAATTCGTACAACTTGTGGCAAGATCTAAACTATTGACGCATGTCGAACGAGCAGAGTGGTTTGAATTCATCGGTGGTGGAGGGCAATGTGATCCCCCGAAGGGTTTCAACGTCAACAAACGTCTGAGTAAAGGTGAAGCCGTCCATCAGAAGGGGCTCCCCAGTGACGTCCGATCTGTTCTGCGGTTCGACGACTCTGGTTCATTTGATTGGAGATACAATGGGAAACTTGATGCCATCGATGTCAAAGTAGACCGCAAAGTGGAAATACTAGGGGTTGGACTTTATGGGGGGAAATCAGGCAGTCTCCATGATGTGAGTGTCATGCTTATTGATGAAGACGGGGTGATACAAGCTGACACTGGTACTGTTATCATGGAATCCGATGGCTCTGATGAACCTAATAACGTGATGTTCCCGTCCTGTGTCGTGATGGAAGCGAACCATTACTACACTCTGTCTGTTAAGATGATAGGTCCACCAACATACAGTGGGATTGATGGTGATTTTGTGAGGAAGAGTGCAGGGGTCCAATTTACTTTCAAAGATTCTGAAATGGATGAGAATGATACAGATGTATATTATGGACAAATACCTGAGATAATATTTAAATTGATCACGCCAAAACCTGAAATTCATTCCAAAGAATGACAGAATGTGTGGTTTGTAAATAGTTTAACAATATTTCGAACAAGCATTTTGTTTTCTTTTTGTTTTGATCAGTCCTTAGGTGAGGTTGTTTTAGGATCATTCCAAAATACCAATTGGTGATAATTACGTTTTCTGTTGCACTGATAGTCATCTTCAGATAAGTGTCGAGTCATATTGTAACATTGATTGCACCCATGTTGTCGTGCCACAGGTGGAACGGACCTTATAGCTCTACAGTGTGCACGCACCTGGCAGCACCCCACAAAGAACACTCCTGGTTGCACCACATATGGCACACATCTGCTAGCACTGCATATAGAACACATCTTGCAGCACCATATATAAAGCACGCCTGGTTGCACCACATTTATAATACACCTGGTTGCATTATATAAAACACACCTGGTAGCACGGAATGCAGAACACATCGGTTTGCACCACAGGTTAAGCATGGAGAATTCTGCTGTGGAATGAGTTTCACTACTTTGTAAACTGATAACCCGAATGCATCCAATCAGTGACATCGGCAATTTGTAAGGCGGTTATAATGTTCTGAAGTTTATTTCAGACGGGATAATTATTGTCTGAATTCGCCGAAACTTCATATTTAATAGTTGTAGGTAGCATTCATCTGTATCTCATAAGGGATCATGCTGGCATGTAGTTTTCACCTGTACCTCATTAGGGATCAGACTGGCAGGTGGTATTCACCTGAATCTAATTAGGCATCAGACTGGTATCTAGTATTTACCTGTACCTCATTATATTTGATACAAGTAATAAAATTGTTGTTGCATGATCTAATTCAGACGTGATTCTCTTTACAAGTGGACCACATAAATATAAATTATCTCATTTCTCTTATTTCAACAATTCTATACGAACCGTCGTTAGACGATATATTTTAAACCAGAGAATCCTGATCCGCCATTGCGGCATATGGCCGGCAGTTATCATACCAGTTTCCCTGCGCAGATGTTTTATTGTATTAACATTTCATTTGTATTGTCGTCTGATTCCCGACTTGCTCGAATGCGCAGCAAGCATTGGAATAGTTCGACAGATTCAACACCCACAAGAATCTTCTTCATAAATACGAAAAATTAAATAAATAGACTTTGTTCGTGTAATAATATAAGTGCAATCTTTTAAATTTCTACATATGGAAGGGAACGATACGATGCCGGCCAAGTTATGACACAACAACAGTTCACTTAATCGCTAATGTTCGAGAACCAACAATTATCTGGCTGTTCATCAAGGTTAACTAAGACCGAATCACAAAATGTCGGGGCGATTTGAACACCTTACGACTCAACACACAGCATGTCTTCCTGCCTTCTGTCAGAATGTAAACACTAAATGTTGATGCATGCAACATGCGATCTAGTCAACCGTAAGAGTTACCCTGAATGTGATGTACCACATTTGCATCTGCGGACAATACGATCTAGCTAGTGAGATTATAAGCCACAGTGAGAAATAAACAATAACGAAACCACTTTCTGTCATTTATAAAACATACTTCTACACGTTCTCCTTTAGATACTGACAGGGAATTACCATTATTTCATTTCAGACACTCATAGGCCATCAACGAGAGTAGGTCAACGGTACGCTGGCTTTAATGATTGATCATGGAGGAATATCCAGCAGCTGTTATTCAATAAGTTTGGTTGATGAAATTTCATTGCCTTATAACGCATCCACGAGAGTAAATATAACTCGGCAAAGGCTCCCCGTGGCATGCTGCGCCCAGATAAATCAATTAAACGTTCAGTCGCATTGGTTATCAGGAATACCAGTCAACGCACAAGGCAAGATGTTGAAAGGAGTTACTTGTATAATTGGTAACATCATTAGAATATATGCATCCGTTCACCATTTTCGAAGGTGATGTCTCTGTCCTCCATTTGCTCAGTTGCCAAAATGTCAGCGTAGGAGGGAGGGTTGACGCAGTAATCAGGCGCAGTCATGCGGCCGACATCCATAGCTGCCTGAGCGTGATCTTCAATGGCCGACGCTAATGTAGGCACATCCGTTAAAATCACTTCCCTTCGGTTGACCCAATTCAGCTGAGTAAGATGCGGAGAGTTATGGGGTTTTTGACATCGCCCATGTAAATACTTATACGTTAGAAAGATCAGCAGAGTAATAATAAGGCATCCTACACTGATTGAAATAGCGAAGATCCACAGCGGCTCCATTGATTAACAAATCAGTTAATGTTCCTATGATAATGTTGTTATGCAGAGACCGGCAGTCCACCAGGCAACTCCTCCGAAAAGCACAGTCTTGTGGTGTTGTTTGTTAACGACACTGGGTGAAATACTTGAATTTAATGACAACGTGCTAGACTATATGCACTGACCATGTTTAAAACTGAAGAGTCGTAAAACGATGAAGAGCACACGATAATAGGGATCAGCTACTCGTGGGTGCACTAGAGTGCATGTATGCATGAAGGTAATTTGTAGACGTGCATGTGTATGTAAGATCGTTAGGCCTGAAAAACATTTGCCTTCATAATCTGCTTTTTGTGACGGAGATGCCTACAGAATTTGCTATTCGTGACGGAGTTGCCAACAGAATCTATTGCTAGTGACGGAGTTGCATAAATAATCTATTTCCCGTGATACAGAACCTCCTTTCCGTGACGGTATTCCCTACAGAATCTACTTTCTGTGCCGGAGTTCCATACAGAGTAAATTTCCCATGACGGAATTGCCTACAAAAGCTATTTTCGTGACGGAGTTTTATACAGAATCTATTCCCCGTGACGGAGTTGTCTTTAGAATTTGTGAAGGGTTTGCCTACCGAATAGTGGTGAACGTGCTACCGGCAAGATCATAACGCACTGCTAAATAGCTTCGTCGCCGTCCCGACGAGGGCAGATCTACCAGGAGGCAGATCGTCCTGGGATGCACTGACCAGCATTCCCAATCATTAATGCAGTTTTCTGACAAATAAGGGGAACTCTGGGCCAGTGACAGGACAAATAAGGGCAACCCTGGGCCAGTGACAGGACAAATAAGGGCAACCCTGGGCCAGTGACAGGACAAATAAGGGCAACCCTGGGCCAGTGACAGGACAAATAAGGGCAACCCTGGGCCAGTGACAGGACAAATAAGGGCAACCCTGGGCCATTTACAGGACATATAAGGGCAACCACGGTCCTGAGACAGGGCAAATAAGAAGTTCTCTGATCACTATTCGTGTTGTTATGGGACGAATAAAAACTTGCCTGTACGTTATTCATCCCATAAACGGACGAATAAGATCAACAAAATTTATCATTGTTCAGTAATTGGGTGTATAAGATCTACAACGTTTATTATTTATCCGGTAACGAATAGCAGCTTCCTTCATTGCATATGCTTTGCCACCAGAGACAAGATTGACAAGAAATGTATGCTCCCTGTGCTTCTGACCGTATAATCCAAATAAGAAGAATTATTTTTATTGTTTAATTTTTTATCGATATTGACCGAAAATATAATTTTATTCTTACAATACATACAATCAATTACTATCGTTAATATTTAACTGATATCTAACGAATAAACCGCTACATTCTCGACAGGAACATTGCTTCTGTGCGGGTTGTTCCTGCGAGAGATGCATGTAAGCAATTATCTGTCCCCACCTATCATCACGCATACCCCATATCCTATAGCCGCGCCTTTCCTCTGACCAGGCTACTCAGTAGCATGTCCCTTGGGAATCAGAATAGCGTGCCTTAGTTGTTCAAGGAATCGCTTTGACCTTTAAAAATGAGTTATTTCCTGGCATCCGAGCTCGACACTTCGTATGCAAAGCTCCATCTTAAATTCATTGTAACCAATTAAGGGAAATTTGCATGAAAATGCATGAATTGTACGAGGATTTACCTCAGCAATTAGTCGCCAGATTGCGTGATGCTGTGAAGACAAGTGTTGATGATTTGTTTCTTTGCCGGAATGCGCGAGGAAATCAATAGGAATTAAGCTTCACTGCTTGAAGTTAAAGATTGAGAAGTGCATGCAATGAAAATCAAAGCGAATTAAGCCATGCTGGTCGACCTTAAAGATCGAGAAGCGGTTGAAAAAGACACCCGATTCTAAAATTCTCCCTGATGCTGCAACATCCCTTCGCGCTGATTCGTTCACAGCCCATATATCGTATTCCCCTTATCACCACCAGTTTCCAATCCTTTTCATTCACACCATTCCTACAAACCCTAATTCAGTTTCAAGGCTGACTTCTACCCCGACATCACCAACCCTTCCCATCTGTAATCATGTACCCAATTCTGTATAGACATCACCACGCCTCCCGACTGGGATTCTCTATTGAATTCTGTTCCGAATTACCAACCCCTCCCAACTTGTATCCCACATCTCGCCCGACATCACCTACTTGTCCAACACAAATTAACCAAATCATTCGCACCTGAAAATAAGAATTCGGCGACAATATCTCCTGACAACAGGTTCCTGTCAGTAGCAACGACCGCCAATCAAGGATAAATTGCAACTCCCTTAACCATTCACAATTACAGCCAAGCAACTCCAAATAACAACAACACATCTGTCAACTTAAGCCGGTAATTGAGGATCAGAGCAACAGTTCAAATTTTCCTCACACACAGAAGGCAACAAAGGGCTTCCCAGAGGTCCAATCTTCAAATGACACTTCCTCGCAATGGACCTGCCATCACTTTACTCGCACATCCCTGCCATACTGCTTTTTCTCTCCATGTGGAACTGGTCTTTGTTGTGGCAAATGTGTATAAAGGAGCACGCTCTAGATTATATGCCTTCAAAAATAGGCTCAAGGAACATGGGGCCCTGGCCAAAAATGCCTTGTTGTTATGTTTTATTAGTCATAATTGGTGATTGCTATTTTTTATTGGCTTGTTGCATACACAAAATATCAACAACTGCCCTGATAATTTTATTAGAACTTACTTGATCTTTCTTTTCTTTCTTTGTAGCCATCGCACCTCCCTCTGATATCAAACTGTGTTTGGCCGCAACGTCTGCATATAAATATAAGATGGAAAACTGCTTATGTGTGGGTTTGAGGAAGAACACTCTGTTACCTTATGAAGCATACATGCGACAACAGGGCCTACAGGACTTGCACAGATTTTCTTGGGTAAATCTGTCGATATACTCTTCCCCGAATTTGATCTACCCTTGACCAATGCTTCTACCCCTTTTTGTAATTTTATGTCATTTAGCCCCTTCACTGGGAACAGAGGAGTTGCCCTTAAAAGGCTATATGATCGACTTATCCCAATGAAATATTCTATGATACATTTAACAAAGCCCCATCCAGTATGAACAAAGCTGAATGAATTACTTTGAAAGACTTTTGATTTGATAACTCAGTCTAAATAAATTTGATCTTTTGATTGCTCCAAATTTTATCTTCTTGCCAGCTTAATAATTCAGGTATTGGCGTTAAATGTTCTTCAAGCAATGATTGGTCGGCAGTGTGTGTTGCCTCCTTGGTGCCTAAGTTTGTGGTCTGGGGAATCTGGGTAGCCCATGCGAGAGAACTAGCTTTTGTAAGAGCAGCTACCTTGCGGATTAATGACCTCTATGAATGGCATTTTAATACCTCAATAATCCTTCTACATAGTTCCCCTCGTAATAAATGGATGTTCATTCCAGTCGGTTAATGGTTTCATATCCACTGCCTTCCAAACTAAGGTATAATATTGGCGACAGGGTCAATCTAGTGATGCTTGTCAGTTTGAAGAGCTCGACACGAGCATTGAGAATAACCTAAGATTGCATCGTTTGTTTCAGTCAAAATGAAAATTGTGCTTATTGGCCAGATTCGATAAAGTGATTTCGAATGTATTGATTGGAAATACATGCTGCAGTAACTTTTGGGCAATGTTACCTTTGACTCAGGTACAGGAACACTACAATTTGATATTGCGCCGCAATTCCGTGCCATGGATCACATCGATGCATTACATGTGATGCTGATAATCTATGATATCTGCGAAGTTGAATGAGTTGTTACCAGAAGCATAAAAATTAAAATGAAGATATTTTGTAAAAGTTCTCCGAATGAAAGGCTCGAGTGGTTGAACCATTCTATGATGCACACTTAAGAGTTAAGGCAATACCGATCTTAATGTTGACATGGAGTAGATTCATCAATTGTTAAATCCATCGTTTATGACAATTATTTCTCGTTGAATACCTCCATCTTTAAGAGAATTTCATATTAACCCATGTATTTTATATTTACTGCTGCAACTTGCATATAACCCGATTTATTATTGTTCTGAAAGAAAGTAGAAAATTGCTCTAAACTTTCCCTTAACATTTCAAACGTAGGGCTGGTCAAATGTGTCCTTGCATAGCTATTGGTTCTCGTCCGTCAACACAACAATGTTTCTCCATAATCGATATAATGCATTGTTTTTGATGCATGCTTTGGTGTTTTGGCGAATATCTTCAACCTTTGTGGCCATTATGCCTCCTACCTCCTATGCCATTCACGTCGGACTAACCCATGTTCGTATTCCCCGCGAGTTACTTCACTATCGCTGTGTTTGATTTTTGAATAATATGGAACATATAATCAGCAACAGCCGCCCTAAAACTGACCCCATCACCCTACCTCCACACACACAAACACACCGGCTAGCACAGAGAGTCCGTTCTATGTGGTGCTTAATGATAACCAACAGGGTCATACTACCGGACGGGCTTAAGAATGAACTCCCAACATATACCCGATTTAAGATTGAAAGGAACCCCTTCTACAGAATTTATGGAGTCACAAGCATGATCTTTCTTTGGTTAGCATATTGATCAATGTGCAGCGCTACCAATTAAAACCACTACGTCATACACTCTAAAGCCTGTGCATCCTGAAGTCTCCACAGGGCTTTGTGATGCATAAGCGTGCTCATTCAACGAGCAACAGCAGTTGGATACACTTGGTTGAAAGTAATTGTCGATCATGACGTCGCACATCAAGATCCTGCAGTGTCTGTTCATCCCGATATATTTAGGATTGTGTCAAGGATTGTTGTATTACTACAACCCACTATCTTTAACAACAGTACCCAATATACCAGCTGATGCTGAAGTTGTGGAGCTTGAAAATAACCAAATATCCCCCATCGACTCCTTCCCTGCTTTGCCGGCCGTCACCAGTATCTACGTATCCGACAACCTGCTAAGTGAGTTTCCACGATTGGATAATGTGTCGATGTCGTTCACAATGTTGGCGTTACAACGATATCGTATTGCTGTAGTCGCACCAGAGAGGGTGAGCGTACTCAACAAGTTAGTAAAGTTGTTTCTTGGATTCAACAAAGTGTCTGTCTTAACAGACGTATCTGTTCCTCCATCAATGACTTTTCTTGGAATGAGCTTCAATGCTTTGACACATTTCCCTAATTTATTGGAATGTGAATATATAGAAGGACTGGATTTATCTTTCAATGAAATCACAGCAATGAAAAAGCACAGTAGTTATTCAAAGCTGCAACATTTAAAATTAGGTTACAATAATATAGTTTCAATCAAAAGAGTGATTGTGCAGCATTTCCAGTTTTGAAAATATCAGATGTAAGCGGTAACAAATCAATGGCAATGCCAATCAAAATGGTAAGCTGGTATTGACGCTCAGATTACAAAAAACGACAACCTATGCGTGCAAATACGAATGGCTTCATCAAAGTCCTAGTATGACATAATAGTTTAAAACCACTGGAGCATCAATTACATCATGCTTTGACGATAGTCTCAGACCACTGTTGGGGAATTACTAAAGGCATTTATGGTCACGCTTTGTTATGGTTGTGAATGTGTTGTAACATCTAACACTTACATAGAATACTGTCGATCTGGGGCCGTTTTTGTGAACATTTGTATTAAACCAACTCTGTCTTTGCTTTAATTTTGTTTGTATGAAAAGGTACATTCCTTGTCGAAAATTGTGAGCGAACACTCCAAACATCAAATCATCTCCCAGAAACCAATATACCAATACATTATATAGTGTTATATTTAGAATACACACAAATACAAGCACCCCTCAACCCCCCTCCCCCCACACACGCACACACACTAACTTCTACAATGACTGCCAACATGACCGATACTCATATGAAACCGATTGAATGTCCAACTGTTATAAAGTAAACAGAACACTTGTACACGAAAGATGGATGTTTCGGCATTGTCATATCTTTGGATTTAGTCTCAACTAGTGTAAACTCGTATCCCAAGATGTTTCGTGAGCACCAATCGTCTTCAATGTTTAGATGTTTGTCCAATCTTGGGATTCATGCGCAAAATAAACCTCTGAGATTTATATACAATACCAGTCTTACGACGTTTCTTAAGAACCGACCATGTGAGTTCAGAATCATTGGAACACGTAGTGGTTCTCTGCAATTTTAATGTTTTGTTTGCACAGTTTATTGACAACTATGTACTGCGCTAAATAAATAGTGGCGTTATTCTGTGCTAGCGTATTACAGTTGAATATAACATTGTTTCTGAAAAGTTTCACTAGCTTATTGACATTTTTGAAAATACTACTTCCCTACTCCAGGATGGGTATCGCAAATAGTTACCATGAAATAGAGGCCCTTGTCTCGTTTGTCAAATATTTCGATTGTGGTGCATAAGAACTGCATGTAATTCGCTACTCCATTCCAACACTTAGTTAAAAGTAGTCTGGGCTCGTGAATTTGGATTCTTCAGCACATCACTTAACATTACCAATGAAAATGCATTTAATGTATTTATTACCTTGTTTAAGAAACACGTTCTGATATCTTTTTATTTCCAATTTTGTGTATTGATTTATCTTATCAACCAGTATGTATCGTATTAAATAAACATTCGCTCCTGTGCTAGCATATTATAAGTATACACACACACACACAGATATATATATTTAGATATATAATCATACATATATTTATTTAAATATACATACATATAAATATTTATATATGTATAGATATATATTTGTATATATATATATATATATAATGTCTTTATATATATATATGTATATATATATATTTTATATATATGCATATATATATGTATATATATATATATTTATATATGTATATATATGCATATATATATATATATATATATATATATATATATATATATATATATATATATATATATATATATATATATATATATATATATATATATATATATAACATTTGGTAGAAGTATTGCTCACAATGAAACTGCAGTCGACATAAATCTTCAATGACGTCGGCCAAATTGTGAGCACCATGCATGAGACGCTAGAAACCCTATTCTTAAAGAAGTGATCTCCTTATAACTCTTCTGTTGAACACTTAATAGAGAATGAAGGTTGAGTATAATCGGATACTTGTACCAGGAATTTAACTATTGAGCACACTGCATTCCACGCATATAACTTAATAGTATCCCGCTATACAAGCTCGATGAGTGTATTCCATATTGCAACCGATAAATCTGAGAGGGGAAAACATCTATCAGATATCACTGGACAAATGTTGACATAAAGTATGATGTGTAATCGCCACGTCTAACTCGCAATCATATTAAACATTCTAAACTCATCCCGAAAAGGCCAGATTGATGATGACGTTATTAAAACGCAACCAATGATGTGCCCAATAGCGCTAACAGAGCATTTGCTTTGCCTGCCACTATATGCGCAAACATTACTGATCGGAAGGCATTCTGCTGCGTCAATTCACATAGCCTTCTAGTGAAACAAACTTACACAGAAATCAACAATTCCAAATGCACATGTACACATATATATATAAAACATTTATATATAGCATTTATATATCAATTTGTTCAAGTATATAAATATATCTATACGGATGCATGTCAACAGTACTTTCGGCTTTGTAATTCCCCTGGTAGTGTTTATTTCTTATTATTACAACCATTCCAGTCTAAGAAAAGAGAACCCCGTCTTAATGTGTTCAATAATATGTAAGTTTATGTGGCTATGAGGTAAACATTACCAAATGTGCTACACCAAATTCGTTCGCTGTGCATTTGCCATACATACGGCCATAACACATCGGCAAACATTTACGGAGCTGTCATAAATGGGATGGTCCTAAGAGAACTGCTTCACTGAAAACACTAAATAGCTCACATGAGCATGAGCTCCTTTGACTACTGTAGGTGCAAGCAGTGTTTTGTAGGAGGAGCAAGTCATATGCATTATACTGCTGTATGTTTCGAATTCAGTCCTTAATGCGGAATTTTACCTATAACATACTGCCAGCCTATGTGAGATATTGCTTTTATCTGTCTGCGTTGACCAAGTTGACAGATTCAAAGTCAGATTAAGAAGAAATAAAAAAACATTGCTGTTATGACCACCTAACTGCATCCAATGTATAAAACTGCAATTCTAATGACTTTTCAAGCTGTAATGTTCTCTAAGAAGTGTTTAGCACATTTATCATCTTCAAAACCGAACATAATTATAATCGGCGGATCTCCAACTAACCCGGATTCCAACAGGTATCCGTTATAACCTATTTTATGCAACGTTATGACTAACAATACATGCTTCAACAGAGGATTTTTGGGACGTGCAACTAATTATAATGTGCTCAATAATGGTTCGCGCGATGAATTGACAGCTCAAACGCAGAATGCAACATAAATAAATGTGGATTTCTGTGATAAAATTGCTTGTTTGTTACATATATATATATATATGTATCATACGGAACAAATGGAACATTATCATACAAACACTTGGAAGGTTATTTACATGTAAAGGATCTGACTAATCGTAACAACAGACTAGTTAATGATTTGTGAGCCTAATCATTTAAGCAATAAATGCTTTTATTTAGCAGTTACTTGTTTTGCGCACTAAAACCAGAATGCCTATCTCGATTCAAAGACCTGCGCAATAATAATAATCTATGTGTGCGTCCTAAATTTGTGCCAGCTGGTTTTGATAGATTGATGATACAGTTTCCTGACCGACTGGTTTGAATTGATCATTCATTGCATATCCTGGATGTAAATTACCTATTAAACGTGTTGGTTCTTCGAGTGTTAGATAATAACGAACGCAGGGTGACAATGAATGTCTACTAACATGACTCCCATTCGATTTATGTCGGTGACGAGCACATTCGTCAACCGCAACAGTAGCATAAATAACCATAGAAGTAGATTGTCCAACTGATGTTCCTTTCACGTTCGTAGGTTTACGACCAGAGCACATGCAGGATAATTTCTTCCAAAGAATACAGCAACAGTTTGGTCGCCTGAGAGGGTATAAATCAGACTTGGGTGTAAAAATATATCCTAACAGAAACGTAGAGTCAGCAAATTTCAACCGATCATACAATGGAAAGATTGAATGTACAAAGAATTTCACGGGATTGTAAATGAATGAAGAACATAACGTTTACCTTCTGCATATATTGCAGCTGAATATGCCATATATGATTGGGTTAGCAACACTGTTGAATGTGGTCAGGCTCTGAATGAAAGTGCTGACAGACGGCATGTTAGACTCCACTCGACCATACACTTGTAGAAGATTAAAGATAAAATACGGACTCCAGCAAATAATGAAAGCTGCCAAACGAATTGCAAATGGCTAGTAAGCGGAGCACATCATGACCATTCAAATCTTTAACTATGCTTTGCTGGAAGCCTATAAATATATGCAATATTGTACCAATTCAAGGCTCAATCGACAAACAAGGAAGCCACACCTACCAATCACAATCACTAACGTCATCTGTATTGTTCTTATCTTTGCCCGCGGAATGACACCCAGCGAGCTCGATCCACTCATCGTGCTTACCCTCAAGGTGTGGTCATCCTTCTGCAAACCTGCCATTAAATTGCTCACACGTCAAAACAAGGGGCGCATGATATATTCTGATATCTTATTTTGCACGCATAGAACCTGCTGTCAGTTATAAGGTTCTCCTCATTGCGAAAACCTGCCAGTTGTTCCCTAAGCAAGGCTTTCTTACTTGACAATAGAACGTGTGATTTACTCCAGATGAGGTAGATAACATATATCTTTTTTAACTTATACAAACGTATTAAAGTCATCAGTATGAAGTGCGCTGATACTGAATCTGCAATACTTACCTGAAGGAACTTCACTATTTTGCACATGGCATTTCCCGCGTATTACTCAATTGTAACCCGCTATAGGAGATCCACGAGTGTATTTCCGATTGCCACGGATATATCTGCATTGTACAAGGCTGCCGGCTCTTACTTCACAAATGTGCACGAAAGGAGAATACCCAATTATCACTTCCGTTTAGCAATCAAATTTCACAACTTCAAATCGTACCTGACAAGGCTAAATTTGCGATGAAGTAATCCATACGCGACCGATAACCGCGCTTTGAATGTCCAATAACTGAGAGAACACATGCGTTGCCTGCCACAATAGCCGCTAACATTACCGAGAGGAAGATTATCTGCTGCTTCTGTAGCAATTCAGTAAAGCAAAATAACAGTTAAGACGATTGACGGGCAGCAATGTCAAGAAAAGAAACTGGAATTCCAAAGATCATCTATTTAACGTCCTCACCTGATTGAATTGTGCGCGTGTAGGCTTGGCAGTGGCATTCCAATTTAAGGTAGGGAAGGAGAAAGTCACATTGCTGTATAGCGGCGTTGAGTACTCATACAATTGCGCATCGCCAGCCAAATGAGTTGCCCATGAGAATATTTCACCCGTTAAGACGGACATCATCCTGGTAAAATTAGTCCCTTATTAGAGGCCAATAGAGTGGCACTAGTAAGAAAATTACCACATTTTATCAGATAAGCTACAAATCAACACTGGCCTGCACTATGTGGCAAACACAGTGAAAAATATACATACATACATGCCATTATTTGCCATCTAGGAGTGGTTCATGTAAGTCTTGTGGATGTAATAATGCTAATGAAGGGCTGTCACTCGCTGCACCGCATCGGATGTGGTATAGATGAATTAAAACACTTTAATGATAAGTTTTTGTCCAGCGTGACAAATTATTGGGGATTGTTTGTGATATTGTTAATGGTGAGCATGTGATAAACTTCACGCTGCCTTTGATTGCACATGTAAAACCTTATATGGAATCACCCGCCGATAATCAACATGCTTTCCGTTAAAACTCGTCTAGGTTGACAATGTGGATAAGTACAAGAACCCACGAAGAAGTGAGCAAATTCGCTCTTCTGTTGATTGACTCGTTGCGAAGTTAAAACTGTCCTGAAAAATGTTTCTTTTACATATCTAACGCTTCAGTGCAATGTGCCGTCGTATTTAGACCATCGATGAGACAGAAAGCATATAGACTGTATGAAAGCAAAGCGGAATACGAGGTACTTACCCCATAAATTATTCTCTTATTAGAAAACCACACACTTACAAGTATGACCCAAATGATAAGTCACCCACTTTATGTTGATCCGATCGCCGAGTGCTTACAATCAGAGTCCAAATCGGCATCAACGCAGCGTGTGGTGGACAAAATTACAGCCAAATCCGTGTTATTGAGGTGGGTTTTTATCAACGTTTTTCTTTCTATATAAATTTCCGAATCCAGAATCCACACGGATGTCAATCGTGTTATTCAACCCCACGTGGTGTATCTGTTGAGTCCACGCCTTACATTTACGTTCTTAGCGAGCCGTCTGTTGCTTTATTCAATGCGAGATGTAACAGGCAAAGACGTTCACAACGCAGCGCCTTCTGGTGGCTGAAGGCAACGACAACAGCTACCATTAGTGATGCACACTGATGCGGATTCAACGCTTGTAAACAGCAGCTTGTGTTATGCCACTCTGGCGTCCAGGATGTTTTCATGGAGATGATTGGAAATGCTTCCCGTGACTCAACGACACGAATGTTATCATAATATGATCGGAACCGTTTTCAGCTTTCTCTGTGATCCTGACGAGCCATGTTAATCGTATGTCTCTTATGAAACATGGTGGTGCTCTTCCTACTGCAGCTATGTTAATGTTTCCATTTGCGTAGCAGCAGTAATTGTATATATCTATCGATTAAGACAAATGGTCAACCACAATCGTTTTGTGGCGGTACACGGTTGTGCGTGATTGCGCAATCCAACGCTGGCACTTGGATGTGACGGTGAAATATAAAGGCCACTTTGATCAAGGATCAAAAGCGTTTCATAGAGCTTGGCATAGTATTCTTCTTATGTTCGTGTATTAATATACATTGCTTGCTTTGAAAAAAGTGGCAATTAAATTGGACTTTCGTCCATCTTTTAAACATATCATAACAGATGTTTGGTGATGCACATCGATTACGGGTTGTATCTGGTCAAATAAGTTCGGGTTCACCCTATATTCATCGTGAACTGTTACACTTAAACAAGCCTAGAATGGGTACATATAGCATGTTATCTAGATGCTATGATAATTTGTTCTGAAGAGAGCAACATCTTGAAGCCACCTTTAAATTCATCTATTCATGAAAAAGCTTGGGGATGGTTGCGTCCTTAAATGAGGATGAGAAACCTGTGAGCCTTGTGTTCAATGATTATCCCAAAACGAAGCTACAATTAGCGGAGATTTATGGACTGACCCATCAGCATTAACGGCAACATGGCATTTATTTGGCAGGCATGACGACAGTAGACCCAGGAAAATAATCAATAGATAAAACCTGTGTAGTATGTAGCCTTGCATTAAGTTAAAACCAACAGTTGTCATTAATTTTCGGACTACCATACATCCACCATTCATAACTTACGTATAGAAAAGGGTGCAATTAGCCAACGGAATTAATAATATCCGAAATAATGTTACTGAGACACAAAAAATCCTCGTTGCTGCGTTTTTAGCTATCATTGACCTTTATATCGCGATATTTTTCTAGCCCATCTCCTCTTTCTGTTTCGTGCCTCGTCTCTACAATATCTTTCATTCTCCCTCTTTATTTCTCTCCCTCTCTTTCACTCTCTCTCTCTTTCCCTTTTGCTTTCGCTCTTTCTCCCTGTTGATCTTTCTCTTTTTCTGTATCCCTCATTCTATATATGTATCTTTCTTCTCTCTCTCTCTCTCTTTCTCTCTCTCTCTCTCTCTCTCTCTCTCTCTCTCTCTCTCTCTCTCTCTCTCTCTCTCTCTCTCTCTCTCTCTCTCTCTCTCTCTCTCTCTCTCTCTCTCTTGATATAACCTTTCAAGTGAGGTTTGAATGCGAACACCTGCCATGTTGAAGATAAAGTAATAGGTTAGAAACATCAATATATATTGTCACAATGGCTACTTACCCGTGAATGAGATCTGAAGCTTCTGAACATTACTGTCAATTGCCATGCCATCATTTATTAACAGAGATGTTACCAAACAGACAGACAGATTACGAAATTAGAAAGACATTAAGTCTAAGAAGATTATCTAATAGAGTCCTCAAAAATGAATTAACTTTATAAAGGTTGATATTTTCGTGCCAACAAAAGGTCACTCGGTATTCTAAGTAATAATATATCACATGGTTGCATCTTATTTTGGCTACCAATGTAAATGGAAGCAACATGTAATGCATATAAATCTGACAATAAATTTGTGGAGATTCAACAGCTCTTTCTCTGTGACGGCAATAGTGTCCCCAGTAGTGTTGGTGATGTGCTCATCAACTCTTCTGTTTGCAGTTGCCATCACAAACAATACGACACAAGTTGTTTGCTTGCACATCCATTAGTCCTTTGTAAGTATCACTCTGTTATATTATTCCTAGGTTACCCATTGTTGACTGAGGTCATCGTCGTTACTAGATAGTCGATGGTGATATTGCCTATCTCTTGGGCGTCGTAGAGAGAAACTGCACAAAAATGTAGCATTCTACTTAATCCTTCGTTGATTAATCTTCAACATCCCAACCGTCATAATAGATTATGACGGCTATTGCTAACATCACCGTAGATGACGGTCATAAGAATTGTAATAAATTGGCAATCACGCCAAAAAATACGCAGAAAGGACCACGTTGTGCCTGATAAGGGTAATTTGTATTCAACACAGAGTTGCACTGATGTGTCATTTTATGATGCATTAAGCCCAGGAAAACACTTGCTGCTGAAAAAGGCATTGTTAGAATGACAATGTCGATATTGTTACGGCTGAGACAAAGTTAGATCCAGGAACGGGAGGATCCCCGGACGCAGTTGGCTAAATATATGTTCCTAGACCGAAAGGTTATGTTCTTATGTGAAACAGTGATGCTTGTATAATACGTTTTGGACAAATACATCTTTTCTGTTCAAAGGTTATGTCTTATCATTAACCTGTAAACATACCATGGGTATTAGCTGCATATGAGAAAGAAGGAAAATGAGAATCACCACAACGCTCCTTAAAATGTTCAGTTTTTCGTCTTTGGCTGTGTCACTAATATAGAAGCTGCCTTTGAGAAGGTCGACGTTGCTGGTCGCAAGGTTAAACTTCATCTCGAATTTCTTACTTGACTCATTTAAATATCGACTATTTTGACTGCTTTAAATGTCGAGTTGGAGCATTTAATTATCAGCACCCCTAGTTCAGTTCTACACGGGTTCCTCCTGATTAAGTTATAAGGATTTACTTAACATGAAAGAATCTATTATTTGTCCTGCCATCTATCAATATCTGATCAAGTCCTCTGTGCCTATGGTAAACGACCCCAGGATACGCTATGTTGATAGAAAAAAACAACACAATATTGATTTTTGATTACAATGACAATAAGCAGCTTTTCTTAAGTGCATGTTTTGCAATAATGAGTTTGGCGTATATTTGATTCAGTAATGTCAGCGCTCACGCAGATGATAATATACAACAAAAAAGAAGGTTAGCATAATACACTAATATCTAGTTAATTGATAGTACTGAGAACAGCGATATTGCGGTAAGAATTAGGTGAGTATTGAAGTATGTGATCTATCCATCACAGTTTATTAGTATGAAACTCCAGATTTCCATACCTTCTGCAGAGCGTGGCAGTCAATATATTCGCATTGGTTTGGCCGATGATTTCCACAAGCAACACAAATTTGTATGCAAAGGTGTTGTCCATTTTTGCTGGACACATTCAAGTAACGTTACTAACGGCTTGATTTCTGCTCTAAGCGTTTGGTGATACTACACAAATAGATACCAGATAAACTTCCATGGTTAAATTTTATCATTCGAAGTCGCATAGTAGTGTTAAAGTATTTATCAAAGTAATACTATTGGACAGTCACTGACCTGTTCCCAAGATAATTAGCCGCCTGGTTGGTCTTTATTGAGCCTATTAATGACAAGCCGCTCAGTTTATTTGTATTGTTATTATGATGTTGAATGCGGTCGTGGTTTTTAGTACTGCTGAGAGAAGTGGTTCAGTAAGATATTATCTAGCAGTATAATATAATATAGTTTCTATTCAATTTTGAAATATTCTTCAATTTTGATATTGCCTTCTGGACGAACACTCAGTGTCCATACAATAACATGTTGTCACAGCACATAGTAAAGCAAGAAGTCAATGATTCCGCAGACGGCATGTTAGCAAACCCATCAACTAATATATAACTTTTTTGAAGAAGCCGTCAGGGGTTGATGTCTACGGATTCGTGGAACAGCTGTATATGTTCCCATGTTGTGACGATCGCATTTGTTACGCTCTTTCAGAGACCTTTCCATTAAAGATTTATTTTATGTTGTGGCACTTCCCACAAAAGGACTAATTTGCCCTTTATCGGGAGTCTTTTTCAGAGGTGTTCTTTACCGTCTCACCATCACAGGAGGGTACGTCAGTAGACACCATGAATAAGTCATAAGAAACAGCGCCTTCAATACAACAATGACAGAGCGTCTGCACAATGATACCAGGTGTGTGAGAGCAGATCATTGGGCTCTGAGATCAATGGTGTGGAATAGTAACTACAATCGCTCACTACATTGTGATGCAAGCTATTCAAATTCTCGCAAGTAGCTGTTTGAGGATGTATATATTGAGGATATATTTGACTTAAGACATTCCTTAAGACATTCCTTCGGACCAACAACAGTTAGCTCTTATATATATATATATATATATATATATATATATATATATATATATATATATATATATATATATAGATATATATATATATATATATATATATATATATATATATATATATATATATATATATATATATATATATATATATATATATATATATATGTATATATGTATTATATATATATATTTAATAAAGATGTAAAAGGCCAAGGCAATATCATATACCGTTAACGAAATATAAACTGTAAATTGTGATTAAATTCCTTATGCTAAGCACATGCCTCGTTGAACCTAAGGACGAGTATCGTTAGTGAGCACACTGAGCACAAGGACGGTTGTCGATCGTGTGATAACAGGCAAAATGAGGTGGAATTATCGTCTATATATCTTGTCATGCAGTAGCAACTAAACCGTTGAGTGACTAACGCGTTAGTTGAATCTACATGCGCAAGGATTACAATACTGATCACAATCGGTGGCGTACAGATGGACTATTCACTAACATATTGACAACATGGTATCAGGAGTTGTCAGCAAACGGGTCCAATCATCACTAGCTTTGTTTTGGTTGTTTGACGTCGTTGAACTCGGTTGACTGTTTAGATGAACAATATCGGCCCGACAATTCGATGGTCAACGATATAAAGCAGTTTTCCTTGACATTTTTGCAGGTCCAGGTAGATTTGCCAAGATAGCTGAAGTAACCCTGAACGCATCAAATAAAGCAGTACGTAAACTATGTAACTCACAAATAACCAGACGCAACCTCACAGTGGCGCGTTGCATTATTTACGGTATTGTTGAGAAAGTGTTCTGCAATTATCTATAGGGACATCGGTTTTGTGCATGCCACAATATTCTAACCAGCCTCCCTCGCGTTAAGTTATATTTCATTCAAATTTAATTATAATGATTTTTTTAACATGCTGGACTTAATGATACGAATCTCATGCTAATATCAACATAAATGACTGTAGGCATTGAAGCGGAGTGCAAATGCCATTTTAATGCTTAATGGTATCTTAAGACGTTTTCTGCATGTAAGCACAGCAATTACTATCCAGGATAGCACAAACGTTAATTCACACAACCTATTATGATGCCGATATCAACCGAACCCGTATATCACGCGTCGTATTGGACCTTACTTGGAATATCCCTAGACACTGCATCCAGGGACTGCAGCTGCATCCGAAGGGTGACATGAGTTCCTTTGTCCCTAGCCTCCCCATTCAGACAGAAGCATATAACGATCCTCATTTTGGTCTCCTAATTAGATAGAAATAGGAGCACAGCTACAAATCAACCCGACATCCCCTCAGCTTCTATTGGCTTCTAGCTTCAATCATATATCTACTGAGAATTGTTCATATACTTTGCTGACATTTACCACTACACTGAACATTTGGTTGTTAAAATCCACCATGTCGTCTTAGACGGAAGGAAATGATTGATCGGGGAGGCTTCAGTAATAATAGTAATATTGTTGTTGTTACACCACATTAAGCCACGTGGTATATCGCAACGGTGATGTAAACGATAGATACCTTGACTTGTCGACGCAGACGGTTTAACCAATGGACTCAATACGACAATAACTCAATGTACGTGAAAAGGTCATAAGTCGATGGTGGGACTTGTTACTCACGTATTATTCATCATGATATCATGATGTTAGCAAGCCATCTCTTTTGGCAAAATATCTAAAGATAAAAAGAGAAGAAAATGTTGTGTTAGATGTTATTGTGTTGAAAGGCCGGTCGTCAGCTGTTGGACAGAACATTGTTGTCTCTGTCTTAGCTTATCAATCTGATGTCAACATTTGCATTTACGCTCCTTAGCGCTTTGCCTGCATCTATAATCAATCAATTATGCCTCATTCAACACTGTCATACAAAAAATAGCGACGTTCATAGTTCTCACGGCAACCATCGTATTGCAGTCTGCAGCTTCACTATGAAGCATAAAAAATTAATTACTTTTATCTTCGCATAAAAATGAGTCAAGACCGTTGGTAAAAACTCGACTGCACATACAAAACATTTGTCCTCATCATCATCGTCGCATTCAAGTTTATCGTCCAAACGTGTCATGGATTTTCTGAAAAGATATTATTTATGTCATATCATCGCGCTCAAGTAAGGTCCTCCTACTAGTCTATTACCACGAACCACCTTATTATCGCTCGCATTGAACAAAGTGAATCACCGGGTACATCAATACTTTCCCTAGTATGTTTTGTCATTAGTATGTGGAGAACAAACAGCTTTTGTAATTGATGCTGCTTAGGTGTTCAGTCAGTGAGCTGCTTACTTACTGTCTAGTTATAAGGTTTATGCGCTCCACAAACAGGTGGAGGCTTGTTTCAGCTGATACCAGTCACCAGTGAAATGGTAGATTAATTGCATTTGATTAACATGACCACAGACATCTCGCAGGTCTGCCATGCTATAGTGAGAGCGAAAGGGGGGCGTTAATTAGGGGAGGGGCATTAATTAGGGAATATACGGTATTGTATTACGGGTTACATATTGTATTACGGGTTCACATATTTGTATATATATATATATATATATATATATATATATATATATATATATATATATATATATATATATATATATATATATATATATATATATATATCTCTATATGTGTGTGTGTGTGTGTGTGTGTGTGTGTGTGTGTGTGTGTGTGTGTGTGTGTGTGTGTGTGTGTGCGTGTGTGTGTGTGAGAGAGAGAGAGAGAGTTTACATATATATATATCCTCTCCAGATATTTGATCATTCCCGTTGGGTAAATGAATCGTACGAAGAAAAGATAAAATCATGACTTACCATAAATTTGTTAATTCATCCTTTTATATTCTCAAACTTTCACTATTTTGACACACATTAACACAAAAACTGTTTTAGTAACACGTTGATAACTGTGATAACTGTTAACACTTTAATAACTGTAAATACACTAAACTGAAAAAAATGCACAGCGCATATACTTGTTCACACGTTCATATAAGACTTAAACATAAAGTAAATTTTATCGATTTTTGAAGCTTTATAAACGCCCCCCCCCATTCAAAAATGTAACGCCCCCGGGGGCGCTAATAAGGGAATATACGGTATTCATTAATCCCGGGGGAAAATCATTTAACTCGGAGAAGAAGTAGAATTAACTCATCATGTAATTCACATCCCACGAGAGAATTGAAGTATCACCCAAGATAGTTCAATTATCCCGCGAGATAATTCATTTGCGCATGGGAATAATGAGTATTCCCGCAGGATAAATAAATAATATCCGTGATGTAGTACACCGATTTATTCCACGGGTTAATTGCACGTGTCTGATCCGAACCCCCGTCACAGGTAACAAAAAGCAATATGGCAGGATCAGCCGAGCCCCCACTGAACCCGACCAAGTCCTGAACTCGGTGTATAACGCTTGGATTTCGATCGGGTTGACCCGTGATGTAGTACGCCGACGTCACATTAGTTTGTGACATTTGGCTTCTATCGTGGTTTCCATTAATACTCCAAACTTCCACCAGACACTCATAACCGGGTAAGACACGCTATGTCACCGAGTACGCATTCACAGTAAGTTACATTACAGGATAATACTCGTTCCGCTCTGGAACTTTGTCTCCTGCTTTTATGTCGATTGTTCTACAAGTAAACGACCTCTTTAATGGTCTTAAAATCGAGTGTGAAAAAAACTAGAAATATATCTTGAAGACGCCTGAGGGGAAGGGGTGTTCTGTCAGGAGCAGGTCCATCTCTATTGGTAGGGACACGGCGAGGTAGTGGGTGGGGCACAGAGACGCCAGAAATGATGAGCTCCAGATTTCCATGAACGATAATTGATAAATGGAAGGGTGGATGGATGGTAATATGGGTCACATGCCGACGATTACTAATTTGAACTCGTCGGTGCTTCAGGCTGGCTTATCTCCGAATGATCATCGGATAGCTCTGACCCCAATCATATCAAATAACAATGTTCAACGTTTTCTGTTTCACTCTTGAGACTTCGATCGGGACCTAGGTTGGAATTTCGACCCTCGACAGGAGGATGTGGCGCTTGGCAGTCTGCCCACATTAGCTCTTTTGAACCGAGTACGTGAGATGCTGCTGTGCTCCATCTTACAACAATGTGATCAAACATGACGTTGGTTGACTCACTGCGAATTTCGGCAGGAAGTGAGGACGCTATATGGACCTTGTCTATGTAAACAAGGAGTTACATAACCTAAGAAGGAGTCGCAACGCCCTTTAAAGTCGCCGCCGAGGCGCTCGCGTGCTTGCCTGGGCAGCGAGTGTTTTCATAAGCTCGCCAACCAGTGTGAAGCTGGCGCAAAATAGTAGAACCAAATAAGAGCCCGACGGGACAACCTATTCCTGGTACAGTTGAGCGGCAAATAGCTTACGCCGAATTTTAACATGTAAACACAGATCAGCTGATTGGTCGGCTGCAACGGAATATAAGGATTCAAAGCATACTTAAACAGAATGAACGACTATAGATAAGTAGAAATAGTTTATTTCCTTTCAAACATAAATAAACAACTATAATTAATCATAATCGGGAACCATGATCCACTTCAAGTGAACTTTTGTAATTCAATATACATACTATGTATATTGAGTTAACATTGGGTCCAAAATCAAATATTTGGCCCTAGGAAACACAATAACTGGGAGGGAAACCCCCAAAGTAATTATGGTCAGCTACTATACACCCACTAGGCTACCTAAAACTGTAGGCAGTATACCCGCATCGGCGTTATAACTATCTAGAACCATTTAGTGGAAGCTATGTATATTTAGGTCCCGCAAAGCCAAAAATCTCACTTTGAACCCCCTGTGTAACACAAAAACTGGGAGGGAAACCCCCAAAATAACTATAGTCTGCGACTAAACACCTACTAGGCTACTCAAAACTGCATGCAGTATACCCCCATCGGCGTTATAACTATATAGAACCATTTAGTGGAAGTTATGTGTATTGAGTTAACATTGGGTCCAAAATCTCACTTTCAACCCCCTGTAACAAAAACTGGGAGGGAAACCCCAAAAGTAACTATGGTCTGCTACTATACACCCACTAGGCTACCCCAAACTGTATCCAGTATGCCCCCATCGGCGTTATAACTATCTAGAACCATTTAGTGGAAGTAATGTGTATTGAGTTAACATTGGGTCCAAAATCTCACTTTCAACACCCTGTAACACAAAAACTGGGAGGGAAACCCCCAAAGTAACTAAAGTCTGCCACTATACACCAACTAGGCTACCCTAAACTGTATCCAGTATACCCCCATCGGCGTTATAACTATCTAGAACCATTTAGTGGAAGTTATGTGTATTGAGGTCCCGCAAAACCAAAAATCTCACTTTCAACACCCTGTAACACAAAAACTGGGAGGGAAACCCCCAAAGTAACTATGGTCTGCTACTATACACCCACTAGGCTACACAAAACTGTATGCAGTATACCCCCATCGGCGTTATAACTATCTAGAACCATTTAGTGGAAGTTATGTGTATTGAGTTAACATAGGGTTTTGGTTTTGCGGGGTTTTGTGTGTGTGTGTGTGTGTGTGTGTGTGTGTGTGTGTGTGTGTGTGTGTGTGTGTGTGAGAGAGAGAGAGAGAGAGTATACATATATATATATATTCTCACCAGATATTTGATCATTCCCGTTGGGTAAATGAATCGTACGTACGTGCTTTAAGAAACTATGGCTTACCATCAGATTTTAAGTAGCTGCAATTATATGAAGCGACAATTCAACAATGATAATAGTATTTTCAGGGACGTAGCCAGGCTTCGAGAAATGGAATGCACAGGTGGGGGAGTTCCAGATAGTAAAGGCCATTTTTTTGCCATATTTATTTTTTCACTTTTCAATTTGATGTTATATATTAATATTTCAAATACAAGCCGTTGTGTATAGATGGGGCTTAGGCGCAGTTAAGATTCAGGGCCTGTTGATGAGGTGGGCTGAAGGCACGACTGGGTAGACCACTGTTATATCACAGTCAATTTCCATATTAATCCAACAGGCTGTCTCTAGTTCGACCACATCTCCACTTATCGCTTATCGCTGAGGCCCTATCAATCATATCTCTTCACGTCTCCGCAGCCTAAACAAAAATTCTATGTGGAAATTCTTTTTCCAACTCAACGCGCTTTGAAAATGACGAACATGTCAATTATAAAAGTTTGATATTTGATTCGTCTTGTAAATATAAATACCCGATGTTAGTAAATTCACATCTCTACAATCACATCTCTAATCATCACCATGTGACAAGCAACGACATCTCTACACATCACCACAGGAAAAACAACCACATCTCTTCATATCACCACTGGACAACCAACCACATATCTACCCATCTTCACGGGATAAACAATCACATCTCAACACATCATCACGGGACAAACAACCACATCTCCACACATCATCACGGGACAAACAACCACATCACCACACATCATCACGGCACAAACAACCACATCTCTGCTCATCACCACTTGACAAACAATCGCATTTCTACACACCATTGCGGGACAAACAACCATATCTCGGCACATCATCATGGGACAAACAACCACATATCTGCACATCATCACGGGACAAATAACCACATCTCTACACATCACCACGGAACAAACAACCACATCTCTACACCGCACCACAGCCCCGAATAACTATATAGTTCAACCTCACAAAAACAACACGTTTTTCCAGCTCACAGCGGCTCTTCCACGTCAGATACCAATAGAGGCGCTCTATATCAAACCCCAAACGACAAGAAGCTGCACTTACCTTCCAAACAGGTCCATCAGCCAATACATATACTATAAGTTAGTATATTATTCATCCATTTGCCCGGTTTCGTAAGTTGTCTGCTGATTTGGAGCTCAAACGGGAACTTTGAGAAAGAGAAGTATGTTTACTACTGAGTCATCGAGTGACCAAAGGTCGTATGTTTCGGGTTTACATATTTGTTGGTTCGTGGCAGCGGGCCAAACCACAGGCACCCAAGTCAATTCGTTCAACCAGCGCGTTCCCCGAGCGACAGTGACATGGATTATAAAAGTTTATACAAGTATATAAGTATATATATTTAAATATGCATATATATATATATATATATATATATATATATATATATATATATATATATATATATATATATATATATATATATATATATATATATATATATATATATATATATATATATATATATATATATATATCTATATATATATATATATATATATATATATATATATATATATATATATATAGCTCTCTATATATATATATATATATATATATAGACCCCATGTTGGTCTGGATATTACAGAGTAATGTCGTCAAAAACCCATTGGACCCCACGTTACGCCCGCAAAAGGTTGTGAAAACAGTCAGACTGGCTCCAACAACAGGAGGTACCAGATTAGGACTTGCGACGGGAGATTGTTGGTGTTTATCGAAGTCACATGAGTCGGAAGGGCGCGGCAGAGGCGATATCTATGCAATAATGACTGTTCGAAGTAGAAAAGAATTACTCAGTATGATTCGCATCGTCACCCAACCCATCTTGCCAATCTGACATCACGCCCACAGCGTCACGCATCCACACTGCAGCAGTGACGTCATCTATCAACACTGCAGCCACGGCGTCACTCACCAACACAGCAGCCACGGCGTCACCCATCCACACAGCAGCCTTTTGTGTCAATCATCCATACAGCCCCCTACCCACCACTTTCACCTCGCCGCTAAACCCAACGCGCTGAAAACGTTATCCTTATTGATTTCAATCGTTGACCTTCTCGTGTTTCCCCCATATCAATGACGTCACCATGTGGTAACTAACACCGTCATTTAGACGAGGTTCGCTTGACATATGTAAAGAGATTGCATGGTCAATGTACTTTATAATGCCAATGGAGTTTCGCAATAATAGCGCGCCAAACTAGCGTTGACCCACTTGACCACAGCGCCACCATACGGATAAATGATAAACTCAGGCAGCCAATAACCACGATTGAATATCCACCCCAGCGGGATTCACTCGCTCCACTATCGTTTTGACAAACTTCAGACAGTCATCATTGAATTCTCCATTGCATCTGAGTGTCAAGGTAAGTTTGGCGAGTTGTATTTAAGCAGAATACGATATGTTATCATGCAGAGCCCCATGGGCTTGGGCAATCAGGTACGATACGATGCCTGCTTAGTGTAGACACAACAACAGTTCTCAACCACTTATGTCTGAAATATTCTCGGCAGAGTGCGACACATCATACCAACATCCAACTATCTGTTTGATTAAAATTGAACCACAAAATACCTATGCTCTTTGAACGCATTCAAACAAACAAGCACTCGAGAACTAGGTTATCAGGTAACAATGTACAACTGCCTGTTTTGTGATCACATTTATTGAAATTTACTCAAAAGTTCCGCTACTTCCAACTCTACCCTATGACCAACTCTTTTTTTTAAGTTCGCGCTCGTCTCTCTTTGTAAATCGGGTCATCAGCGTTTAATTTGTAGTCCCGTCTATGATCACCTGTTATATCAACAGAATGAACAGCGGATACCTGATTACTTTACAGATCTTGAGTACACGTCAGTAATGGCGTCAGAGGAAGCCAGCGATTGGAGGGGAGATATGACGTTAAAAGAGAGGCAGCGATACATGTTTGAAGGCATGTATGCGTCTGACGTCACCTTCATCGTCGGTACTACCAAGACTGAAGTGCGTGCGCACCAGTTTGTCATCGTGTGTGGCTCTGTGGTGCTCGAGTCCATGTTACCACGCTCTAATGGCCCAGACAAACCGTCAATTGTCATAGAAGATGTCGAACTCAGCGCCTTCCGTAAGATGTTAAGGTGAATGACCAGTTTTATACTCCAATAAGAAGCTTACAAGGCGTCTATCAAGATAAATATTTGATAGGACATTACACTCTCAGATATGTTGCTTAAGAAGTTCTCTGGTTTGTGTCATTTTCACTGAGTGTATTATTCGCGTTATAAAAACTGTCATAATTAAGTATTGAATAAAGTTTGTCTTTTATTATATGGGTTCATATTTGGGACATCTATACTCATCAGGTATTAAAACTCTACATGCCCCAGCAATTCTGTTCAGTTCAGCCGTTACCATACAGCACATTTGGCACCAAGTCTTTTGTCATTATGTTGGTTTTTAAGAATTGAATTGAATCTTTCAAGTACTTCTGTATTTGTTATAATGATAATCATGGCAATGCATTCACAGATACCTGTACTGTGAAGAAGCGGACATTGGAAGCGAGAACGTCATGGCTGTTCTCGACGTGGCCAAGAGGTTCGCCATCAAACGTCTGGTGAGGCTCTGTACCGCGTACCTACGCGACAACATCAACATTACCTCCGTCTGTACAATACTAGACCAGGGTGTGACGTACAGAGAAAATGAAGTTGTAGATGAATGTCTGGAGGTCGTATCTAGCCAAGCTGAGGAAGTTTTCTTGACTGACGAGTTCAATTCGCTGTCTAGGGATTCATTGAGCAAGATTCTGCAGTGTGACAATTTAGGAGGACTAACGGAAGTGAAAGTCTATGATGCCTGCCTACGATGGAGTGAAGCGAATCTCACCCAAGACGGAAAAGACTTAACAGATGCCAATAGGAGAAATGTACTTGGAGAAGTCCTGTTCCAAGTGAGATTTTCCTCCATGTCAATGGATGAATTCGTACAACTTGTGGTAAGATCTAAACTATTGACGCATGTCGAACGAGCAGAGTGGTTTGAATTCATCGGTAGTGGAGGGCAATGTGATCCCCCGAAGGGTTTCAACGTCAACAAACGTCTGAGTAAAGGTGAAGCCGTCCATCAGAAGGGGCTCCCCAGTGACGTCCGATCTGTTCAGCGGTTCGATGACACTGGTCCACGTAATTGGAGATGCGATGGGGATCTTGATGCCATCGATGTCAAAGTAGACCGCAAAGTGGAAATACTAGGGGTTGGACTTTATGGGGGGGAATCAGGCAGTCTCCATGATGTGAGTGTCAGGCTTATTGATGACGCCGGGGTGGTACAAGCTGACACTGGTACTGTTACCATGGAATCCGATGGCTCTGTTGTACCTCATAATGTGACGTTCCCGTCCAGCGTCGTGATGGAAGCGAACCATTACTACACTGTGTCTGTTAAGATGATAGGTCCATCAACATACAGTGGGAATGATGGCGATTTTTTGAGGAAGAGTGCAGGAGTCCAATTTACTTTCAAAACTTCTGAAATGGACGTGAATGCTACTAGTGTATCAATTGGACAAATACCTGAGATAATATTTGAATTGATCTCGCCAAAAACTTGATATTTAATCCAAAGAATGACAGAATGTGTGATTTGTAAATAGTTAAATAATATTTCGGACAAGCATTTTTTTTTTTTTTGTTTTTGTTTTAATCAGTCCATGGGTGAGGTTGTTTTACGATCATTCCAAAATACCAATTGTAGACAATTACGTTTTCTGTTGCACTGATAGGCACCTTCGGTTAGTTGTCGTGTGATATTGTACCATTGATAGCACCCATGTTGTCGTGCCACTTATAGCCTTACAGGTTGCACGCACCTGGTGGCACTGCGCATAGAACACTCCTGGTTACACCACTTATGGCACACATGTGCTAGCACTGTATATAGAACACATCCTGCAGCACCATATGTAAAACAAACATGGTTGCACCACAATTATAACACACCTTGTTGCATTATATAAAGCGCACATGGGAGCGCGGAATGCAGAACCAATCAGTTTGCACCACAGGTTCTGCATCGAAGTTCAGCTGTAGAATGAGTTTCACTACTTTGTAAACTGATTACACTAATGAGTCGAATCAGAGGCAAGAGGAAGGTAGATCCAACCAAGGACTGGTCGGCCAGTACTTTCCCCAAGATATAAAGCAGGCTCCTGATTGGATGACACTGGGTGAAGGGGAGTTTTTTTTGTGGATATATAAGGTGTGGTTCATGCTAATCTGGCTCCGAAAGAGATCTTGGACAAAACCAATAAGAACACTGACAGTTCAGGGAAAATACATTGTATGGTGAAATTACTTGAAGTAACAAGTTCACCGTGTCTGGTGATATGGCTGACAGTGCATCAGCGCATTATTTTGAAACTGACGAGAGTAACTCATTGAGTGGTCATCAGGAAAGTAAAGCGATTCATCGTGACTAAGCGCACTTGGTCAGCTCGTCACGTCATATTGGTGCCCCGTCACATGCTGCTGCTGTTGCTGGACAGGAATCTAGCAACCAGGGACTTGAAGACACAGCTAGTCACCATACAAGAACACACAAAGATGAATTATAGTCACACCAGCAATCACTCTCTCTGTTTTGTTTCACACACTCTCTGGGCTCTCATATCAAATATCTTAACAATCACAATGTTATGACCTGGTTGTCATAACGTCCCGAACCATCATAACGTATCCACCCATTACCTTGCCTGATCATTGTTCACTCGAGGGAAGCAGTCTTCCAGTTGAAAAAAGGTGGATGCAGGGCTCATCAAATATGACAAAGCTGATTGATTCACCTCCTTCCACTTCAAACAATATTTTGATTGTGGTATCAAATACACCTTTATCAGAAGGTTGAGCATGGCTCCTGTTATGTCAAAGGAATTATTGATGCACGTTTCCTCAGTGACTGATTGACCTTGTTATACCCCTGGTTCAGGGAGCATTACAAGGTCCATCCCTGTTTTGCAATTGTTATATTACCAGATCCCTAATTTGGGGAGTGATTCATTGTATTGTTTGGACTGTAGCTGAGTTAAACTGGGTAGCCAAGCAGTGTGTGATGGGTGCAGTTTGATTCTGGTATGTCTCTGTGGACGCATGTCAATCCTGGTAGGTCTCTGTGGGTGCAGGTCAATCCTGGTAAGTCTCAGTGGGTGCAGGTCAATCCTGGTAAGTCTCAGTGGCTATGCAGATATCCTGATCGGACCACACAAAATGCTATAATGCTAAGTTAATTTATATTGAATTGTTGGGTCATTATGGGTTTGTAACTTAAGGTCATGGCCTTGACCTAATGGCTTAATTGTATTACATTAGGATTCACACCACAATTAGACCTACTGTGAAATTTGAGTCCAAGAGCATTGCTGAAAAGGGGGTGTGTCCCATACAAAAATGCGTCTTCTACTCAAGAGTTTATGGAACGTTTTTTTATTTTTGCCAAGTGGGCAATTGCACTAAAGGGTCGCGTGTAAGCATCACATTCACCCTCATCCATCACCATGGCATCATCACTTTGTTGTTGATGCAACATCCCAAGCCTTCATGTCATTGACTTATGGGTCATTTTCAATTGTGCAGGTACATAGAGACATTTTAAATACAGACTTAAGAGTAAAGTGTCTTGCCTCTATTTGAGTCAACACGATGTTTATACCTGGCTAAACGAGTATAAAGATTATTTTCCAATGCCAGTTCAACAACCAGGTGTATATTTTAATCTCTAATTATGTTGTGATGATCTGGATGACTAATTTGTAGGGTGGGGATGATCATGGGAGCATTTAGGTCTTTTATATGGGTTAACAAGTTACACGGATTGTTTGCATACTTCAAAGACTTAGTTTTGATGGACTTAAATAGTTCATACTGTCAAGTATTGATAAAGCATCACCTGTACTTTTGGGAATATTCACTGAAATGTCTACATTGAATGCCATGACTAAGTGTATTTCAGTTTCAACACAGGAACATTAGAGCGACTAGTCGATCGTATTCTATAATTAGGTTATAACAAATGGGTTTTTTTTGTTCTTATTTAAATGGGATCGCTGTAAGTGCATTTGTGATAAGGCTCAAATGTTTATGTTCTGTGAAGCAGGTTCATTGGAAGTGGTCATGCATCTAGTTATATGATCTGTCATCTATTCGTATCATATCTTATTGGTCCTTATCATCTGTTATCGCATGTCACATCCGGCCTCACATCATCGCCATGACACCTCTCCTATCCTTGCATGTCACATCCGGCCTCACATCATCACCATGACACCTCTCATATCCTTGCATGTCACATCCGGCCTCACATCATCGCCATGACACCTCTCCTATCCAATGTTACGTACTAATGTTCCTGCGATGCACTTTTTAATTGCTGAAAAAATCATACCTGTGTTTCTGTACACAGGTGTTGGCTGGGGCCAATACATCATTCTAATATCACAAAATTGATGTCAATAAATTGTAAAATATAAAATTTAATACATCTGGTTATATTTTAAATCAATTTATGCATTATCCTTGTTGGCTAATGTTGAACAGCTGTTGTATATGGACTATGTCGAGAGATGGTGGCTACTGTACTACCCATACAATGCCTCGGAAGGTTTAGAGACTGATTTGCCGGCCACAGGGGACTGTCTTTTTGTTGATTTGGGGTGTTGCGTATTTCCTGAGGTCCTTGTGGCAGTTCGTGGAAATTTACTGTTTTTAAGCAGACAAATATCAAGAGAAAATGGCCGTCTTTTTAGCAACCGCATCTTATGGCAGATGGACCAGTGATCTACGTTAATGTTTCACGCTGGTAAATGAAAAGCCGCCAAGCTAAAAATCGCTAAAACTGATTTTTATCGGAATTGATTCACGAGGTTAAAACACGATCCGAATGAACATGAAACACGACGAATTGCTTCTATGAAACGATCCAATGATGACAAAGGTAGTTTTAGTTCGAAACACCTAAAATTGATTTCCCGCTCTATTCGTTATCCTCATTGTAAACCTTGGAAATAATCACACAACCCGTGAGGCGATCAATATACCAGTAATTTCCAATGGGTATGGAAATCCTTCGACTGGTTAATAATGTACTGTATGAGAGCCCAATACGGCTTCCAAGCACTCTACCGCTGACGGAATAATGGAATCATTTGTATATCTGTAAGACATCTCCACGGAGACATCTTGTTTTACGTCAGGCCATACCTGAATCACGTACACTGTGTTTGTTACGGATAACGAACATACCACTGACTTGTTGCTCGCCTATGAATCATTTCGAACCATACATGCCGAGCTGACTGACCATAGGATGACCGCCCTGAATCGCACTTTCGGCTGTGTGCCGGCTGAAATAGTTGTAGTAACCGACTCTGTGAGAAGATGAAATGTTAATAATAAACGACTCCATAGGAAGATGACGTGTTAATAATAAAGGAATCCGTGAGAGGATGAAGTGTTAATAATAAAGGAATTCGTGAGAAGATGAAGTGTATATAATAAAGGAATTGGTGAGAAGATGAAGTGTATATAATAAAGGAATTCGTGAGATGATGAAGAGTTGATAATAAAATACATCGAGAAGATGAAGAGTTGATGATAAAAGAATCCATGAGATGATGAAGTGTTGATAATAAACGGCTCTTTGAAAGCTGGAGTGATAATAAGAGACGACTCCATGAGAATAATAAACGACTCGACAGATAGTATACGACTCGAGGATTGGTTATCGTGTTTTATACGAATAGTTATCCACAATACAAAACGAATGGTTTTGTCTCTTTATTTCCCAGATAATAGACTTAATTTACATTAATATAAATAAACATCATATTTGTCTGTTCATTTCAAAGCTATTTCGTGCAATCTCTGTCATATTTAGAATAATGATTAATTGATTTCTAGCTTATATTATATTTTGATGCGCACATAACTAACTCAATATTTCTCACATTGAAAATTCATTGGGATGACTAAATGTACTGGAGAGATTCATGGACCAGGTGGAGCTAAGGGTAAAGAATGTCCTCCTCTTCAGAATCCTCCCGCCACAAATACATAAGATCTTTTTTCTGAAACAAAAGACAAATGAATCTTTGTTTTTTAAGATTGAATATTTGCTTTGTGTGTTTGACAATCTGCTGTGATTACCAGACACCTGTGTTTGACGGACATCTTCATATAAAGGGCACATTTTGATAACTGTTCTGGGGATCGTTTCACTAACAACGCATATGCGCTAGAATAGCTCGTAAATCCCAAGTAACGCATATCTTTACGAGTTTCCTATTTTGGCGCGTTTCACTAACAGCGCACACGGCAACTAGCGCATTAAAGTAGCGCATACATTTATGGGCAACCTAGACCACACATAAAACCGTAAGTAGCGCATATATATGTTCAAAATGGCGTTCCTAGTTTTTATTCACACTCGATTTTAAGACCAATAAAGAGGTCGTTTACTTGTAGAACAATCTACATAAAAGCAGGAGACAAAGTTCAAGAGCGGAACGAGTATTATCGCTGTAATGTAACTTACTGTGAATGCGTACTCGGTGACATAGCGTGTCTTACCCGGTTATGAGTGTCTGGTGGAAGTCTGGAGTATTAATGGAGTCCACGATAGAAGCCAAGAGTCACAAGCCAATGTGACGTCGGTGTACTACATCACGGGTCAACCCGATCGCAATCCAAGCGTTATACAACGAGTTTAGGACTTGGTCGGGTTCAGTGGGGGCTGGGCTGATCCTGCCATATTGCTTTTTGCTACCTGTGACGGGGTTCGAATCAAACGCGTGCAATTAACACGAGGAATAATCCGATACACCGGCGATATTATCTATTTATCCTGCGAAAATACACATTATTACCATGCGCAAATGAATTAACTCGTATTTATATATATATATATATATATATATTTTTATATATACCCAATTTTCGTCTGGATATTATATAGGCCTACAGAGTAATGTCGTCAAAAACCCATTCGTTACGCCCGCAAAATGGTGCGAAAACAGTCAGACTGGCTCCAACAACAGGGGGTCCCAGATAAGGACTTGCGACGGGAGATTGTTGGTGTTTAATGAAGACACATGAGTCGGAAGGGCGCGGCAGAGGCGATATCTATGCAATAATGACTGTTCGAAGTAGAAAAGAATTACTCAATATGATTCGCATCGTCACCCAACCCATCTTGCCAATCCGACATCACGCCCACAGCGTCACGCATCCACATTGCAGCCGTGACGTCATCCATCCACACTGCAGCCACGGCGTCACTCACCCACACATCAGCCACGGCGTCATCCATCCACACAGCAGCCACGGCGTCATCCATCCACACAGCAGCCTTTGGTGTCACTCATCCAAACAGCGCTGAAAACGTCATCCTTATTGATTTCAACGTTGACCTTCTCGTGTTTCCCCCATATCAATGACGTCACCATGTTGTAACTAACACGAGTCATTTAGACGAGGTTCGCTTGACATGTGAAAATAGATTGCCTTGTCAATGTACTTTATAATGTCTATGGAGTTTCGCAATGATAGCGCGCCAAACTAGCGTTGACCCACTTGACCACAGCGCCATCAAACGGATAAAAGAGAAACTAAGGCAGCCAATAACCTCGACCGAATAACCACCTCAGCCGGATATACTCGCTCCACTATCGTTTGACAAATTTCTGACTGTCTTCAATTTATTCTCTATTGCATCTGAGTGTCAAGGTAAGTTTGGCGAGTTGTATTTGAGCAGAAAACGATTATTTATCATGCAGAGCGCCATGGGCTTATGGAATCAGGTACGATATATGATGCCTGCCAAGTGTTGACACAACAACAGTTCTCAACCGCTTATGTCTGAAATATTCTCTGCAGAGTGCGACACATCCTACCAACATCCAACTATATGTTTGAGTAAAATTGAACCACAAAATTCCTATGCTATTTGAACGCCTTCAAACTCCAAACACAGCTGATTTTCCGGGTCGAATGTAAACAAACAAGAAACAAGAACTAGGTTATCAGGTTACAAAGTACAACTGCCTGTTTTGTGATCACATTTATTAAAATTCACTCAAAAGTTCCGCTACTACCAACTCTACCCTATGACCAACGGTTTTTATTAGGTTTCGCCTTGTCTCTCGTTGTTAATCGGGTCATCAGCGTTTAAGTTGTTGTCCCGTCTATGATCACCTGTTATATCAACAGAATGAACAGAGGATACGTGATTACGTTGCAGATCTTGAGTACATGTCAGTAATGGCGTCAGAAGAAGCTAGCGATTGGAGGGGAGACATGACGTTAAAAGAGAGGCAGCGACACATGTTTGAAGGCATGTATGCGTCTGACGTCACCTTCATCGTCGGTGCTACCAAGACTGAAGTGCGTGCGCACCAGTTTGTCATCGTGTGTGGCTCTGTGGTGCTCGAGTCGATGTTACCACGCTCTTATGGCCCAGACAAACCATCAATTGTCATAGAAGATGTCGAACTCAGTGCCTTCCGTGAGATGCTAAGGTGAATGACCAGTTTTATTCTCCAATAAGAAGCTTACAAGGCGTCTATCAAGATAAATATTTGAAACGGACATTACGCTCTCAGATATGTTGCTTAAGAAGTTGCCTGGGCTGTGTCATAGTCACTGAGTGTATTATTCGCGTTTAGAAAAATGTCATAATTAAGTATTGAATAACGTTGATCTTTTATTATATGGGTTGAATTTTGGGATATCTATATTCATCAGGTAACAAAACTCAACTTTCCCCAGCAATTCTGTTCAGTTCAGTCGTTACCATTCAGCACATTTTGCACCAAGTCTTCTGTCATTATGTTGGTTTGTAAAAATTGAATTGAATCTTTTAAATACTCCTGTATTAGCAATAATGATAATCATGGCAATGCATTCGCAGATACCTGTACTGTGAAGAAGCGGATATTGGAAGCGAGAACGTCATGGCTGTTCTCGACGTGGCCAAGAGGTTCGCCATCAAACGTCTTGTGAGGCTCTGTACCGAGTACCTACGCGACAACATCAACATTACCTCCGTCTGTACAATACTAGACCAGGGTGTGACGTACAGAGAAAATGACGTTGTTGATAAATGTCTGGAGGTCGTATCTAGCCAAGCTGAGGAAGTTTTCTTGACTGACGAGTTCAATTCGGTGTCTAGGGATTCATTGAGCAAGATTCTGCAGTGTGACAATTTAGGAGGACTAACGGAAGTGAAAGTCTATGATGCCTGCCTACGATGGAGTGAAGCGAATCTCACCCAAGACGGAAAAGACTTAACAGATGCCAATAGGAGAAATGTACTTGGAGAAGTCCTGTTCCAAGTGAGATTTTCCTCCATGTCAATGGATGAATTCGTACAACTTGTGGTAAGATCTAAACTATTGACGCATGTGGAACGAGCAGAGTGGTTTGAATTCATCGGTAGTGGAGGGCAATGTGATCCCCCGAAGGGTTTCAACGTCAACAAACGTCTGAGTAAAGGTGAAGCCGTCCATCAGAAGGGGCTCCCCAGTGACGTCCGATCTGTTCAGCGGTTCGATTTGATTGGAAATTACGGTAGACGGAGAGGGTTGATGCCATCTGTGACAAAGTAGACACTTGATGCCATCGATGTCAAAGTAGACCGCAAAGTGGAAATACTAGGGGTTGGACTTTATGGAGGGGAGTCAGGCAGTCTCCATGATGTGAGTGTCAGGCTTATTGATGACGCCGGGGTGATACAAGCTGACACTGGTACTGTTACCATGGAATCCGATGGCTCTGATGTACCTAATAACGTGATGTTCCCGTCCGGTGTCGTGATGGAAGCGAACCATTTCTACACTGTGTCCGTTAAGTTGAGCGGTTCCTCGACATACTTCGGGGATGATGGCGATTTTTTGAGGAAGAGTGCAGGGGTCCAATTTACTTTTAAAGATTCTGAAATGGACGAGAATCATACAAGTGTACAATTAGGACAAATACCTGAGATAATATTTGAATTGATCATGCCAATCCAAAGAATGACACAATGTGTAATTTGTAAATAATTTAACGATATTTCGAACAAGCATTTTGTATTCTTTTTGTTTTGATCAGTCCATAGGTGAGGTTGTTTTAGGATCATTCCAAAATACCAATTGGTGATAATTACGTTTTCTGTTGCACTGATAGTCACCTTCAGATAAGTGTCGAGTCATATTGTAACATTGATAGCATCCATGTTGTCGTGCCACAGGTGGAACGCACCTTATAGCTCTACAGTGCGCACGCACCTGGTAGCACCCCACAAAGAACACTCCTGGTTGCACCACATATGGCACACATCTGCTAGCACTGCATATAGAACACATCTTGCAGCACCATATATAAAGCACGCCTGGTTGCACCACATTTATAATACACCTGGTTGCATTATATAAAACACACCTGGTAGCACGGAATGCAGAACACATCGGTTTGCACCACAGGTTAAGCATGGAGAATTCAGCTGTGGAATGAGTTTCACTACTTTGTAAACTGATAACCCGAATGCATCCAATCAGTGACATCGGCAATTTGTAAGGCGGTTATAATGTTCTGAAGTTTATTTCAGACGGGATAATTATTGTATGAATTCGCCGAAACTTCATATTTAATAGTTGTAGGTAGCATTCATCTGTATCTCATAAGGGATCATGCTGGCATGTAGTTTTCACCTGTACCTCATTAGGGATCAGACTGGCAGGTGGTATTCACCTGAATCTAATTAGGCATCAGACTGGTATCTAGTATTTACCTGTACCTCATTATATTTGATACAAGTAATAAAATTGTTGTTGCATGATCTAATTCAGACGTGATTCTCTTTACAAGTGGACCACATAAATATAAATTATCTCATTTCTTTATTTCAACAATTCTATACGAACCGTCGTTAGACGATATATTTTAAACCAGAGAATCCTGATCCGCCATTGCGGCATATGGCCGGCAGTTATCATACCAGTTTCCCTGCGCAGATGTTTTATTGTATTAACATTTCATTTGTATTGTCGTCTGATTCCCGACTTGCTCGAATGCGCAGCAAGCATTGGAATAGTTCGACAGATTCAACACCCACAAGAATCTTCCTCATGAATATGAAAAATTAAATAAATAGACTTTGTTCGCGCAATAATATAAGTGCAATCTTTTAAATTTCTACATATGGAAGGGAACGATACGATGCCGGCCAAGTTATGACACAACAACAGTTCACTTAATCGCTAATGTTCGAGAACCAACAATTATCTGGCTGTTCATCAAGGTTAACAAAGACCGAATCACAAAATGTCGGGGCGATTTGAACACCTTACGACTCAACACACAGCATGTCTTCCTGCCTTCTGTCAGAATGTAAACACTAAATGTTGATGCATGCAACATGCGATCTAGTCAACCGTAAGAGTTACCCTGAATGTGATGTACCACATTTGCATCTGCGGACAATACGATCTAGCTAGTGAGATTATAAGCCACAGTGAGAAATAAACAAAAACGAAACCACTTTCTGTCATTTATAAAACATACTTCTACACGTTCTCCTTTAGATACTGACAGGGAATTACCATTATTTCCTTTCAGACACTCATAGGCCATCAACGAGAGTAGGTCAACGGTACGCTGGCTGTAATGATTGATCATGGAGGAATATCCAGCAGCTGTTATTCAATAAGTTTGGTTGATGAAATTTCATTGCCTTAAAACACATCCACGAGAGTAAATATAACTCGGCAAAGGCTCCCCGTGGCATGCTGCGCCCAGATAAATCAATTAAACGTTCAGTTGCATTGGTTATCAGGAATACCAGTCAACGCACAAGGCAAGATGTTGAAAGGAGTTACTTGTATAATTGGTAACATCATTAGAATATATGCATCCGTTCACCATTTTCGAAGGTGATGTCTCTGTCCTCCATTTGCTCAGTTGCCAAAATGTCAGCGTAGGAGGGAGGGTTGACGCAGTAATCAGGCGCAGTCATGCGGCCGACATCCATAGCTGCCTGAGCGTGATCTTCAATGGCCGACGCTAATGTAGGCACATCCGTTAAAATCACTTCCCTTCGGTTGACCCAATTCAGCTGAGTAAGATGCGGAGAGTTATGGGGTTTTTGACATCGCCCATGTAAATACTTATACGTTAGAAAGATCAGCAGAGTAATAATAAGGCATCCTACACTGATTGAAATAGCCAAGATCCACAGCGGCTCCATTGATTAACAAATCAGTTAATGTCCCTATGATAATGTTGTTATGCAGAAACCGGCAGTCCACCAGGCAACTCCTCCGAAAAGCACAGTCTTGTGGTGTTGTTTGTTAACGACACTGGGTGAAATACTTGAATTTAATGACAACGTGCTAGACTATATGCACTGACCATGTTTAAAACTGAAGAGTCGTAAAACGATGAAGAGCACACGATAATAGGGATCAGCTACTCGTGGGTGCACTAGAGTGCATGTATGCATGAAGGTAATTTGTAGACGTGCATGTGTATGTAAGATCGTTTGGCCTGAAAAACATTTGCCTTCATAATCTGCTTTTTGTGACGGAGATGCCTACAGAATTTGCTATTCGTGACGGAGTTGCCAACAGAATCTATTGCTAGTGACGGAGTTGCATAAATAATCTATTTCCCGTGATACAGAACCTCCTTTCCGTGACGGTATTCCCTACAGAATCTACTTTCTGTGCCGGAGTTCCATACAGAGTAAATTTCCCATGACGGAATTGCCTACAAAATCTATTTTCGTGACGGAGTTTTATACAGAATCTATTCCCCGTGACGGAGTTGCCTTTAGAATTTGTGAAGGGTTTGCCTACCGAATAGTGGTGAACGTGCTGCCGGCAAGATCATAACGCACTGCTAAATAGCTTCGTCGCCGTCCCGACGAGGGCAGATCTACCAGGAGGCAGATCGTCCTGGGATGCACTGACCAGCATTCCCAATCATTAATGCAGTTTTCTGACAAATAAGGGCAACCCTGGGCCAGTGACAGGACAAATAAGGGCAACCCTGGGCCAGTGACAGGACAAATAAGGGCAACCCTGGGCCAGTGACAACACAAATAAGGGCAACCCTGGGCCAGTGACAGGACAAATAAGGGCAACCCTGGGCCAGTGACAGGACAAATAAGGGCAACCCTGGGCCATTTACAGGACATATAAGGGCAACCATGGTCCAGTGACAGGACAAATAAGAAGTTCTCTGATCACTATTCGTGTTGTTATGGGACGAATAAAAACTTGCCTGTACGTTATTCATCCCATAAACGGACGAATAAGATCAACAACATTTATCATTGTTCAGTAATTGGGTGTATAAGATCTACAACGTTTATTATTTATCCGGTAACGAATAGCAGCTTCCTTCATTGCATATGCTTTGTCACCAGAGACAAGATTGACAAGAAATGTATGCTCCCTGTGCTTCTGACCGTATAATCGATTTTTGATATGTGCCTTCCAAATAAGAAGAATTATTTTTATTGTTTAATTTTTTATCGATATTGACCGAAAATATAATTTTATTCTTACAATACATACAATCAATTACTATCGTTAATATTTAACTGATATCTAACGAATAAACCGCTACATTCTCGACATGAACATTGCTTCTGTGCGGGTTGTTCCTGCGAGAGATGCATGTAAGCAATTATCTGTCCCCACCTATCATCACGCATACCCCATATCCTATAGCCGCGCCTTTCCTCTGACCAGGCTACTCAGTAGCATGTCCCTGGGGAATCAGAATAGCGTGCCTTAGTTGTTCAAGGAATCGCTTTGACCTTTAAAAATGAGTTATTTCCTGGCATCCGAGCTCGACACTTCGTATGCAAAGCTCCATCTTAAATTCATTGTAACCAATTAAGGGAAATTTGCATGAAAATGCATGAATTGTACGAGGATTTACCTCAGCAATTAGTCGCCAGATTGCGTGATGCTGTGAAGACAAGTGTTGATGATTTGTTTCTTTGCCGGAATGCGCGAGGAAATCAATAGGAATTAAGCTTCACTGCTTGAAGTTAAAGATTGAGAAGTGCATGCAATGAAAATCAAAGCGAATTAAGCCATGCTGGTCGACCTTAAAGATCGAGAAGCGGTTGAAAAAGACAACCGATTCTAAAATTCTCCCTGATGCTGCAACATCCCTTCGCGCTGATTCGCTCACAGCCCATATATCGTATCCCCCTTATAAGGTAATCATGCACGATTGATCCTTTTTTCAGATGAATTTCTTGAACTTCTTCAATACGAACAACGGTGCTGTGATTCACATTTCACATTACTGAATTTAAGGAAAGCAGGCTGTACGCCCACAAGTCTGATTCCGCTTCATGGTTATATTGTAGATATTTATAGTACCCTCGAAATATAAAATTTGCACGTTTTTTCGTGAAGCTTAAGAAATTTAACAGTTACATGAGCAATCGTTCGCTGTAATGATTTAACATGGAGGAATATCCAGCAGCTGTTACTCAATAAGTTTGGTTGATGAAATTTCATTGTCTTATAACACATCCACGAGAGTAAACCGCTCTCCGTGGCATGCTGCATCGAGAGAAATCAATTCAACGTTTAGTAGCATGGGTATTAAGTAATACCAGTCAACGCACAAGGCAAGATGTTAAAAAAGAGTTCCTTGTATAAATGGTAACATCATTAGAATACATCCATCCGTTCACCATTTTCGAAGGTGATGTCTGTCCCCCATTGGCTCAGCTGCCAAAATGTCAGCGTAAGAGGGAGGGTTGACGCAGTAATCAGGCGCAGTCACGCTGCTGACATCCATAGCTGCCTGAGCGTGATCTTCAATGGTCGACGCTGATGTAGGCACATCCGGTAATATCACTTCCCGTCGGTTGACCCAATTCAGCAGAATTAGATGCGGAGAGTTGGCATCGCCCATGTAAATACTTGTACGTAAGGAAGCTCAGCAGAGTAGCAATAAGGCATCCAACAATGATGGAAATAGCGAAGATCCACAGTAGCTCCAGAGATCAACAAATCAGTTAATGTCCCTATGATAATGTTGTTATGCAGAGACCGGCAATCCACCAAGTAACTCCTTAGAAAAGCACAGCCTTGTGGTATTGTTTGTTAACGACAATGGGTGAAATACTTGAATTTAATGACAACGCACAAGACTGTGTGCACTGACCATGTTTAAAACTACGAGGGTCGTAAAACGATGAAGAGCACTCGATAATAAGGATCAGCTTGTAGTGAGTACACTAGAGTGTATGTATGCATGCATAAAGTTAAGTTGTAGACGTGTATGAGCATGTAGGATTGTTTACCCTAACAAACAGAATCTGCTTTCCGTGACGGAGCTGCCAACAGAATCTGCTCTCTGTGACGTAGTTGCCAACGGGATCTATTTCCCGTAATGGAGTTGCCTATAGAATCTGCTTTCCGTGACGGAGTTGCCTACAGAATCTGTTTTCCAGGACGGAGTTGCCCACAGTGATAGCTCCCGATCAGTGAACACCAGAAATGCAGGAATATAAATTTCCACCTATGTAAATAACCTTCAGGTTGACAGCCTTATTAAATATTAGTGACATACCGTTATGATCATGTGCTGTTCTTCAAATTCGCCCATGAAGATCAAATATCCGCCCGACTTATCTCTCGGAGATGCGATTTCAACTGCTCCAGTTCATGAATGTCCATTTCTACCATACTAAAGAAGTACCCGTCCGGGACACAACAAGGAATCTCTTTCGAGGTCATCGTTAGGCGCGTTCGGGTTTAATGGCTATTGATGAATTTCTTTTGCCTCGAGGCAGGTCCGTTGTCGGGCTTACCATTTCCACTACGTGTAAAAAGGACCGTGTCTCTTCCAATAATTCGGTCTAAGGTTTGTCCTTGGAAGGTTTTATGGGACTTTTGGTGGAGGGATGGCGGTGCTAATACTATATATGTATGCATATATGTATATATATATATATATATATATATATATATATATATATATATATATATATAGATATATATATATATATATATATATATATATATATATATATATATATATATATAATGTATATATATATATATATATATATGTATATATATAAAATATAATATATATATATAAATATATGTTATATACATATATGCATATATATATATATATATATATATATATCATACATATATATATATATATCTCTCTCTCTATATATATATATGTATTTATATATACGAATATATATATATATCTATATACATGTATATGATATATATATATATATATATATATATATATATATATATATATATATATATATATATATATATATATATATATAAATATACATATTTATGAATGTATATATATATCATGGTAATTCTCAGTGGCTATGCAGATATCCTGATCAGACCACACCAAATGCTATAATGCTAAGTTAATTTATATTGAATTGTTGGGTCATTATGGGTTTGTAACTTGAGGTCATGGCCTTGACCTAATGGCTTAAATGTATTACATTAGTATTCACAGCACCATTAGACCTACTGTGAAAATTGAGTCCAAGACCATTGCTGAAAAGGGGGTGTGTCCCATACAAAAATGCGTCTTCTACTCAAGAGTTTATGGAACGTTTTTGTTTTGCCAAGTGGGCAATTGCACTAAAGGGTCGCGTGTAAGCATCACAATCACCCTCATCCATCACCATGGCAACATCACTTTGTTGTTGATGCAACATCCCAAGCCTTCATTTCATTGACATATGGGTCATTTTCCATTGTGCAGGTACGTTGAGACATTTTAAATACAGACTTAAGAGTAAGTTGTGTTGTCTCTTTTTGAGTCAACACGATGTTTATACCTGGCTAAACGAGTATAAAGATTATTTTCCAATGCCAGTTCAACAACCAGGTGTATATTTAAACCTCTCATTATGTTGTGATGATCTGGATGACTAATTTGTAGGGTGGGGATGAACATGGAAGCATTTAGCATTTAAGTCTTTTATATGGGTTAACAAGTTACACGGATTGTTTGCATACTTCAAAGACTTAGTTTTGATGGACTTAAATAGTTCATACTGTCAAGTATTGATAAAGCATCGCCTGTACTTTAGGGAGTATTCACTGAAATGTCTACATTGGTGCTGTGACTAATTGTATTTCAGTTTCAACACAGGTGCATTAAAGCGACTAGTCGATTATATTCTATAATAAGGTTATTACAAATTGTTTTTTCTTTTGTTCTAATTTGAATGGGATCGCTGAAAGTGCATTTGTGATAACGCTCAAATGTTTATGTTCTGTGAAGCAGGTTCATTGGAAGTGGTCATGCATCTAGTTATATGATCTGTCATCTATTCGTATCATATCTTATTGGTCCTTATCATCTGTTATCGGATGTCACATCCGGCCTCACATCATCGCCATGACACCTCTCCTATCCTCGCATGTCACATTCGGCCTCACATCATCGCCATGACACCTCTCATATCCTTGCATGTCACATCCGGCCTCACATCATCGCCATGACACCTCTCCTATCCAATGTTACGTACTAATGTTCCTGCGATGCACTTTTTAATTGCTGAAAAAAATCATACCTGTGTTTCTGTACACAGGTGTTGGCTGGGGCCAATACATCATTTTAATATCATTGATGTCAATAAATTGTAAAATATAAAATTCAATACATCTGGTTACATTTTAAATCAATTTATGCATTATCCTTGTTGGCTAATGTTGAACAGCTGTTGTATATGGACCATGTCGAGAGATGGTGGCTACTGTACTACCCATACAATGCCTCGGAAGGTTTAGAGACTGATTTTCCGGCCACAGGGGACGGTCTTTGTGTTGATCTGGGGTGTTGCATATTTCCTTAGATCCTTGTGGCAGTTCGTGGAAATTAACTGTTTTTAAGCAGACAAATATCACGAGCAAATGGCCATCTTTTTAGCGACCGCGTTAGTTAATGTTTCACGCTGATAAATGAAAAGCCGCAAAGCTAAAAATCGCTTAAACTTGATTCACGAGGTTAAAACACGATCCGAATGAACATGAAACACGACGAATTGCTTCTATGAAATGCTCCAATGCTGACAAAGGTATTTTTAGTTTGAAACACCTAAAATTGATTTCACGCTCTATTCGTATCCTCATTGTAAACCTTGGAAATAATCACACAACCCGTGAGGCGATCAATATACCAGTAATTTCCAATGGGTATGGAAATCCTTTGACTGGTTAATAATGTACTGTATGAGAGCCCAATACGGCTTCCAAGCACTCTACCGCCGACGCAATAATGGAATCATTTGTATACATGTAAGACATCTCCACGGAGACATCTTGTTTTACGTCAGGTCATACCCGAATCACGTACACTGTGTTTGTTACGGATAACGAACATACCACTGACTTGTTGCTCGCCTATGAATCATTTCGAACCATACATGCCGAGCTGAACATAGGATGACCGCCCTGAATCGCACTTTCGGCTGTGTGCCGGCTGAAATAGTTGTAGTAACCGACTCTGTGAGAAGATGAAATGTTAATAATAAACGACTCCATAGGAAGATGACGTGTTAATAATAAAGGAATCCGTGAGATGATGAAGTGTTAATAATAAAGGAATCCGTGAGATGATGAAGTGTTAATAATAAAGGAATTCGTGAGAAGAAGAAGTGTATATAATAAAGGAATTCGTGAGAAGAGGAAGTGTATATAATAAAGGAATTCGTAAGATGATGAAGAGTTGATAATAAAATACAACGAGAAGATGAAGAGTTGATTATAAACGGCTCTTTGAAAGCTGAAGTGATAATAATACACGACTCCATGAGAATAATAAACGACTCGACAGATAGTATACGGCTCGAGGATAGGTTATCGTGTTTTGTACGAATAGTTATCCACAATACAAAACGAATGGTTTTGTCTCTTTATTCCCCAGATAATAGACTTAATATACATTAATATAAATAAACATCATATTTGTCTGTTCATTTCAAAGCAATTTCGTACAATCTTTGTCATATTTAGAATAATGATTAATTGATTTCTAGCTTATATTATATTTTGATGCGCACATAACTAACTCAATATTTCTCACATTGAAAATTCATTCGGATGACTAAGTGTACTGGAGAGATTCATGGACGAGGTGGAGCTAAGGGTAAAGAATGTCCTCCTCTTCAGAATCCTCCCGCCACAAATACATAAGATCTTTTTTCTGAAACAAAAGACAAATGAATCTTTGTTTTTTAAGATTGAATATTTGCTTTGTGTGTTTGACAATCTGCTGTGATTGCCAGACACCTGTGTTTGGCGGACATCTTCATATAAAGGGCACATTTTGATAACTGTTCAGAAGATTCCAACCAAAACAGGCAGATGCATCAGACGTTAACTGACATCTGCAGATGTGAGTCAAATGTTGTACGTACCTTCGAAGTGGATAGAAACCTGAGGACGAAAGGTATACTTCCAATGGATACAGCCACAGCAAGCAGATATAGTGCGATACAGGCCATCGCGAAGTAGTACATCCAGCTGAGTAATGTGACGTCATTGCAGTTGATGAAACCTGTGTCCTTCCACCGGACGTCTTCGTGTATGTATTGAACATGAGGAAGCTCCTCGGCCAACTTTCCATGGAAGTAACTGTCAAAATAGTGTGCATATTTATTTCTAATTAAGAGATTTGTTTTACAAATCAGATGTTATTTATTGCATGGCAAGTGAGGATTAATATTATGACTAATTATTATAATTAATCAATAATTAACTTGACAATTAAAACGGTCTCATATACGAGATGATATTGTAACGGTTATGCCTTGCTAGTTTGCGATGTTGCCAAAAAGGAAATCACATTCCAGGGGAAATGGAGGAAGCAAGAGACTTACTCCTGGCAGAAGCACCTGTCGACCATGAAGGCACACACAGGGTGACTCTTATGAGACTCGCTGATGATGGGCCAGACGTTATAGCGAGTTATACTGAATGCTCCAGATGCGGAGAGTATTATCGTCTGCACCAGCGCCAACATGAATGTGATCACGGCCCAGAACCAAACCTGAATAAAACGATTACGGAGAGAGGAGAGATACGATACGAAACGGCAACGTGGACAACTCCAGAAATAACCACGGCTCCAAATAGGAAGAAGACGGCGTTAAGCAGTTTAATACTGATTCAAGAAGCTAGGATTATCAAGACCGATTAAAATCTTATCATAAGACGAACGTATTATATAACGTCATGTGAAGCGTTACGTGAATGAGGCGGCGTTTCTTGATGATGTAGGTTCCTACAAGTCCTGCGATACATACCTGCAAGAAATGATCTCATTATTCGGCACTCAACATAATAAAGCCGAGTTAAGATATAGGAAGTTGAGAAGCATGCCTGACTGTGATTGTGCATTTGTCGACTTACAACAATTCCAGGCCACCATAATGGAGGTGCTGAGTTGCCAGGATTGAGGTTCCTGCTTGACACGCCAGCGATAGCACCACCTAGCGGGATGATCATAATCCCTAGGGAGGACAAAAATGATACTGGGCAAAAATGATTTAAACCTTTAACCCATAAAATAACTTGCCTTATCAAGTAAACGTTTCACTAATAAGCACATCAGATACCATTTAATACACTTAAAACACATTTGTTGTGCAACGTGCAACAGCAGAACAATTCTTTTCCTGGTGGTCCCCAGTTGGAAGATTACTACATGATTCAAGGGAAACACCTGAGTTTCTGGTATTAAATCCTCATTGGTGTATGTAAGAATGTTTTACTTACCGGATATTAAATGTCCAACGCTAGATAGAAGCATGGCTGTGTTAAATCGGGATGGAAGTTGGGTGGTGTGAATTGACCTCGCTTCCTGCCATAGCGAGCCCAATCGGAGGACCATTATGGCTTCACACGTAGTCTTTGCACCAACGTGAATTATTAGTCCTGATCGTCACTGAGTAAAGGAGTAGTCACTGTGTCAGAACAGTAACGTTACACCGAAGTCGCCAACACCATTCACGTCATGTTCGCATAGTTGGTAGATTATCCTATGCACCAGCTGTGAGCTTATCTACGTCTTGATATGAATTATAAACCAATCCGATGGAGTTTATCACCAAGCAATTTTGGGCTTGTTACCTGGAATTAAAATAAAAAGACTGAAAAGAAATAGAAGTTAAGAGAGGCCTATGGGCTTGCTGCAACGAGATCAACATCTCCTCAGACTATGTCTCTCGGGGTTGCTATGTGACGACAGGCCACGATAAACCGTCCATTGGCTCGGCTTATGATCCAGAAAAATCAGCAAACGATGAGAGCACACAAAAATATCATACAGCGTACCTCAAGCATATCAGTCCATATACTCCCTCTTCATCGCGACGTTGAAACTCTTAACACTACTCAAGATGAGTTTCCATAAGGCGTTCACGTCATTGATGGGTATTTCTTATGATTTACATAGACAAGGTCCATATAGCGTCCACACTTCCTGCCAAAATTCGCAGTGAGTCAACCAACGTCAAGTTTGATCACATTGTTGTAAGATGGAGCACAGCAGCATCTCACGTACTCGGTTCGAAAGAGCTAATGTGGGCAGACTGCCAAGCGCCACATCCTCCTGTCGAGGGTCGAGATTCCAACCTAGGTCCCGATCGAAGTCTCAAGAGTGAAACAGAAAACGTTGAACATTGTTATTTGATATGATTGGGGTCAGAGCTATCGGATGATCATTCGGAGATAAGCTAGCCTGAAGTACCGACGAGTTCAAATTAGTAATCGTCGGCATGTGACCCATATTACCATCCATCCACCCTTCCATCTATCATTAATCGTTCATGGAAATCTGGAGCTCATCATTTCTGGCGTCTCTGTGCCCCACCCACTACCTCCCCGTGTCCCTACCAATAGAGATGGACCTGCTCCTGACAGAACACCCCATCCCCTCAGGCGTCTTCAAGATGTATTTCTATTTTTTTCACACTCGATTTTAAGACCATTAAAGAGGTCGTTTACTTGTAGAACAATCGACATAAAAGCAGGAGACAAAGTTCAAGAGCGGAACGAGTATTATCGCTGTAATTTAACTTACTGTGAATGCGTACTCGGTGACATAGCGTGTCTTACCCGGTTATGAGTGTCTGGTGGAAGTCTGGAGTATTAATGGAGTCCACGATAGAAGCCAAGAGTCACAAGCTAATGTGACGTCGGTGTACTATACCACGGGTCAATCCGATCGCAATCCAAGCGTTATACAACGAGTTTAGGACTTGGTCGGGTTCAGTGGGGGTTCGGCTGATCCTGCCATATTGCTTTTTGTTACCTGTGACGGGGGTTCGGATCATACACGTACAATTAACCCGTGGAATAAATCGGTGTACTACATCACGGATATTATTTATTTATCCTGCGGGAATACTCATTATTCCCATGCGCAAATGAATTATCTCGCGGGATAATTGAACTATCTTGTGTGATACTTCAATTCTCTCGTGGGATTAATGAATTACATGATGAGTTAATTCTACTTCTTCCCCGAGTTAAATGATTTTTCCCAGGGATTAATGAATATTCTATTACGGGTTCACATATTTGTTTGTTAGTGGCAACTGGCCTTAACCACAGTAACCCAAACACACACACACACAATATATATATCTTTATATATATATATATATATATATATATATATATATATATATATATATATATATATATATATATATATATATATATATATATATATATATATATATATATATATATATGTATATATATATATATATATATATATATATATATATGTGTGTGTGTGTGTGTGTGTGTGTGTGTGTGTGTGTGTGTGTGTGTGTGTGTGTGTGTGTGTGTGTGTGTGTGTGTGTGTGTGTGTGTGTGTGTGTGTGTGTGTGTGTGTGTGTGTGTGTGTGTGAGTATAGATATATATATATATATTCTCTCCAGATATTTGATCATTCCCTTGGGGTAAATGAATCGTACGTACCAGCTTTATGATACTATGGCTTACCATCAGAATTTAAGTAGCTGCAATTATATGAAGTGACAATTCAACACTGATAATAGTATTTGCAGGGGCGTGGCCAGGCTTGAAGAAATGGTAAGCACAGGTGGGTGAGTTCCAGACAATAAAGGCCATTTTTTTGCCATATTTATTTTTTCACTTTTCAATTTGATGTTATTATATTAATATTTCAAATACAAGCCGTTGTGTATAGATGGGGCTTAGGCGTAGTTAAGATTCAGGGCCTTTTGATGAGGTGGGCTGAAGGCCCGACTGGGTAGACCACCGTTATATCACAGTCAATTTCCATATTAATCCAACAGGCTGTCTCTAGTTCGACCACATCTCCACTTATCGCTTATCGCTGAGGCCCTAACAATCATATCTCTACACGTCACCGCAGCCTAAACAAAAATTCTATGTGGAAATTCTTTTTCCAACTCAACGCGCTTTGAAAATGACGAACATGTCAATTATAAAAGTTTGATAATGTAAATATTTTTACAATAGAACCGATGTTAGTAAATTAATTGCGAAGCTAAAATGTACAATCACATCTCTAATCATCACCATGTGACAAGCAACAACATATCTACACATCACCACGGGACAAACAACCACATCTCTTGATATCACCACTGGACAAACAGCCATATCTACCCATCTCTTCACGGGAACAAACAATCAATCAACCAACAACATCTCCACACATCATCACGGCACAAACAACCACATCTCTGCTCATCACCACTTGACAAACAATCGCATTTCTACACATCATTACAGGACAAAACAACCACATCTCGGCACATCATCACGGTACAAACAACCACATATCTGCACATCATCACGGGACAAGCAACCACATCTCTACACATCACCACGGAACAAACAACCACATCTCTACACCGCACCACAGCCCTGAACAACTATATAGTTCCACATCACAAAAACAACACGTTTTTCCAGCTCACAGCGGCTCTTCCACGTCAGATACTAGTAGAGGCGCATCTATATCAAACCCCAAACGACAAGAAGCTGCACTTACCTTCCAAACAGGTCCATCAGCCAATACATATACTATAAGTTAGTATATTATTCATCCATTTGCCCGGTTTCGTAAGTTGTCTGCTGATTTGGAGCTCAAACGGGAACTTTGAGAAACAGAAGTGTGTTTACTACTGAGTCATGGAGTGGCCAAAGGTCGTATGTTTCGGGTTTACATATTTGTTGGTTTGTGGCAGCGGGCCAAACCACAGGCACCTAAGTCAATTTGTTCAACCAGCGCGTTCCCCGAGCGGCAGTGACATGGATTATAAAAGTTTGGATATGTACATATATATATATATATATATATATATATATATATATATATATATATATATATATATATATATATATATATATATATATATATATATATATATATATATATATATATATATATATATATATATATATATGTTGGTCTGGATATATATATAGGCCTACAGAGTGGTGTCGTCTGGATATTATATAGGCCTACAGAGTGGTGTCGTCAAAAACCCATTGGACCCCACGTTACGCCCGCAAAAGGTTGTGAAAACAGTCAGACTGGCTCCAACAACAGGGGGTACTAGATAAGGACTTGCGATGGGAGATTGTTGGTGTTTAATGAAGTCACATGAGTCGGAAGGGCGCGGCAGAGGCGATATCTATGCTATAATGACTGTTCGAAGTAGAAAAGAATAACTCAGTATGATTTGCATCGTCACCCAACCCATGTTGCCAATCCGACATCACGCCCACAGCGTCACGCATCCACACTTCAGCCGTGACGTCATCCATCAACACTGCAGCCACGGCGTCACTCACCAACACAGCAGCCACGGCGTCATCCATCCACACAGCAGCCTTTTGTGTCTCTCATCCATACAGCCCCCTACCCACCACTTTCACCTCGCCACTAAACCCAACGCGCTGAAAACGTTATCCTTATTGATTTCAATCGTTGACCTTCTCGTGTTCCCCCTATATCAATGACGTCACCATGTGGTAACTAGCACCGTCATTTAGACGAGGTTCGCTTGACATATGTAAAGAGATTGCATTGTCAATGTAATTTATAATGCCAATGGAGTTTCGCAATAATAGCGCGCCAAACTAGCGTTGACCCACTTGACCACAGCGCCACCATACGGATAAATGATAAACTCAGGCAGCCAATAACCACGATTGAATAACCACCCCAGCCGGATTCACTCGCTCCACTATCGTTTTGAAAAACTTCAGACAGTCATCATTGAATTCTCCATTGCATCTGAGTGTCAAGGTAAGTTTGGCGAGTTGTATTTAAGCAGAAAACGATATGTTATCATGCAGAGCGCCATGGGCTTGGGAAATCAGGTACGATACGATGCCTGCCAAGTGTTGACACAACAACAATTCTCAACCACTTCTGTCTGAAATATTCTCTGCAGAGTGCGACACATCCTACCTACATCCAATTATCTGTTTGAGTAAAATTGAACCACAAAATACCTATGCTATTTCAACGCCTTCAAACTCCAAACACAGCTGATTTACTGAGTGGAATGTAAACAAACAAGAAACGAGAACTAGGTTATCAGGTTACAAAGTACAACTGCCTGTTTTGTAATCACATTTATTAAAATTTACTCCAAAGTTCCGCTACAACCAACTCTACCCTATGACCAACTGTTTTTTTCTCTTGTTGTTAATCGGGTCATCAGCTTTTAATTTGTAGTCACGTCTATGATCACCTGTTATATCAACAGAATGAACAGCGGATACCTGATTACTTTACAGATCTTAAGTACACGTCAGTAATGGCGTCAGAAGAAGCCAGCGATTGGAGGGGAGACATGACGTTAAAAGAGAGGCAGCGATACATGTTTGAAGGCATGTATGCGTCTGACGTCACCTTCATCGTCGGTGCTACCAAGACCGAGGTGCGTGCGCACCAGTTTGTCATCGTGTGTGGCTCTGTGGTACTCGAGTCGATGTTATCACGCTCTAATGGCCCAGACAAACCATCAATTGTCATAGAAGATGTCGAACTCAGCGCCTTCCATGAGATGCTAAGGTGAATGACCAATAAGAAGCTTACAAGGCGTCTATCAAGATAAATATTTGATACGGACATTACACTCTCAGATATGTTGCTTAAGAAGTTCTCTGGGTTGTGTCATTGTCACTGAGTGTATTATTCGCGTTATAAAAAATGTCATAATTAAGTATTGAATAACGTTTGTCTTTTATTATATGGGTTCATATTTGGGATATCTATACTCATCAGGTATTAAAACTCTACATGGCCCAGCAATTCTGTTCAGTTCAGCCGTTACCATTCAGCACATTTGGCACCAAGTCTTTTGTCATTATGTTGGTTTTTAAGAATTGAATTGAATCTTTCAAGTACTTCTGTATTTGTTATAATGATAATCATGGCAATGCATTCACAGATACCTGTACTGTGAAGAAGCGGACATTGGAAGTGAGAACGTCCTGGCTGTTCTCGACGTGGCCAAGAGGTTTGCCATCAAACGCCTGGTGAGGCTCTGTACCGAGTACCTACGCGAAAACATCAACATTACCTCCGTCTGTACAATACTAGACCAGGGTGTGACGTACAGAGAGAATGACGTTGTAGATGAATGTCTGGAGTTCGTATCTAGCCAAGCTGAGGAAGTGTTCTTGACTGATGAGTTCAATTCGCTGTCTAGGGATTCATTGAGCAAGATTCTGCAGTGTGACAATTTAGGAGGACTAACGGAAGTGGAAGTCTATGATGCCTGCCTACGATGGAGTGAAGCGAAAATCACCCAAGACGGAAAAGAATTAACAGATGACAATAGGAGAAATGTACTTGGAGATGTCCTGTTCCAAGTGAGATTTTCCTCCATGTCGATGGATGAATTCGTACAACTTGTGGCAAGATCTAAACTATTGACGCATGTGGAACGAGCAGAGTGGTTTGAATTCATCGGTGGTGGAGGGCAATGTAAACCCCCGAAGGGTTTCAACATCAACAAACGACTGTGTAAAGCGGAAGCCGTCCATCAGAAGGGGCTCCCCAGTGACGTCCGATCTGTTCAGCGGTTCGTCGACTCTTGTTTACGTAATTGGAGATGCTATGGGCATCTTGATGCCATCGATGTCAAAGTAGACCGCAAAGTGGAAATACTAGGGGTTGGACTTTATGGGGGGGAATCAGGCAGTCTCCATGATGTGAGTGTCAGGCTTATTGATGACGCCGGGGTGATACAAGCTGACACTGGTACTGTTACCATGGAATCCGATGGCTCTGTTGTACCTCATAATGTGACGTTCCCGTCCAGCTTCGTGATGGAAGCGAACCATTACTACACTGTGTCTGTTAAGATGATAGGTCCATCAACATACAGTGGGAATGATGGTGATTTTGTGAAGAAGAGTGCAGGGGTCCAATTTACTTTCAAAGATTCTGTAATGGATGAGAAAGGTGGAGATGTAACGTGTGGACAAATACCTGAGATAATATTTAAATTGATCACGCCAAAACCTGAAATTTATTCCAAAGAATGACAGAATGTGTGGTTTGTAAATAGTTTAACAATATTTCGAACAAGCATTTTCTTATTGTTTTGATCAGTCCATAGGTGATGTTGTTTTACGATCATTCCAAAATACCAATTGGTGATAATTACGTTTTCTGTTGCACTGATAGTCACCTTCAGATAAGTGTCGAGCCATATTGTAACATTGATAGCACCCATGTTGTCGTGCCAAAGTTTGATCACATTGTTGTAAGATGGAGCACAGCAGCATCTCACGTACTCGGTTCGAAAGAGCTAATGTGGGCAGACTGCCAAGCGCCACATCCTCCTGTCGAGGGTCGAGATTCCAACCTAGGTCCCGATCGAAGTCTCAAGAGTGAAACAGAAAACGTTGAACATTGTTATTTGATATGATTGGGGTCAGAGCTATCGGATGATCATTCGGAGATAAGCTAGCCTGAAGTACCGACGAGTTCAAATTAGTAATCGTCGGCATGTGACCCATATTACCATCCATCCACCCTTCCATCTATCATTAATCGTTCATGGAAATCTGGAGCTCATCATTTCTGGCGTCTCTGTGCCCCACCCACTACCTCCCCGTGTCCCTACCAATAGAGATGGACCTGCTCCTGACAGAACACCCCATCCCCTCAGGCGTCTTCAAGATGTATTTCTATTTTTTTCACACTCGATTTTAAGACCATTAAAGAGGTCGTTTACTTGTAGAACAATCGACATAAAAGCAGGAGACAAAGTTCAAGAGCGGAACGAGTATTATCGCTTTAATGTAACTTACTGTGAATGCGTACTCGGTGACATAGCGTGTCTTACCCGGTTATGAGTGTCTGGTGGAAGTCTGGAGTGTTAATGGAGTCCACGATTGAAGCCAAGAGTCACAAGCTAATGTGACGTCGGTGTACTATATCACTGGTCAATCCGATCGCAATCCAAGCGTTATACAACGAGTTTAGGACTTGGTCGGGTTCAGTGGGGGTTCGGCTGATCCTGCCATATTGCTTTTTGTTACCTGTGACGGGGGTTCGGTTCAAACACGTGCAATTAACCCGTGGAATAAATCGGTGTACTACATTACGGATATTATTTATTTATCCTGCGGGAATACTCATTATTCCCATGCGCAAATGAATTATCTCGCGAGATAATTGAACTATCTCGTGTGATACTTCAATTCTCT